>VDFB02376494.1:38115-373452 GCA_007258455.2 Sequoia sempervirens
CTAGAAAATAGGCTGGAAAAATTATAGTTGACCAATCACATAGCTTGACAGTGCCAACTCAAAGTTTCCATCCTAAAAACAATAAGGACCCATCATGCTCTAACACACTCCAAATGAGATTGCTTCTTAAAAGCGGAAACTACCCACAATGAAAAGATGATGTGTCGAGTGGGTGGGGATTCTTAGATTTGTGAAAATTGTCTTTAAGAAAATCTTCACTGAGTAGACACATGTCCCGACTCTCTCTTGAAAGGAAGGTGATAAATGAAAGCTACACAACAACCACATGGTACATTGTGCCACTTTAAAAAAAAAATTGCTTTGAGCATGGACACATGCAAAGCCAAAAACAAAAAATGATTAAGGAAAAAAATGCTTCACAAATACCTTTCTAATTGAAAATATGACTCAAAGAGAAATCAACTTGCAAAACAACCTCTACTATGAGAGGCTTAGACAAATCCAAATCCACTAGGATATGAGCATAGGTCGTATGAGAGAAAATAGTAGTGTCTTTATCCACCATAATAAAAAGTCCCACAAGGTTTCCAATGTTAATAAAAGAAAGAATCGCAAGATAAATGAAGGGGAATATTAGGTAGGTGAATCCAAATTTGTATTTGGTTGAAGGAATCAATGATAGGGTTAAAATATAAAACACAAAGACTCAATAGGAGGACATGGTAGTCTTAAAACCAGGACTAACAATTAAAAATAGCAACATAATGAAAGAATAAATTAGAGACTACCACAATGAATCCCTTGGCACAAGGGTAATTTTTTTTTGTAATAGGATTCTACTACTAAAAAAATAGATGTTTGATAAGTAGGAAACTTTCTTCAATAGCTTCTGTGGCAGCTTGTATTTTTCCTTTATGGCTACAATCTTTGGCATTTCTTCTGCCAACTATTTGTCTTTCTCCAAACACTACAATCTGCTAAGCATCCAAACTTCAGCCCTTCACAACCTTCCTCTGATCTCCTTGGTGGCTTGCAACAGCTTTACCATTGACTCTGATACCACTTGTAGAAAATAGGGGAACAGACAAATAGAGAATCACTAACTGATTTTTATATTAATCAAAATATTGCTTTACAAAGCTTCAACTCTTTCACCAAACACCATTACATTGACAGTCTCAGATGGTTTCGGATGAGCACAAAATAACACATAGGTCTACAGAGCTGGAATCCTAAAGGAGTGAGTATAGAATTAAACTTCAGCCAATATATAGGAAGCTATCCACCAACGGAAGAGAGAGAACATACATAAAATAATATATATCAAACTGCCTAGAAAATGTGTGAAGTTTGCTGATGGAACAGGTGGAGGAGTGAATATGGAGTCTAATCAAATCTTACCCGAAATCTTACATTTTTAATGCTGATACGGAAAGGGGAAAGGGTAGGTTTAGGTGGAGTAGTTGGGATTATATTTCCAACACTCTCCCTTAATCACAACTACAGATTTTTTTTGGGATTATATTTCCAACACTCCCCCTTAATCACAACTACAGATTTCAGATTTCTTTCATTCATGCAACAACTTTTCTCCAAACTAGATCTATCTCCTCACGATTTGAAACCTTTTCATGTCTCCTCCAGTCAAGTGTCATGATGAAGTCCCTTTCAACTACTACAACAGTTCAAAACCAACTACATCTGACCTTACTCTAATTCAGCTCTTCTGACTCTTTAATAGACAAAAAAATTCATCTAAAATTGTGAATTACTCACCTCTTGTCATGGCATCCTCCTTTGAAGACATATTACCAGGTCAAACAACAATTTCACAGTGATCTCATTTCGCTTGGGCAACAACTTCACCAAGATGCAATATGGCATCAGCCAAAACTGTGAACTCTTTGTCTGCTTCACTCCATGATCTCTACGATCTCTTCAGCATCTTCTTCAAACCTTTTCTAACAACATCTTGTTCTTCAGCTGCGATTGGATCTCTTCTTTCTTCAGAGCTCCGGCTGGCTCTTCAACCTCCTAGATCTCTTGCTTCTTGATGGCTGCACATCAAATCTGTAACACACTTTCATCTCCTGCTAAACACTTTTGTACCAGCTCAACCAACTGTTGTGGCTAGGAACTCATATCTTTTCTACAATCTCTTCCAGATCTCCTGCGATATCTTCAACATCAACTGACCACTGATCTTCCTGCAAGCAAATTGTGCTTGACTGCTAGGCTTTGAGCACTTCTAGCAGCGGCCTTCACTGACCTTCAATCAACTTCTTAAATGGCTTCTCCATAAAACACACCAATCTCTATCTTGAGAGCCTCTCTTACATTGTGGGTAATGATATTTTTTGCACTTTTGACTTTTTGTAAGGCTGTTGTTGTTCTGCAGCTTGAAAATAAATCGATCTCTTAAAACATAGATGCTTTTCTTCAGAAACTAACAGCTGCAACTTTATTTTCTCCTCTATGGTGTTCTCCTCCTATGGCGGTTTCTTTGCTTGGGAATATCAACCTTTCCAACTGTGACTCTTGCAATTCATTTTCAACTATTCCGCCTTGAATATTAGCTACGGCTGACAACAATCCCTTTCTTTGTTTACAAACTCACTGACATTGCTCTTACCTTGGCTTCTACCAATTCTTCAACAAATTTATCATTAAAACATTGTTTTGATATGTTTCTTCAACCATTGATGTCTCTGATTTTCTCAGAGGGCTGCGGCCTCTATTTCTCTTAAAAACTACAATGGAAATCAACTTTTTAATCTGCCATCTTCCAATCTTCTTTCCTCCAATAGCTGTGGCGGTGCTTATGGATCTTCCTTGCAATGGAAAGCATTGAACAATGACTTCACACCTTTCGATAGTAACTTCTTGTCTTCAACTGCTGCGGCAGTTCTTCTTCTCCAGCGACTACCTCCTTTCTCTTTGCCACCAACACCTCTTTTTTTCTTCTTTCAATAACTTAGCCCAAATCTCCAAGCAGCTTTTCTTTTTTTGTTTTGACAGCTGCAATCCTCCAACGGCTTCCTCTTAGCAACTCTCTTTAGCTTATGTGATGGTTGACTTTCAAACAACGATTCTTTTGATACCAGCAATCTCCTTTATATTGGCGGCCTGGCATGAAACTTTCTTCAACAGCTTTTGTGGCAGCTTGTATTTTTCTTTTATGGCTGCAATCTTTGGCATTTCTTCTTCCAGCGATTTGTCTTTCTCCAAACACTACAATCTACTAAGCATCCAGACTTCAGCCCTTCACAACCTTCCTCTGATCTCCTTGGTGGCTTGCAACAGCTTTACCATCGGCTCTGATACCACTTGTAGAAAATAGGGGAAATCACAAACTGATTTTTATATTAATCAAAATATTGTTTTAGAGAGCTTCAGCTCTTTAACCAAACACCATTACATTGACAGTCTCAGGTGAATTCAGATTACCACAAACTAACAGATAGGCGGTTTCAGATGACCACAAACTAACACACAGCTCTACATAGCTGGACTCCTAAAGGAGTGAGTATAGAATCAGACTTCAGCCAATATATAGGAAGCTATCCACCAACGGAAGAGAGAGAACATACATAAAATAATATATATCAAACTGCCTAGAAAACGTGTGAAGTTTTCTGATGGAACAGTAGACAGGCTGGAGGAATGAATATGGAGTCTAATCAAATCTTACCCAAAATCTTACTTCAAAACTTGTTTTTAATATTGATACGGAATAGGCAGGTTTAGGTGGAGTGGTTGGGATTATATTTCCAACACAAAGGAATTAGTAAAACAAACATTTCTTAAAGGTAGACACACAATGCATTTTGTAATAGCAATGAAACTGTATATAAAACAATACCGGAAAGTTTGTTGCAGCTGATTGGACCCCAATACTTGAGAGCTGCCAAATCATAAGCTCTGGCTGCATTCTATTCCTGATCAAAGCCGTTTCCAGTGAAGAGTTCAATTATAATCCGGAACTTCAAAGAGTACGAATTCAAAATTACTTACATCATGTATAACAAACCCATAAGAGTATTAGCTTACAAGATATACTGGAGATTCTAGTTATTTTTCAGAATTCAGGATCACAATAAGACAGTTAAATTAAGACAGTTAAATTACTCTAGTTAGTATTCAAATGAGAATTAATCCATTTGTTCATTATCTATTTTAAAAATAAAAAATAAAAAATTGTTTTTGATTAGATAAGCAGAGAAGGACCATGTTCTCAAACAAAGCATTACATCAGGGCATAACAGTCCAACAAGACAGATTGGAAAACAGTAACGAGTCATAAACATCAAGCACTTCAACAGAAAACCAAAAAACATAAACGGACCAGCAACAAGATAGAAAAAACACTCGAGATGATGATCAAAATATTGTTGATTAACTTTTGACCTAGTATCCTTCTCTCCCAATCGATTGTTGGTAAAATAAAAACTTGTTTCTAACCTTAAATGAAGACAATAAAATATAACATATTGGAAACCATATCTCTACACATAACAACATAACACCTGGTTATAAAATTCTAACACATCCTTAAGAAAAACGATAAAAGAAATCTTGTTCGAAGTGTTCTCCTCTTGGACCTGTCCTCTCCGTATCAACTTTAGATCTCACTCAATCTCAGTATTAAAGACAAATAGTGTAATTGGATCTTGGCAAGGATTCGAATAGAGTGCATATTAATTCCTCCAGCCTGTTTGTTGTTCCATCAACAGGCTTCACACGTTTTATGGGAAGTTTGATAAATATTATTTTATGTTTGTTCTCTCTCTTCTATTGGTGGATAGTTTTCTATATATTGGTTAAGTTTGATTTTGTTTGCTCTCTTAAAGTGCCCAGCTCTGCATAGCTGTAAGAAGAATGGAAGAATGTTGGTGTACGTATAAATTGATGTATGGAAAGAGTCGAATTTCAGACAGTATGTACTGTTTCGTTTTGATTAATATAAAGTTTCAATTTTTGTTTTTATTTTGTTTTATCCTCCCCTTTCAAATCCATCCTTTGGTATCAGAGCCAGCGTTCATCTAGCAAGATCCAGGGAGAGCTACAGCTATATTGCAGAAGAATATGGGCAGTGTATAAGGTGCTTCCAAGGAAGAAAGAAGCCGCCCTTATAATCAAAGACCTGAAGAGTTAAAAGGTCTGCAGTTTCAAGAGATGCTGTAGAATCCAAGCAAAGGTGATTGCAAGTAAATCCATAAATATTTGAGGCTGAAGACTGAGGATCTGCCACTGCCGGTGAAAAGAAGAGCGCAGATCAGAAGTGTTCGAAGTTGAGAAAGGAGGAGATCGTATTTATTTTAGAAAGGAGCTGAAATTTGTTTCAAAGAAGAGAAGGCGCCATGCAAGGATAAATTGATTTTAGGATTTAGAAGAAGCTGCAGCTGTCAAGAAGAGAGATCATGGGTTTTAAGTGTGAATTATGTCACTGAAGCTATTGAAGAAGATGTTGAAGATGTTGTTGCAGAAAACAAGGTAGATTTTCTGAGAAAAAAGTCATTTAAAGCTAGCCGCTGCAAGGAAGGGTTGAAAGTACCGCGGCAACTATTGAGGAAAGGGGACTAGTAGATTGTTTGTTTTACGAAGGTGAAGAGAGGTCGCTGAAATCACCAAATCCAAGCCGTTGCTTGTAGGGAGATTAATCTCCAAAGATCATGAGTCTGAGAAAGAAGTGGCTATCTAGAAGAAGTGATGAATAAGAGTTGTAATAATCACCACCAAAGGACAAATGAAGTTGCAGAGTATTTTAGATAGAGCCAATAAAGATATGAAGCCGACAAAGATAGGCGTAGAAGTTGTAATAGACTATAGTTTAAAGATTACTGCCGCCACAGTTTGGCTAAGTTGCTGCATGAAGAAATTACTGTAGAGAGATCGTAGAAAAGAGATCCGATAGTATTGGAACAAGTTGCTGAATCGTGCCAGTAAAAAAAAAAAAGGCTTCTGTATGGATAAGGAATTGTTCACAGTCAAAAAGGAGGAGACTGCATGGAAAAGGAAAGAGGAGCTATTAAAGGAGATTAGAAGATCAAAGGAGGATAAGTATATGAATTAGTTAAAGACAAGTAAATGAAGTTGTAAATTGGTAAAGAATTAATTTGGTTGAATGTTGTAGCATTTTGTGAATAAGGTCAATTTAGCCAATTGAGGCTAGGATCCCGAGCATCAGTAGTGTAGCTTAAAGGGAGGTGTTGAAAGAAAACAAGAGTTTCACACCTGGAATTTCCTAGATTAGATCCATAAGATTTGAAGATTGCATATGCCAAAACATCAATAAAAAAAATCAAGAAAATAATTGAAATTCATAGTTGAGATTAAAAGCCAGTGTTGAAAGTCTAATCCTAACTACCTTATTAATATCTGCAATTGAACCTGTCCTCTTGATATTAGCTTTGGATCTCACTCAATCCTAGTATTAAAGACAAACAGTGGAATCGGATCTTGGCAAGGATTCGAATAGATTGCATATTCATTCATCCAGCCCGTCTGTTATTCCATCACCAGTCTTCACACGTTTTATAGCCAGTTTGATTTATATTATTTTGTCTGTTCTCTATTTTTTTTGCACTCTTAAAGAGTCCAGCTCCTCAGAGCTGTAAGAAGAATGGAAGAATGTTGGTGCATGCATAAATTGATGTATGAAAGAGCCAAAGCTCAGACAGTATGTATTGTTTCATTTGGATTAATATAGAGTTTCCATTTCTGTTTGTTTTGTGTTTTATCCTCCCCCTTTCAAATCCATCAAATCTCACTATAAAAACAACCATGTAAACTTACCAGATTTTGATAGGCACTAGAGCTAGAGCCCATTTTGACCGCAGAAAGAAATTTGTTCAATTTATAACTAATTACAATATAAATTCATAAAACTAACCTTGCTTATCCTTGCGGTTCCCAGTTTCTTTGCTTTTGTCCCAAAGATGGACATCATATCTCCCTGTCCATCTATGCCTGCATCGAGTCCCACATAATGTTACTTTTGACTAGCCCTTTATTTGGTGTGTGTATATATATATAAAAAAGAAAATATATATATGAACACATTTGGTAACTCCACGGTAGACTGAATTTCTGTGGCCAAACGAATTGGACGGCGTGTTTGTGAGATCCATCAAGCTCTTCCCGTAATATTCTGTAAATGGATACGAATTGAACATTAGAATCCGCAGTGTCAATAAATTCGGTACATGCCTATTGTAAATATAATACTGAGATTGTATCTTCTGTTTCCTTCACTGTTATCATTATTTTATTTGTACTACATATTAATGAAAACAAAATCAGAATGCAAGAGCATCGCGTAGGCCTGATGATGTGAGAGATGTTAAAGAAACCTTTTTTGATGTGCAGTTTACAGGGTCTTGAGCCTTGATGGTTCCTAAATATGAAAATAAATTGAAGTCTCAGCCTTGGGAGGAATAGGAAAATTAAATCTTCTCGTCTACCAGAAGATACTGTATAAATTTTATTACTCAGATCTGAATAATTGGTATTACTATTTAATGGTTCCCATCTATTGCGATTTTGATATTGTTCAATGTCCTAAAAACCATATTTGGGTATTACTTATAAAAGTGTTTTCAGACAAAATATAAATATTATCTTTAATATATGAAATTAGTAACACTCTACCATATATAAGTATCAGTATGTGAAATGGGTCAAGCTTTTAAATGCAAAAAATATATTTGACATTAACATCTGAAATCTGACCTAATACCTCATCAATATCTGAAGAGAGAAATAATATTGAAAAAAATATAAATGATATTTGAAATATCTAGTAAAGAAAATTAAGACCATCATAAATAAATAATATATGAGATAACCCAATGCCCCCAGGACAATGATTCAATATTAGTACATGAAAGTAGGAAAATCATTATATATGAATATATGCAGACAATGTAAAAAGGGAATGAATATATGCAGACAATGTACAAGAAAAAGTAATAATGAATAAACGGACATTACCATATATTCACATAATAAGAAAAAGATTCAGTGAAGCCTGCAGTATAAAATTTATTTTTGATGCAAGAAAATAGATGAGATTATGCAAGTCAAATAGTTCAGAGATCTAAACCTGAACCTATTATGATAACATTATTGAAAAAATACTTTAAAAAATATATATTTTTAAGATTTGCAGATTTAGTACCTTTCAAAGCAATGGTGTTTTATAGAAACTCTTTAGAATAAACATTTACTTCAATCCCTATCAAATCTAGGTTAATCAGTCTCTTTTCTCTTCATCTCTTTAAAACAATTAAAAAACAATGTCGTGTTTAGGGTAGATTGTAGCAGAGATATATACCAATCTAGAAGTATAATTCTCAAAATCATGTTATGCTAATGGAAATATGTAGAATAATGACCCCTGATTGAGCTGATAGATTTTTTCCACAAGATAAATCTAGATTTGGAAGATTTTACTATTAAATGGCAGCTAACTTACTAGTAGCTAAAACTTGTTTTCTGACAACTCAACATTGGTTTAACAATGTGTAAATATTTTTTCCAAGTGTGAGATAGATTTACCAATCACTTTTGGACTTGCAATATATAAAAAAATAAATATTTAAACTATATATTAATTAAATTTTGAAACTACAACTAATAAATGTTTTCATTATCGAGGTAGCTAATGAACCATTTAAGCCTTTACAAAAACAAATTAATGTAGATGGAGTATTCTAAAGGTTTTAATGACCCTTTCACATGCCATTATTAATTATATTTTATTTTACATTTAATTTATTTTAGTATTTTTATAGTATATTTAATTTTTGTTAGTATTTTTAATTTATAGTATTTATAGATGAGATTATGCAAGTAAGATAGTTGAGAGAGATCTAAAACTAAATCTATTCTAATCATATTATTGAAACAATACTTTAATTTTTTATTTTTTTTAATAGATTTGCAGATTTAGTACCTTTCAAAGCAATGATGTTTTATAACAACTCTTCACAAAAAAACATTCACTCCAATCCCTATCAAATGTAGGCTAATGAATATCTCTTTCTCTTCATCCTTTTAAAACAATAAAAAACAATGTCTTGTATAGGGTAGATCGTAGTAGAGATATCTACGAAATTAGATGTATAATTCTTAAAATCATGTTATGTTAATGGAAATTTGTAGAATGACACATGATTGATGTGGGTAAATATAATATGTGTAGTTGGGTTTTTACAAGATGACAATTCATATAACATTATAACATACTAGCACTTGCACCTAAAAGAGGTTTAAGGATTACAAGGATAAATTTTTTGGAAAAACATAAATCTAGATTTATCTTTTACAAAAAAGAGTATAATTTGATTTTAGTTTTTTGAGGGTTTCACGGGATATTTTTGAGGATTTTACTATTAAATGACAACTGATTTACTAGCAGTTGAAACTTGTTTTAGGCATGAGACAAATTTTACTGATCAATTTTGGACTTGCAAGTCCAGAGGAAAAACCTATTGCCTAATTACTAAAAGTTAGTAAAACATTTATATAAATTCCAATATATAACAAAACAAATATTTAAAATATATATTAATTAAGGTTTGAAACTACCACTAATAAATGTTTTCTTTATGGAGGTAGTTGATGGACCATTTAAGCCTTTACAAAGAAAAAATTAAGGCACATGGTGTATTCTAAAGGTTTCAATGACCCTTACACATGCCATTATTAATTAGATTTTTATTGTATATTTAATTTATGTTAGCATTTTTATTATAGTATTTTTTTATTTTTTTTTTAATTTATAGCATATTTATTTTTTCAGATTTAGTGTCTTTCAAAGCAATAATGTTTCATGCAACACTTCAAAACATACATTCAACTCCAATCCCTATCAAATGTAGGCTAATCAACCTTGTTAAAAATATACAAGTGTACTCATAAATTTGCAAGCATGAATTGTGCAAGCATAAAGTCTAAAGGATTATGTGAGAGATGAGGTTCACATTGCCTTTTTATAGAAAGGTAAATTTTGGATGAATGGCAAGGATTGCTAGTTGACAAATGCCCTAAGATGGAAGGCTAAGATTGAATATGACAAATAGAAAATAAGGGTTAGGGCATAATTAGGGTAAAATTTGAAATGGAGGGCTATGATTTAACTTTAGGAAAATTAAATCAATACACAAGAATGCATGTGACAAGAAGATATTGAGCATAGAAAAAATTGTTGGAGAATCAAATAAGAATTTAAAATTATTTGATTTAAGAGGTAGTGATGACTTTTTAATTTGACTTTTTGAATTAAAAATTAATTTAATTCAAAAGAGGCGGGGCTAGGATAGTAAATAATGATTTTAATTATTTACTTCTTGGGAAAATGGAAAAGAGAATTTATATAAATGATTTTATTTAAATTTGGAGGAAAAGACAAAAAACAATTAAATGAAAATTTATTTAATTGTAAAGGAAAGGATAAAGTAAATAATTAAATAACTTTAGGAATTTATTTAATTATAGAGAGACATAACAAATTAGGAATGTATTATTTATTTATTTAAATAATCAAGAGGAATAAAAGATATAAATTAGTTAAATAATTAAGAATTATTTAATTAATAGTTGAATTTGGGTTATAAGGACATAATTAAATATTTTAATTATGTTGAGAAGAAATATGGAAAAATAGAGCTTGTAAGCTTAGGTTATTTTTATGTATCTACATTTTCCCCCCTTTTTTCATGAATATTCCTTAGCATAGGTGTGGAGGATCCATGCCCCCTTAGGAGAATTTGTGAATTTTGGAAAGGCATTGAAAAAATTTGGAAAGTATCCTGATAAGTTAATTTGATGGTGAAAAAAATGGTAGCAAAGTCGATTCCAAATTTTGACAAGTTTAGAGTAGCCAAAAGTGTCTTCAAACATGCCACAAAGTGCATCTAGTTATAAACCCTAGGTCAAACCCTAATTCAAACGGGGTATAAATAGGAAATTGGCAAGTCAAAGGCTCATTTTGCACATTTGGAGCTCTGAGTGAAGATGAAGTGTGTTCCCCACAATGAATATAGAGCATATTGAGTGTAGCAATTCAGGTAGCCAAAGGGTGTAGGAGATCCAATGAGTACACACAAACCCACTTTATCAATTTTTGATTTCATGTATTTTTAGGTAGGTTAAAAATGTATTAGTTAGTTGCATCATTCGAGGATAGCCCAAGTGCTATCACATTTCGATGCAATTGTCTATGATTCAAAGCAACTAATTAGAACATGCATAGGGTAGGGTAGGTTGCTAAATGTTTTGCGATGCAACTATTAGGGTTCGATGCATCTATGTGTTGTTGAACCGCATCTTTGTATGCACAACACAACTGACAGTGGTTATGCGAAACTGTTAGGGATTAGATAGAAGTAATTTAGGAATGATGTTAGTGTAGGTATATGACGCAATTGATTAAGGGGTTTGATGCAATTGGGATCTTGTGACACATCTATGAAAGCATGTGATGCATTCACCATTGCATGATGTAATTGAAGATTTTGTGACACAATTGAAAATTCCTCTATATAATTGACAGGTGATAAAGTTTCCTTAGATTAGGATTGATTTTATTTTATGACATGCAAAATAGGTTGAGATATGTTGTTTAACTAACAAAATTTTTGTCATGTTGGCAATAGGTTCATCTAGATCCGATTTACACATGAGAGTCACAACCACAGAGACTTATTGGTTGTGAGACTAGTTGACCAGTGCTGAAAAGCATAGGTAATGGCACCTTGGCCTATATGATGTTATATTCATGCCCATCATTAAGGTAAAAAGGGGGATGCTAACTACACTTGTTGAGAGATCATGCAAAATTAGCATCATGCACTTAATTAAATTCATATTCATCCACTCATTAAATAAATCAAGTTCATTAAATCCATTCATCAAATAAATCAAGTCTCTTTAACTCAATATCTAAAGATCATCCATTTAAATTGAATAAATCAACTTTATTTAATTTAAGCCTATCATTATCCCTCTTTGATTAAATAAATGAAACCTTTATTTAATTAAATCTAAAATCACTTTTCATTTCCTTTTTTATTTTGTTTAATCCATAAATCTAAAGAAAAAAGGTCAAATCACCTAACATCCACTTAAGATAGCTAAATCATAATTAATCTAATCCTAATCACCCATTACATCCTCTAGCTTTTCCCACTTGCACAAATAAATCAATTTATTGATTTATTAATTCTCCATTTTCTCTCAACTTGGTATCTTTGAGCAATATTCTCCAAGTTTGAAATCTCCCCCCAATTTGGCATGTACATCCAACAAAGCATTTAAGAGATCTTACATGTCTCTTGCAAAGGTCAAACTTAGCATTTAACTCATCTTGTCATCAAATTCAAATTTCAAATCTCCCCCTCTTTGGCACATTGACCAAAATGTGCTCATTCCTCAACCTCTCACATGTTGACAAGTGGCATCTTGTCATTGGTGGATCTTTAGTCCCACATCCTCCATGCTTGGCATTATTTTATCCTTCTTGGGTATAAATAGAGAGTTTTTCTATTGTTTTAATCCTCCACAATTGATCCAAGCTAACATTTCATCTTATCCACCATCTCATGCACTTGATCATTTGTCATCTTGACTCATTATCTTGCATCTTCATATCTTGAGCTTATCAAAAAGGGTTTGGGAAAGGGCTATTTTCCACATCAAAATAGCACCAATCCCCTTATGAGATGATAGCTTGATCCAATTTAGATAAGTTTACATATTTATGCTTTCTTTGTATATCTTTTTATCATGTTTCCTTGTCTTAGTGTGATTAAGAATTTCATAGGGAGCTTGATTATTGTTGTGCTAACTTGAATAATTATCTATTGTGATGCTTATGTTAGCATGAGGCAAAAAATATTGCTCACACTTATGACCGCCGATCTGAGGTGAGTGGGTTAGATACGATCTAGGTTAGGGATATCAGGCCTTGACCACCTACTATGTGTATGATGATGTGGCATAGCTGGGGATTGACTGATATGATATTAGATGGGATCTACTTTGGTGGCATGATATGAGCAGTTTGACTACATACTATGCACTCTGATAGCCGACGTAGTGATTCCAGACCACTGAGGGCATGGATTTCAAGTCGGATGGGGAGAGATGCTAGTTGGAATGATGGCCAGTGACACATTATATGCATGGGGTCCATGTTTTCTACCAATGGTTTACCTTCATCTACATGACATAGTGTATCATTGAGCATAGTCTATGAGTTGCAATGCTACTCTTTTTATGGTTAGGGCTTGAGAGAACATTGTGGTGTTGCATCCACTAGTTGGTTGCTAGTTGGGGGCCACTATATAGTTTGTATACATGTGCATAGGAGCAATCATGCAAACACATGTCAGAGATATTGGTTACTAAAAAAATGTATTGGATACCTTGGTTAGCTTCATATGGAGGCCTAGATGGATTGTGCTAAGTGGCTAGATGAGGATAAAAATCTACCATGGTGCCAACAGGAGAGATATCTTATTGGGCATATTGTGAAATCACAACAAATTATTGACATGTATCTGCCAAATTAGGTGTTGAGATAGTTTGGAGAGCTGCAAGGAGAGCTATGGGGTCTAGTAGTGTTTGTGGGATCATCTATAGAGGTGACACCATGGGGACCAGTGTTTGCAATGGTGAAATCAGAGCAATAGATAGATGGATTACAAGCAAAACATTGGGTATGGTGAGGGGGAATAGAAAATGCAAGTACCACACCTAAGTTTTATGCATGGTGGCTTGTGCATAGGACCATTCCATTAACATATCTTGATCAACCAGCTCTAGTGGTTTGACAAGGACATGGTCCTTGGGGTAGGAGAGGCAGAGGGAGAGGGAGATGAGATGGAGGTAGAGGAGGTGGTGGTCAAGGTGATAATGGAGGAGATTGTGGAGATGGTGGTAGGGATAAGAGAGGAGCAAATGGTGGGAGGAGACAATGATGGAGGTTGCAAAGGAGGGGGAGCAAATCACTTTTTCCTATTTTGGAGGAGGGAGAGGAGGAGGACTGATAGGAGGAGGATAGATAGGAGGAGGCTACACCAAATGTAGAGGTAGAGGAAGAGCAGTCTGAAGTGGAGCAGCTTGATGTGCTAGCAAGTGTAGCTACTATGGATGTGGAGGTAGTAGGTCATGAGGATCAGCTCGAGGAGGAGGAGATGGGTGAGGAGTGGATCCTACATGAGAGGATTCTTTATGGGGATGAGGGGTTTGAGGATGTACCCATCAGATGTGGTATAGGGGACAAAGATTAGGAGTTGGCAAGTCTACATGCTAGGGTAAAGGCATTAGAGGTTGACCTTTAGGCTCTAAGGGTGGAGAGAGATGGCTTTCATATAGAGAGGGACACCCTGCAGTTTGAGAGGGACACAACTATTATTAGAGCACAACATGCAAAGAAAAGGAATCTAGACTTTATTGCCACTTGTAGTGGGTCTTCAATTGACATGGTTAGAGAGGTTGCTAGGATTGGGCGTAGAGAGTGGTACTACCGGTTGCTCTATGAGGAGGAAAATCCACTAGAAAGGCAAGCACATAACACTTTAGAGGTTGTTAGCGATGGTTAGTCTCGTAGCAAGAAGTCTTAGAGCAGATCTAGCTAGGGTGAGAGCAACAACATGGGCTCTAGGGAGCATTAAAGCACTGTATAGACCCATTTGATCCATGTATTTTGACACTTATATTTTGTTACCATCAAGCTTACAAGCTCTATTTTTTGGGATTCCTTGAGACTCTATCCTACAACATAATTTTGAGATAAATATATGATGTATTTTTGGCGTGGACTATATGTTATGAGTTGTGTTATTATGCATGATTATTTATGATGTTTATGTGATGTTTCCTATGTTATGATTCTAATGATGATGACTTATATATCATGTGATATATGAATGCATGATGTAAGCTTTATGATGTTTATGTAGCTTATGATGATGTTCTAATTCTATATGATAATGTATGCATTTGCTTTTATTGTGCTATGGATGTCATTTATTGATGTTATGCTTATGATTATGAGATGCAATGCTATTATTAACACTATGATAATGCTCTATATATGCATGATGATGTCATGATTATGATTATGAATGTAGTGTGCTATGGCTATGGATGATGTGATTTTGATATGGATTATTCTTTATGTTATGATTATATATATCATGTATTTATGTGAACTAATGAGTTATGAATTGGAAATGCACTTATATGTTATGTTAATGTCAATGGAATATAGCAAATGATATGTAAATGGATGTATGAAAATGATATGTAAAAGGATGGATGCAAATATGGAATGTATAGCCTATGTGAAATGTACTAATGCAAACACCTACATGATCATGTATGAAGCTATGTTTTTGTGTGTCACAAGACATTGTCAAAGGGTGGAAGAAGAACAATTGTTAGATGGAAGGGGGTGAATGTTAGCGGGGAGACATAAACCTTCAATATTTTTTCAAAGTACAAATAGGTGTTGCATTAATCATCATTGGGAAGATTATTGCAATGGCCAACAAACACCATGATATTACATAAATCAATGGTGTGCAAGGTCGTGCCATCACATAGAACAAATAGTTGTAAACAAGGAGGATTGTGACTCATACTAGGAGCCCAATTGCCCCATTATTTTTATTACAACCAATCACAGATAGTCATAGAAAGAAAGAAAAGTCATGAAACTAAATCCTATACAAGAAATCCTCGAGGTGGCTAGTATCATGATGAAAAATCAAATGACAGATGTGACCATATTTAATGATAGTGTTTTCCAAAGTGTTTTCCCAAGGTGTTTTTTGATGTCAAGATTATTAATGCGGAGATGTCAATTTTGATGAAGACTAGTTTTTGTGTTAGGTAGGCTAGTGTGTGATAAATTTCAAGAAGTCAAATATAGGAAGGACACTACCTGAATAGTGTCGATGTTGGGAGCGTCGATCCCTAATGTTGATAAGATGGCCCAAAATTCCAGTTGATAGTGTCGATGCTCAAGAAAGACATATGCTAAAGAGAAAAGAAGTGACAAGGGTCATTCCTCAAAAATACATATCCTAAGAGTGACCAAAATTGATAGTTTGACATTGTTATGAAAGTTTGACTAAGTTTGACTCGATGCTAGAATTGACCATGTGTCATATTGAAAGCGTCAATTTGATTGAATTGTTTGTTAAATGGTTGTCTAAATTTGATCAAGAATTGTGTGATTTGGGATGTTGCAATGAGACAAAGACCGACTCATCAGACCCTAAGCAGCTAGACCTAGGAGTTCTCGAGGGCACATTGATGATGGTTGTGCCTATGTCATACACTCAAAGACCAAAAATTTTGACAAAGATGAGATTGACATGTTCATTTATTGAAGACTAACTAATAGGTTTAAATGTGACCAAATGGAGCCTAAAAGAATGACATATGGAGCCTCAAGGGATCATGAATAGATGGTCTTTCCTATGTAGCAAATGTGCAGAGATTTCGTAGTTCGACTGATGCCATGATCAAGCACTACAAATTTTAGTAGCTAACATAGCTGACTTGAAAAATAACAGGGTACATATTTATTAGTCTCAAATGACCAACTGACATGAAAAACCTAAAAGACTGACTTAGGTGGTGTGGGGGGTACATCAAATGATGGTGTTGCCTACGTAGTAAATGCATAGAGACCGCATAGTTAGACCATTCTATCTATGAATTGACTTCGACTGATTTTGACTCCATTTTTGAGATTTTTGAGAGTTATTTGGATGTTTTATGTTTTTTTGTATTTTTCTTTTTCTTTTTTTGATTTTTGATGATGTTTTCTTTTTTTTTTGGAATTTTGACATTTTTTTATTTTTTTGTCTTTTTGAAATGTTTTGATTTTAATGTCTTCTTTGGATATTTGATTATTTTGGATTTTGTTGAATATTTTTTTTTTTTAGCTTTTTGGGAAATATTTGAAACCATGCGCAAGACCCATTGTAATGAAGTGATAAGGGTGCTAACCCCAGTCAAGTCTACGACTAGCTAGGATGAACAAGATGGAATGGGACTTGGTGAAGATGAAAAAGGTGGAGGATGTACGAGACATGATGTCAATCGTTGTTATGTAATGCTCACACAAGTTACTAACAATAATAAAAATAAAATCAATAAATATAAATACGTTAAAAGATGAATATCCAATTATCTTAATATACTTCTCATTAAATTGAAATTTAGTATCATTCTTTATAATATACTTCATCAATTTTGGTATCATGCATGTTTAATTGATCTAGATATACACACTTAATGCAAACAATAGTTTTTACATAGTCAACAAATATACACAACAGTTATCAATGAGTAGAAATTAAAACAGAACACACAAAAGTTATTACATAGAGGAAACTAAAGATTTACAGTGGTTCACCATTAAAATGGCTATGTCCACTCTCAAGTAGCAGGGGATATAATTTTGTATTAAACTCTGTTTTAGTCATATAATACAACCAGTAGTTGGCTTTAGGGATCCAAAGAAATTTACAATAATCCTTTCACCAATACCCATCACTCAACCCAATAGGTCGACAAGGAATCAACAACCAACACCTTTATCATGAACTTCACTAGATGTATCACTCTAAAACACTATTGTTGGTTTAAGAATACGTTCACCAAATGATATGTTAAAAGATATTGAATATGGGTCAGAATGTGGTCTAGGAAAAAGGAGTGGAATCCTGAGCAAAAAGAAAAAGAGATATTGGGTGAAAAAGGCTAGGAAGGAAGGTTAAACTATGAAGTTGTTTCATTATTGAACAAGGAAAAAATCACTGATTACATATAGTAGCAAGAGGTATCTTGTACTTTTATGTTGGTGCTTATGATGTTTCCTCCACTATAATAGAATTTTATTTTCTTTCTTGCTCTCAAATCATCTCAAATGATAGAGCATCCAATGCATTGAATATATCATTTGAATAATCAATATATAACTATCAATGGAAACCATGTATTGATTCTTGTTTTAATATGTAATCCAAACCCCAAATGTTTCTTTCATCACTGTGTTTGGTGGGTGAAACCACTAACCCCTACTTTGTATCTTTTATCCATGCAGTAGTTTGATCCAGTCAAACTTGATCATACCTTGTAGGATCATGTTGCATGCTACCACTTTGTAGTAGACATTAATCATGAAATGATTTCCTCTGTTAATGTTTTCTAATGTTGAGAGGACCCATTGAGTTTAAATGAAAACCTATATTGGAGGGCACTTTTTTATGATGAAAAGCCAAGTAGTATGTTTGCCATAAGAGTCACGTAGAGATGAATCTATGTTATAGAGGCCAAGAAATGATAATAGCTATAATCACTATCAATTGGTGATCATATTTATTGATATGATAATCTAATGATCATTATCTCTTTTCATCCTAGTTAAATATTGAAGAATGATTCCTATTGTTTTGTGCATTTGTTTTGAATGACTAATGCCATTTTTCTATAATGAATGATACCATGTTTCCTATTATTTTGAAATATCTCCATACCGTTGTTGAAGTGTTTACCCATTATTTTGTTTAGAATGGATGAAAAATCCATTGATCAAGTATTAAACTTGATGGCAAGGATTAAGTATTGGTTTAGCAAGACAAACTATTTACATTGTTCTTGGCCTTAGCTCACTAATGGGTGATTTCCTATTGTCCCAATGTAAAATGATGTGGAATGAATGATAATAATCTATTATATAGAGTACTAAGAATGATTATAATATATAACATGTTTCCCTAGCTATGGCCAATGTATGGGGCCATGATAGTTTGCATGTTAAATGCAATTCTTTTGATGTATTTTGAATTTCTCCTTACATTGTTATGATGAGTATGTGTATGTATATTTACATAAATAGATAATATATATATATACACATACACAATAATTAATTGAAGTTGTTATCATCAATGATGGATGATAAAATTACTCCATTCACTTTTGTTTTTGGTTCCTTTGTCATAATCAAATTCCCATCAAATGGTGTTATGGACTCAATATAAAGGAACAAACTATTGGTTGATAGCTCAAGTATTGACCCATTTCTATGAGCCTGTATTATTTGGATAATGAGATCCAAATGATGTTTTCTTGTTGTCCTGATCTTTAACATGATAGAAAAATAAGATAAATCTAAATGACTAAAGTTCATTTAATGTAATTGGAAATACTAATTTAGAAGAATGAAATGAATCTATAAATATGAAACTCTCTAAGATAGCAGTTGGTCAAAATAGAAAAAAACTCTTGACAGCGAACCAAGAGGGTGGAAAACCTAGTTTTTGAACCAACACAATATTTCTTGATTGAATGTTATGTAACTAGGATTTAAAACACTAGATCCTATGAAAGGACTTGATTGAACATATAACAACTTTGGTGATTGAATATATTTTGTTGTATGTATGCACCCTTGTGATATTCTACGGATTAAATTAAATCTCATTATGTTTTTAATGAAAATATACCATCTTGAAATGATAAAATATGTATGTGATGGGACTTTCTTTCTTTAAAAGAGCATATACACATGTTCATTTATTTTATAGGAGGTCATATATGTGTACATGCATAAATATTCCATTTATGCATTACACATACATGCGATATACCTTCTTTTAAGATTATATTATTTTCTTATCTAAAATGTTGACTTCATTCCAAATAAGATGAATTTAAGGTAGAAATGGAAATGTGAATTAAACTAATGCATGTTTTGTGAAAATTTCATGTTATTTCTAATTAAGAACATGTATTATGTTTAAAATCAGATTGCTTGAATGCCAATTCTAGTTAGAATCTTGCATCTACATGTAAAGTAGAGATAGTCAAATGAACTAGATGTAGACTATGATCTATATAGATTGATTTAGGAAAGATTGACTAGGAAAAAATGTTGAGGTTAGATTTATTGTTTGTAAATTGGAAAACATAGGTATGGTGTGTTATCTTATGTTGTGGGAGGTTATCTTCTAGGATGGGTGCTAAAAATGGGTTAATAGATAGATTGGTTTTTCTTTTCAAAAATCCTTTTTTTATTTGTATACAACAATGCTTGGCCAAACATTTGTAGTTCATCATGTTGAATGGTCTAACTTTTATGATGTAATCTCTCTATCATTTCCTTGTATAGATCTTGCATGTTCTAAACATAGATAGAAATATATGTAGATGTTTTGCATGCATTAGATTCTACCTTACATATTGTCTCTTGCTAAGTATTCAATGTAGGATCAGACATTCTCCGAGCTAGGAAGAATACCAAGGAAGCATAGTTTTGTGGTTGGGACAAAAAGTTCCTGAACCATCTTCTCATCCATCGGATGTGGTGAGATATGTGGAGGATCACATGGAATCCCATATTCATGATCTTGTATTATGTATATAATGATGTAAATTGAGTTGACTAAGTGGCAAGATGGCTGAAGTCAAACTTTGTAATTTGTAAAATTGACATTTTGAAATGAATATCAAATATTATTTTTACATGAGATGCTATGATGGAAAATAACTAATTGAATATGTCTTTAATTTTTATTATTTATAAATTCTTTTTTTAGTTTAGTTTTTTTATTTACATATAATACATTACATATTCCTTTTCAAAATACTTATTTAATTTAATGCATTCATTTATTTATCATTCTCCATGTCATAATGTATTTGTCATATAGGATAAATTTTGAGTATTTATGTTATTTATTAACTATCTACATATATATGTAAACAAGATTTTCTTCTCCATCTAAGGGTAGTAGAGGGTTGTTTATTATCCTTTACAGTATATAAGAAAACTATACATATCATATTAGCTTTTAAAAAAATGCTTTTGAAAATAAATAGTGAAGTAAAAGTTATAGAAAAAATATTAGATAGTTGAGGTGGATTATCAAATTTTATTTCTAATTGAATGTGACTCAAAAATATATTTTTAGGTCAAGTGATTTACTGCAAAGCTTGTTATGTTTTAACTTCCTACTCTACCTTCCCCTAATAAATGGTGTAAGGTTTTTAGAAGGAAATCATTTTGGAAGTCTTTTATGTTTCAAAATGCAACTAACATTTAGCTATATCACGAGTAGCTCAACCAATAAGAATTTTATAGAACATTACAACCTTTTGATAACCATTTAAAATATTAGTATAGTAAACACATAGAGTTGAGAAAGATAGTGCTTTGTGATTTACCATGTATTTAGTTTGACATTGATGTAAAAAAAATAGGTAAAGATAGATGCACTATCTTGCACTTCACCAAATTTTGTCCTTTTAATCCATCAAATTTTTTTCCTTGGACATTACTTCACAGATCCCCTTAAGCCTTCCTATTACCTTAAACCCTAAACCCTAAAGCCATAATTTTTTCCTAGGACCTAGTAAAGCCACATATCCCCTTAAAACTATACTTAGGACACCTTAAGCCATCATATGTTATTAATTACCTCCTAAATGTACACTTTTAATTTAAAATAATATATATTTAACTTAATGAAATTTGGTTTCCTTGGGAAACTTCACCAAATTTTATTCCCTTAAGCCATCATTTTTTCCTAGGACCTTAATTCATATATCCTCTTAAGCCATCCTATGAGGACCCCTTAAGCCATAAAAATTTCTCCTAATTTAATGTAATTTTTAATGAGATTTCACATCACATTAATTTTTATTTTTTTCATTTACATGTCTTAGACATAAATGAGCCTTACACAGTTTTTCATTTGTATTCAATTAGGTCATCTATATTGAATTTCTTAAGGGAATTTTTAAACATGTATCTTACATTTTGAAATTGTATGTATGATCAAGTTGAATGATGTATGTATGTGTATGTACATGTATCCTAGATTTAAACACTCATGTACATTATAAATTTAACTATTTCTTGTAATTTTCTACTTGCTTGTTAACTTTGTATAATGTAATGCAAGCTCACTCATATCGATCATGGATCAATTTGATATTGATAATATCCTAAATCCACCTCCTCAATCCCCTTCACCTCCACACCCTCCATCTCCAACCCCTCCACCCCCACCTCCACCTCCCCCTCCACCTCCCCTCCACCCCCTCCACCTCATAACCCCCCACCTCCACCACCTAGATCTGATGAGGCTTGCTTACAAGAAAAAATCAATGATAATGTTAGTTCCATTCAATATCAAATCAATGCTATTCAATGTCTTCTTGAACTTTCTGAAATTCTTCTTGAAAACTAGTAGAATCCAAATATTTAGCCATTTTTTTCCAATTATGTAGATTTAATTTATTTATTTTACCACTGATTAGAAATTATCTAAATTCACTTGCACATATATATGCCCATAAATATAAATAATATTATTTACACATTACCCATTGAACATTTAATGTTGTAGATGATCCCAGTATACCTAAGAAAAATGAACCTTTCTAAAGATTAAATCCCACCCTCAATAGCCCTACATTTAACATCATGAGTTAGGTCATAATTTTACCCCCTTGGATATAAACCATAAACCATAAACAAAAAAAATACAATAACCATAAAAAAAACCTATATACTATAAATTAGGAAAGCCTTGTACCATACATCATAATTGAATCAAACTTCCTTGAAACCTAAAAGTCAACCAAGTCACAAACTTAATGTATATAAGAAATTCCAAACCCATGAGGATTCAAAATTAATAAATTGATGATATAACATTTGTTTTCAAAGGGTACTAGTAAGAATCCTCGATTACATTAAAGTAACCCTATGAAGCATAAAAATGTGGTGACCTTAAGTTTAACTTCCAAAACCTAAGGTCTCTTCCATCATTTATATGATTTTGTTAGGATGAAAATGAACAAGGTGCACAAATTGGCTTTCAACTTTCAAGGTGAGTCAATCAGGCCTGGATATATGTTATCTATACATAATAACCCCATCATAATAGCCCAAGGATAAAATAACCCAAGGTCATAATAACCCATGGACAAAATAACCTATGGTCAAAATAACCCATGGATAGAATAACCCGTGTTGAAAATTTGAATAATAAATTTTTCTAGCAACATACATGTAATTTATAAAAAAAAATTTCCTTTGTCTGTATTCTTACGGGGATATTTTTTCCATGGGTTATTTTGGCTTGGGTTATTATGACCCTGGGTTATTTTTTCCTAGGGTTATTGTTACAAAATTATTCTATCTAGGGTTATTTGGTTAGGTTATTATGTCCTACAATATGGATCTACATCTTTTTGAGTCTTAGGTATGAATTTGAATTGATCTCGAGTGATTTCCCTTATTAGACTATATGACCTAGTATGATAAATACAAAACCCTAAAGATAAAAAAAAATGGAAACAATGATTTACAAGTGGATACAGAAAGTGCAGACTAATGTGTACGTGTCATCAAAAGCTAATTCTGAGTGTTGTAGCAAGATTGGGTCACCTCGAGGTGAATGGGTACTTGATGAGTGGTCTTGAAACTATTTTTGCAGTCCTCTAGTGTTGGATCTATGTTTTTGATTGTAGGTTATAAACTTGTCATAATATTGTCAAAAGAATCTATAATTGAGTTTTTGTAGCTTGAAAAATTTCATGACAAAAAAGGAAACAATGAAAATGGATATTCAAACTCTCTTCAATCCTCTTTAAACTTTCAACCTACACATTCAAAAGAAGAAAGATGTTGTTCCATATAGGGGCTTACCTTAGTCAAACCCTATGTAAGTACTTCCACTTCCACAATTGAAAAATGTCAATGATAAAGGATAATTGAAAGGAAGAAAATGATGAATAAAAAAGTGTTGCAACTCACCACCCTTGCCTTGGCTTCCTTGAAGGATTGCAGTCATACACATCTCTTCAAGGATTTGTATCTTTCTTTCTTGAATACTTGAATGCTTTGGAGACCTACAAAAGGACGTTAGCCTTCACTAAATAATGGTAACATGAATACACAAAAACCTTGACATGATGTTAGATCTTGAATTGTTGTAATAAATTTTGATAATGTTGCTCTTCAATTACTAAATAATGCTCTTGATTATAAGTTTGCTAATATATTTTAGCTTAGTGCTTGTTAGATTTAAAATTATAAAATGATCAATATTTATAGGTGTTTATCTGACTTCCCAAAAATTATATCCCAAAAGTTGACTCTTCATAATTTGAATTTTGGATGTTAAAATGCCACCAACAAAATATTTAAATTTAATTCTTGGCTAAGGAGGGGGACCCATTTTCCCATGGGTGAATGGGTCCTAGCCCAAATTTCCAGGAAACTCAAATTCAAGAGAAAAACAACAATTTGTTGTATTTATTTAATGATTTTCTTCCATTAGAAAATGTTAAAAATTAGGCTTTGAAATGCATAATTTGGAAAATTATAAGCTTAATTAAAATTCCAATAAATTAGGGGGAAAAAACGTAATGTGAAATTTTTAAGGTATATAATTTTCTATACTACATTTAGCCCCCACTTTAGTGAGAGTATGAACCTATGGTCAAACTCACACTAAAGTAAAGAAATATATGTCAAGAGGGGTTCAATTATCCAAATTTTGAAAATATAGGATGAAAATGTTGGCATATGGCTTCTAGTGTTGTCATTGATGGCAACCTAAATCATTATTCTAGTCTGTAAATTAGGATTTGTTCATACTGACAGGAAGAGTAAAGATCAAGTATTAGCCGAAGAGATAATGAAGAACAAGGTATTTAGTTAGTATGTTGATCTGTATGCTTCACTGGATTATCATTTTGAGTTGTGGATCTTGGGAAAGGTTTTTAAGTCTCTATATTATCTTATTATTAAGTTTTGTGATGTCACATTAATCAGTGTATAACTTAGGAGATCCGGTAGGATGGTTTTCTGTCTATTAACTCAAGGTGGCCAACTTAGTGAATATGGCATGTTGTGGATATTCAAGGTATAATTAACTAAGGTATCTTATGCTTTAATATTTTTTTTGGGTCCTAGCTATGTCATGGCCAACTTTGATGGGTATGCATTGAATATTAAATATGGATTGAGCTGACTATTGGAAAATATTTTTTGAAGCCAACATGAAGCAACTAAATCTTTGATAGTAGATATATATAAGACATTAGTTAATTCATTGTAAATGAGTGAAGGTGAGTGTGCAAAGTATATTTCACATGAAAGAACGGTTTTCAAGTGATTTGGCATAGTTTTATTTGTGTAGAAGAGGATTGTTGTGAATTCAATTAAGGAAGAGAAGAGAAAAGTGAAAAATTAGATAGAAGGTCTCGAATCTGATCTATGAGCCTCATCGGAATTGAAACCAAGCATTTGAAGATGCTAGTTTATCAATTCAACTATTTTTTGTAATGTAAATATGTTGTAAGGTAGTGAGCCTTCCTAATTTTGAGCAGTGTTCTCTAGGCAGTGTCCCTGAATGCATGCCCATATTCCCCTTCTTTCTTCATACTTTTAACAGAGTATAAATTTTGGATAAACCATCACCGTGGTTTTTCCCCTAGTAGGGTTTCCATGTAAAAATATGTGTTATGGTTTTTTGATTGTTTCATTCATGTTATTACATCTTTACTATTGTTTAAATGTAAATGGTTTAAGATCTGGATTGTAAATAAAATATTGTTGAACACTAATTCACCCCCCCTCTTAGTGTTCCTTGAGTCCAACAATTGGTATCAAAGCAAGGTTCCTCTATAGAAGTTTAACAACTTGAGGTGGATCATGGAATGTAATGAACTCTGGTGGTCTTTAACAAAACATTTTGGTGGCACTTGATGATCTTGATCAGTCTAAAGCAGAAGTCCTAAAATTAAAAGAAAATCTTAAGGATGCTGAAAAAATCATTCAGTCATTGAAGGATAAAATTAACAAGTCAAGAGAAAAGAGGAAGGAACTATGGGATCATCTGAAGCAAAAAGAAAGTAAATTCTTGGAATATGTTCACCCGAATTAGACCCTAAAAGAAATAACTAAAGAATGTGAAAAGCTTGCTAAAGAGAATGCTACTCTAAAGCTTTTGATGGAATCTATGGTGATGAAGCTAACTGTTGATGGTGTTTTTATGCACTTCTCAACATAGGTCGTGCATAGGCGCACTACCTCTCTTGAAAGACAATCTCCCACAATCGAATTGTAGAACACTATCCCAAGGTCTCTCGGATGTCAGGTCATGATAGTGCTTAGATACCTCAGTAGTTTGATGTGATTTGCTAGAATCACAAGGCGGTCTTACAGAAAATACAGAGTAGGAACATAAAGCATGAAGTTGGATCTTTGAAAAGGAGTCCCTAGGATGGGAAATTGATATGCATTGGCTGTAGGTTCAAACAATAGTCTTGGACTCCATCTGGTTGTTAGATTTTGCTTTACAATGTGCAATGAACCTTGGTATTGATCAGTTTCTAAAAAAAAGTGGAAAAGAGCGAAGGGGAAGAAAAGTTCCTAAGTCTAAAGCTTGCAATGAATAGTGACAATGGAGTTCCTGCAATGGACAATTCCTTAAAACAATATCTCACTTAACCAGGGATTTCACAGTATCATGGGAATTGTGCTATCTTCTAAGGGCTGCAGTTAGTTCATCCTTCACCCACCACATGCATGCATGAATCAAGAATGAATGTTTGGAACAGCTTCAAATTAAGTCTAGGCTAACTTTGCACAACTATCTACCTTCAGCAAACAACAAAAAGTATGGACTAAGGGATCCTCAACAAAGCAGGAATTTTCACAATCAGCCAACAACATTCCTAAGATTTATCCAAATAACATGAACAACCAACTAAACAACAAAGAGATCTAAACTAAACATGTGAAATTGGAGAAATGAATCAAATGACATGAGAGAAATCAAGGAAATACACCAAGTCAATGTTATTTCTTATAAATTTCAGCAGCATGTCTTTACAACAACTCAACTCTCCCTTTTGCAAATGAGGGGAGTGCTCTATTTATAGTTTCCAAAAAACCAAATGAATGGCCAAGATTCATTTCCATTGTGTGGCCAAGATTCATTAAAAAATAGGGTTTCACCTACCCCCAAATAGATTTTCAATTTAAAAACATCTTTTGTCCCTTCCCTATTTTGTCATCTAGTGGATGACACTATTGCTCTTTCGTCCTGTAGCTAATTGTTGTTTTCTTGGCTGTAGCTACTCTTCAGGGAGGTCTTCTTCCTTGGCCGGGCTGTCCTCTTGCTCTTTAGAAGCTGCATGCTCTATATACTTGAGGACGATAGCCTAGAGCTTGTCTATCTCTAGGACTTCGCATCTTAATGCTTGATAGCTCCATTCTTTGGCGTTCTCTTCTAGCCGCTTCCAATCTTGATCATACTTCGAGCCTTGGTCTCTAAACAGCTATGATCGATCGAAGGCACGAGCGGTAAAACTCAGGAATTCTGTGGTGATTTCTCCGGCTGTCTCATCCTTCATCTTCTTCTCGAAGTATGGCTTGATCTTTTCGGCATCCATTTGCACCGTGGGTATATCATAGCCCATCATCAGCTTGAGGTACTCGGCGCATTCCACCCGGATTTCTTGGATCCACTCTATATCTGGATCTATCTTGTTCAGGATTTGCTCCATCCTTTCCTTCTAGTTGACCAGGTATCTGCGCCATACATCCACCAGCCAATGATCCTCCATTCTCAGTTCTAGCTTCTCTTCCCAAGTACTTTCCAGCATCTGAAGGATGGCTTCAACTCTTGGGAAGGTGGAGTCGTAAATCACAGGGAACTTGGCACAAAGACCCTTGGTGCTCTCCAGGGATTGGATCAGGTCCAGGAACTTGTTGGCTATCTACACAACCAAGCCGATTTCCACGCTTCCAATGGTTATGACCTGTTGGAACCAATTCTCAGTTGTTTTCTCTAAGTTCTTCCTCCTCTCCATCTTATCAATCTGCTCCTTGGAGAGCAACTGGGGTGCGGGCGTGGAGGTGGTGGGCAGGTCGTCCACTGAGGACCACTGCTGGATATAGTCTGTTAAGGAAGAAACCTATGCTTTGAGTTCATCCTTAGTGACTTTGTCTTGCTTGATCAGATGCACCACCGTGGCCACTAACTCCTCCAGATGTTCAACCTTCTGCTCCCTAGTGGCTATCCCTAAGTCGATGGTGGAGATACTGTAACTCACCTCGGCTTGGCCAACAGTTGGCGTTGCTATTTGTGCTGCTCAGGAGCCAGAAGCGTCCATGGTTATCTTGGAACGGACCTTAGACTTCTTCTCCTTCTTCGTTGTGGTCAGGGATCGAGCCAAGATGGATTCTAATCTTGACCTTGGGTCCTTTAGCACTGGGGTTGCCCTTTCAAGCTATTTCTCCAACCAGTTGGGCATAGAAGATTTATCCTTGGGTGCATCATCGCTGCCCTCACCTTTCTCAGTTAGAGATAAGATCTCTGCCTCTTTTTCCTTTTGAGGCTTTTCCTTCTCCTTGGCAGAATCCTCCTCCTCATCAGAGTCTTGAACAAATACGAGGTGTCTGACGGGTAGCTTGGTGGACAATACATGGGCAGGACCTTCTTCTTTTTCTACCTCCTCTTCTTTCTTCTCTTCAACAGCCATGACCTCAGTGCTCTACACAACACGGGCCTCAACCTCAGATAAATCCCTTCGTGGATGTTCCTCTGATGACTGTCTCTCTTCACCATGTGGTGGCTGTTCTGCCTCCCCAACATCCTTTGGCTGCTGAGCCAACTCCTCCTCAATATCCTCATCAAATTTTTGAATAATCTCCTTATCATCTGAGCCATCTTCTTCATCCCTGCTCTCGGAGGAGCCTGTCTCTTCTTCCTCATAGGCCACCTTGTCGATGGTCCGATGCTCATATTCGAGATGCTCATGATATTCATCAGCCTCCTCCTCCATGGGCCTCGAGGCCTCTTGCTCTTGCTCCTCCAACTCCTTCGAAATTTGCATTGTGGCTTCCATGGCCGGCGGGCCTGTTGGTGGTTGTGAAGGCTGAGCTGTTGCGAGGGCTTGGGCGAGGGCCGCTTGGAGTGCGGGGTTCATTAGGAGTTGTGAGAGCTCAGGGGGAAGACTTTGTAGATGCCGCATCATAGCTTTGGGCACAGTGGAAAGGGTAACAAGCGAGGCTATTGTTTCCAGAGGCAGGGAGGTAATGGGTGACATGGTGGTAGAGGAAGGAGAAGTGATCATGCCAAAAGAGGAATCGACGTTGATTATTGATCCGGCCGGGGGAAAAGAGGCAAGATGGACAGAAATGTCTACCGCCTGCGGAGATGAGGCGATTGCGGCCTGAGAGGCAGGTAGTGCACCAGTCGGGGGAGGAAGGAGCAAGGGAGGCTGCACTTCTATTGTAGTCGTTGCCTGCTTGAGCCTCTTGGGAGATGAGCCTCCCATGTCTTTCTTCGCTTGCTCTTTAGGGTCCACAAATTGTGCAGTTTCTATTTCTTTCCTCTTCTGGGACCTGGTGACAGGGGGAGACTTGGAAGTCTCACCAGTCGATGTAGAGGCCGCAACGTCCTTAACGGCGCTTGGCTCACTCTTGAGCACCTCATATGTTAGGGCCACCCCTTGTTGCTTTAGTTGAGCGACCGGCCCGTCAACCCACTCCTTGGTGCGAGCTATGATCAGCTGGGTGATAGTATCTAGGTCATTGACCTCTTGCTCGTCCCACTCAATTGACAGTATTGGTAGGTTAGCGACTGCAGGGTACCTTGGGTGCACTATTGTAGACTTGTCTTCTTCGAGCTGGTCTGGCACCTGGAACAGTTGCACTCTTCTTAGAAATAACACCATCATGCACATGTAGTGCCTTGCGTGGACCTCCTTGTCATCTTGGCAATCTGCCCAGAAGTCTTCAACATAGTACTGATGGGCATATGTCGGCCCTAGTGCCTTCTTGACATGGCCGTGTGGATCCATCCGTGGGCACGCGGTGTACCAATCAAAACTCTACTCCTTAAGCTCTTTCTCAGAGTTGCCGGCGCATTGAGAAGTCTACAGTCGATACTGGCCTTGGCCGAGGGTCATGGGGTAGGGGATCCTTGCTACGTGCTTGTTGCCGAAGACTATCTTGATGTGTTGGAGCTGTCGGGAAAGCTCCAGGAGAATGATCCGGTCATTCGGGTATCTTGGCAGCTTATTCAGCCATTCCATGAATCCCTAGGCATGGATGTAGGTGAAATTAGGGAATTGAATATACAGGAAAGCATACTCCCTTAGGAGCGCCCTGGCGCTATGGAAGACTCTCCTCTCGAAGTCTCTTGCGATCAATCTGATGACATGGCCAGTGAAGGCATCATTGACCCGACAGTACTCCTTTTTGAAGTGGCGGTATTGAAGCTGAGGGTACTTGTCGAACGGTTTGAGCCCTCGCTTGTGCCCCTGGTCTGGTGCCACAAATAGTCCACTATATTGTCTCTAACCTGCTAGGGAGTATACCAGGTAAGAGGTCATGTAGAACTTGGAGCTTTTCTTAACATTTACAAATTGCTCGTGAAAGCAGTTGCTGATGATGCCTCCCAAGTTGAATGAGGTCTTGGTGTTAACGTCTTCATTCCCTCGCAGGATTTGCTCTATGTAGTATGCCATCCACTCTTGGAAGTAGCCAGCTGCCAGGAGACCCATGACCCTGCTTAGCATAGTCACCAAGTCGTGATAGTCCTCCTGGAAGTCGCTGCAGAACAACTCTTGGGGAACTTTTTCCACGCTCTCCCGTTTCTGCTTTAGCCAGTAGAGGTTAATTGATTTCTTGCAGCCCAATGGATTGGCATCCCACGCTGCCTGGCACTGCTCCAAAGAGGGGACCTCCATATGTGGGAATGTAGGAATGTGAAATGTTTTAGTGATTCCCTTTGGCGACATGTTGGCGAGGATATTCCCCTCCTTGTCCACGATTGTTCTGGTGTCTATTTGGTAGGCTTCTCGGAAAGCCATTACTAGTTTAGGTGCTATCAGAGAAGGAGGGAAGCTGGCACCTTTGGCGATTCCACTCTGCCTTATCATTCTGGCATTCTTCGTTTTAGGGTCGACCTTGACCCTCTGGGTGAACTCATCTATGTCCACCTAGCCGATGTTAGTGTCTGAGATTTCTTTCCATTCGGTTGAGACCTTTGACTAGAGCGGCTCACCTTGGAACTGAAACTTCATCTGATCTTTATCGTCTTTTCCCCGAGCGGTTCTTTCGGACTTCTTGCTGTTGTCCTTTTCGGCGGAGGCCCCTGAAGTTCCTACAGCCGATTCCATATATCCTGCAAGCAAAGGGCAAAGTCAATACAATAAAACATCAATAGCGTTACTGTTAGTCCACATTCTGAGCATATCATCTAAATAACCATTTAAATATATCATAAATCTTATCCTTAGATGATATCAATTTCATTTTAGAGCATTTGGACAATCTGGGCCTGAAGGGCCAGACTTCCCTGGCAGGAATGCTGTCAGGAAGGGAAAACATGACCAAAAGTTCCCGGAGACCACCTTTGGCCAAATTTTAAAGTTTTTATGAGGCCCATGATGGAGACCAGCAAGTTTTAGGACATGGGTCAAAGTCAGATTCTGAATTTGAGTTTGTTTGAATTGATCTAAAGAGCTTCATAGGCTTCAAGCCGGAAGGCAAGCAGGAGAAGGCAATTGGCAACGGCGGACGGCAAACGGAAGTCCAGCGACGGAAGTCCAAGATGCGGGGTCCGGGCGGTGAAAGGACGGCCAGCATGAGATATTGGATTTAGGCCAGGCAGTATTCGGACCATCGGGGCCCAGCAGCCAGAAGGACGCGGCACGAAGGCCACCGTGAGGTTTGGCTATGGTTTGAACGACGGCGGTGAAGGGCGGCCTAGGACCCGACAACCGAAGAGATGGGAGAGGCTCGCCACTGGAAGATATGCATGTTGTTAAGCGGCGACGGCGAGGAGAAGCCCAGGGTCCGGCCCACGGGAGGACAAAAGGTGACAGCCGCCGTGAGGTTAAGGAAAAGAATGGGTGACGGCGGCAGCGACGGGATCTCCCGGGCCCGGAGGGCGGGGGGACGCAGAGCTTCGGCCGCTGCAACATTTCAGCAATGGTTCGATCGGCGGTGGCAAGGGGATCTCTGGGGCCCGGAAGGCGGGGGACGCAGAGTTTTGGTCGCCGTGACATTTCAGTAATGGTTCGATCGGCGGCGGCGAGGGGATCTCTGGGGCCTGGAAGGCGGGTAGCCGGAAGGGTTCCGCCGTCAGCGACGGCAGAACCGTCACGGAGTTCCGGGAACAGAACTCGGACATCCGAGCCCAAAGGGTCTCGCGATGGCAAGGAGAAACCGGAAATTCCAAACGGCGAAACCAAGCTCGGATCCCGGCAATTGGGTGGAAGAGAGAGAAACTCAGACACAAGGAGATCCACGAACTTCCGAACAAGGAAGTCTGGCGCATGGGGCCCGGAGGGCCAAAAGCTACGGCATCAAAAGAAGACGGTGTCAGCAGAGAAGCCTGCGAGGTCCGGGGACCAGGAAGCATAGCAGTATCGATCGCTAACATGCGGCGAAAGGCCAACGGAAATTCGAGGGAGGAGATCCGACGAACTGGGCCCGGAGGGCGGATTTTCTGCCGGGAGAATTTGAAGTTTTATTTCAACGGTGGAGGCGGGCGGCGAAGGCCGACATCGGGCCTGGGATCCCCGACTGCCCTACACCAAGAACAACCACGACTGAGAAAAGTCCCAAGTCGGCGGCGAGGGCCACTCCAAGGGGTTCGGGAGATTTCGAAGACATGGGTAAAGGGCGCCACGGGATGTTCTTCAATTTTATGCAATTTTAATTAATTGTTCAACTAACGAAATCCCTGAAAACGACGGGAGGGCGAACGGGATGGCCTACCTCAGATACGCTAAGCAGAGGTCGTGGGATTCACTGGGGATCGACGGAGTGCAGTCGACTGTCGAGGATCGCGATACAATTGAAGGCGGTGGGCTCCAAATCACTTGTGCAATTTCACTCCAATTCTCAAATGTGAAAATGACATTGGCGGGCCAAGTATTATATACCCTAGGTGCCATTAATGCGCTCATTAAATGCAGGTATGGACGCGCCAAAGTTGGTGGAATTTGAAATTGAGTCGGTGGTGACGACGGGACGCTCGGGGCCCGGGGCTCGGGAGCCAGTCTGAGGTTCGCTGCCGAAAGATTGACACAGTGCTAAATGGCGGCGGTGAGGGATGGGTCAGGACCCGGATGGCGGGGAGCCGGTAGGGTTCCGCCGTGACGATGGCGGAAACGTCAGGAGAGGGAGGACGGAACACCGGACGGTCGGGCCCGGCGAGTCCTGCGGCAAGTGGTCAAAACCAACACGTGGACAGAGAGTGAAGGCGGACAACGAACCCGGACGGAAGTCCGGAGACGGACTTCCGGGGTCTGGGGCCCGAAGGGGCAGGCGTCGCCCGGAAAAACTTCAGGGAATTCCAAACGGAAAGCGGCAGGGCGGGCCCCGAGGGGCGGAAAGATGCCCTAGGAACGCCGTGAAGGGCGGCAAGCGCAAGGGGGAAGCCCGAAAGGGGAACCCCGGAGGCCCGGGCCGGGAGGGGCCCAAGGCCGTCCAGAGCCAAAAGCCGAAGAGACCCCCGAGGCTCTCAGAGGGCAGCAAAAACCTAAAAGTGAAGGCATGGTCGATTTATGATGAAACCTTAGAGCAATATCGACCACGCAAAACATCAAAAAAGAGGGGCACGCAAAACGAGGTAGCCCCAAAATACCCGGCAAGGCGAAAGAAAAGAGGGTCCCCATTCCGAACGGGGCGTGTGTGCTGAGGGCACAACAAATGGCGACTCCGCTGGAGAATGCTCTGGAGCGTTCTAGGGATAAATATTCATTCAGGACCCAAAACCTCTGGTTTCGCAGACTAGGAGCGGCTTCCAAGGATGAACCCGGGAGAACGAGATCCTCAATTGGGTCAGCTTACATGGCATCTCAGAAGCGTGTGTGAAGTGAGTTCATTCCTTTCCTAGGGATAGTAACCAGGGTTATCACTTTAACCGAGTGAGCTACATAAGTTGCCTAACACCAAAAATAACCTGGACATTGCCCCACTGCCAGTCAGGCGTCCATAGCCCTGGTGGAGTTGTCGCTACAATCTCATGGATATTGCTCTACTGCCGGCCGGGCGTCCATAGCCTTGGTAGAGTTATCTGAATGCCCATACGGTCATTTATTTTCTTTTTTCAGAGTTTCTTTTCTCTTTTCCTACTTTGATATTTCACTTCTCTTTTGCCATTTAGTTTGACCGGGTAAGCATTGAAGCCTATAATGGGTTTGAGACTGCAATGGTCACTGGAGTAGACTTAAGATTTTTCACTCACTAAGGTGTCATAACAACCATAGTACGGTCCTTCAGAATTTATTATTATGTGATTTGTGCAAGATCCGAGATGCAGATAAGAAGATCCGGCGAAGAGTCAAGTTCTGAGCAGAGTTTAGATAAGGAAATCATTCGCGGACAGCTCTGCAAAGATCGGTGGTCTAGAGTGAATGTTTAGCTAGAGAACACAAAGAACGGACAGCAAAGTGAACCGATTGTTAGGCGAGCACGGCCACCACAAAGCAGCAGGAAACCTCTTTCGAAAACAAAACTGTCGGGAGGGAGAAAGCAAAAGGAAACGCAAACAAAAAGCAAACAAGCAAGAAAGCAACTATTCTAACTTATGTATAGGTATTTACAACAAAGAGCTCGAAGGAGTTCAAGCTTGGAAGTAATGCTTCAGGTGCTGCCCATTGACTGGCAACGGGACATTCTCTCTGGTTAAGTTCTTTAGGTGGAAGGCATTATCTCCCAAAATCTTAGCTATTTGAAAGGGGCCAAGCCAGAGCTTGTCGAATTTGTTGTGTCCCCCTTTCTTCTCATGGGCCTTGTCCCAAAATAGGACCAAATTTGCAATCCTAAAGGCCTTGGTTTTGGCTCAGCAGTCGAACCATCTCTTAACTACACTCTGATGCTTGGCAAAAAAATTTATCGCGTGATTTCAGACTTCCTCTAAATGTAAAAGTTCAGCTAAACGAGCTTCCCTACGATCTCCTCCTTCATAAAAATCGTTGATGAACTGAAGAGTAGGATCTTCAGGTGGATGGGGAATATAGGCTCAAGGCCATAGACAAGGTGGAACGGAGAATCACCAAGGGCAGCCTTGTGGCGGGTGAGATCAGCCCAAAGGGAAAAATGGAGCTGGGTATGCCAGTCCTTGGGATTCCTATCTAGCAGCTTTTTGATCACAATAATCAAATTATTGTTCATGGATTCGGCAAGGCCATTGCCCTGAGGGTAGTAATTGGATGAAAATTTGAGGGCAATCCCATAGTCAAATGCCCAGCTAGCAAATTTTAATGAAGCAAAGGCAGGTCCATTATCACATACTAAAGCATAGGGACAACCAAAGCGATTTAAAATGAAACTTTCTAAGAAATCAGTAACTACTTTAGTTGTGCAATGCTTACATACTATTGCTTCCGTCCATCTAGTACAATAATCAGTAGCGGTAAGAATGTACCTGTGTCTCGCAGATGATGGAGGGCTTACTGGACTGATGAAGTCGAGACCCCATTGCGCAAAAGGCCTTACCTCCAGTACAGGCTATAGTGGGACAGCAGCATTCCTTTCCCTGGTGGCAGTGGTTTGGCACGTATGACATGAACGAACATGGCAATGGGCATCCTTAAAGACGGTTGGCCAATAATACCCTGCTCTCAATATTTGGTGTTCTGTAGAAGAGCCTGAGCCATGGCCCATACCAAATTTATTGTGAAACTCCCTCAAAATGCATTCTGCTTCCTCCTTACCAAGGCATCTTAGATAAACGCCCTCATGATTCCTCTTATAAAGAATGGAACCTTGTAACATATAACCATTACTTTTCAATCTCAGGGTCCTCTTCTGGACTTCTTGTAGATGCGACGGACACTTATGATTTAGTAGATAGTAAATGACATCTTGGTACCATTCTACCGGTGAGACATCTTCAAGCTGGTATTGCTGTACCGTGAGTTCAGGTCCAGCCTCTGCTGCCGCTTCGGCAATTGTACGGGTGAGTGCCTGCCCTCTCACCAATTTCATCGGTTGGATCTCCATATCATACTCTTGGAGCAAGGTGACCCACTTGGCCCTTCATTTTTCCAATTCATTTTGCATTAGCAGCGTCTTAACTGCTGGGTCGGGGACAATGGCAAACACCTTATTACGTAGAATGTAGTGCCTAAATTTCTTCACTCCTCTGACGAGAGTGTACGCCTATTTTTCTATGTTGTGGTAATGTAATTCAGCATCTTTGAGGGGGGCACTCATAAAGGTGATCGGATGCTCGTTTCCTTCAGCATCCTTTTGGGTCAACATGCTAGCACAGGAGTGTTCCGAAGCAAATGAATAGATGTAGAATGGCTTCAGATAATCGGGGCTGATTAGCACAGGTGCCTCAGCGATGGCCCACTTGATTTCTTTGAAGGATTGTTTGGCATCCTGCGTCCATTCAACTTTGGCATCTTATTTGAGCATGGCATTGAGGGGTTTGATGATTTTCGCGAAACCTGTGATGAATTTCTAGACAAAGTTGATCTTTCTGAAGAAAGATTTCAATTCCTTCTTGCTACCTGGGGGCTGAATCTTGAGTAACGACTCAATGCACTCAGGATCAATGGAGATTCCTTATTATGAGATTATGTACCCGAGCAATCTGCCTTCGGTCACTCTGAAAATGCACTTCTTGGGGTTGAGAGAAACCCCGAATTCCCTGCACCGCTGAAATACTTTACATAAGTTAGAGACATGATCACCCCGCTTCTTAGAGAATACGGTCAAATCATCCATGTAGATGATTATGCACTTGCCAATTAGGTCCCTGAAGGCGATATCCATGGTGCATTGGAAAGTGGCACCAGCGTTGATGAGCCCGAACAACATTCTTCTATATGCAAACGTCCCCCACTTAGTGGTGAACACCGTCTTGTGACGATCCTCATATTGCACCATCACTTGATTATACCTAGAGTATCTGTCGAGGAAGGACATCATCTGGGAGCCGTTGACGATTTGCAGCACCTCATCCAGCAAGGGCACTGGATAGTTGTCATTCTCTGAGGTGCGATTTAGATTGCGGAAGTCCACACACAATCTGATCTCTCCATTCTTTTTCCTGACCGGGACCAAGTTGGCCACCCACGTGGAGTGCCTGACGGGAAAGATGATTCTTGTTGAAAGCAATTTTTTCACCTCCTTGTAAACGATAGGTTCTAGCAAGGCATTGATAGGGCGTTGCTGCTGGCAGAATGGCCTTACCTCAGTCTTCAGCGGGATGGTGTGCATGATGACAAAGGTGGCATACATTTTCAAATCCTCATAACTCCATGCCACCACATCATGATATCTCCGCAAAGCATTCGTGATTCCCTTCTTTTCTTTAGGCATACACACTTTCCCAATAAAAACATTTTTGGTATCCTCGGTCGTCCCAAGGTTGTGTGTGTTGCACTGGTTGCTTATAGCCTCCTTTTTTGTTTGTTGACCCTGATCCCTGATCTGATCCAAGTCAAATATGCGTTCCAGCTGAACCATACCTCTAGGGATCGTGTTGGTTTTCAGATTGATAACCCCCTCTATGTCCAATTCAGCCTCCTGTGGATCAGCTTCGTCAATTATTTGGGTAGCGAAAACGTCAGAACTTGTGATGAACTAGAGGATATGTTTATCATCATTGAAGACTTGCAGGTGAGTGACATTATCCGAGACTGATGGTGTGGATGCCAGCTCAACAGTGAATTTTTTGAGCCCAGACAAAGAGAGGGGCTATAGAGTGTTGGCCGCTTGAGCCAAGGCATCAGCTGTGTGATTTTGAGCACGAGGGATCAATTGTATGTTGAATGCATCTAGGCCCTCTAATAGATCCCAAACCCTATGCCTATAATTGGTGAGTCTTCGGTCATGGCAGGAGTACAATTTTCTGACCTGCTTAACTACAAGTGCGGAATCCCTGAAGACTTGCAGTGCTATCACATTTTTCTTTAAGGCCATAAGAAGGCCAAGGACTAAAGCCTCATATTCTGCTACGTTATTGGTGCAATAAAACTGCAATCGATGGGCAGCGAGAAATGTCTTACCCATGGGACTGATGAGTTTGATCCCCGCTCCAGCTCCTTGTCTTGACTTCGATCCATCAAATTAGAGCGTCCAACATGCGGAGGATTCCTTTCCTTCGAGTCTGATTGAACCTCCGTTCTGTTTCGGCTGGACGACGGGCCTTGTGATCTTAGGGGGGTTTCTGGTTCGGAGCAATGATCAATAGGCGGTTCTGCTAGCACCCCCTCTGGTGTTTCCATCAGAGGAGCAACAGTTTTCTTCACATGCTCCACTACTGCTTGGCATAGGCAACAATCAAATTCAGAGTGAGTAGCATTATGGACCCTGCACCAGTTCGGCAATAAGAGATCCTGGAAATTCATTCTAGCTCCTAGAATGAGCTGATCTCTTGTGCATTTTTCTATGAACTCCTAGAAGCCATCGAGTAATCCCCAGTTGTCCTCCCTACCTGGCTCATTATCTGTCTCTATCAATGTTTCAGTATCAGAGGGCATTCAAGTGGGATCCACCGAGGGACTGCACAACACCAGCAATATTTCATTTGCACATTCTCCCTGAAGCTCAAGCTCATTTTGATAGGAAAAAGGGCGATAATTCCCCAAATCAGTCTCGGCGAATAGCACCTCGCTGAGATTATTGTATTTCGTGATCATATACTTCATACGGGGTTCACGATCTATGCGGATTTGATTTGGCAGCCCTTTCCATGGCAACCACATGTGAGAAAGGTCTGTGGCGGTGTATCCATTTAGCGCCTTAGTGAACTCCCTCCCCAGAATAATTCCATAAGCATCAGGAATGTCCGCCACTTAGATATCAACAACTTGTTGTATCTGGGGGTCTGCAACAATTTGCATGGGGATGCGATTTATTTCACCCACGATGTTGATCTCTGTTTTGTCTAGCTGGGTGACCTTTCTCTTTGAAGGTGTGGGGGTGATACCAAGAGCTTTACATACGACCAAGGGCATGATGTTGGCAGACGTGCTTGAATCGAGCAGGCAGTTGTGCAAATTCTTCCCAAAGACCTTAATGGTAGTCAGGAAAGGGGGAGTTTCCGGTCTCCCTTGGAGGATGCCCATGGGTGTATCCATTTGAGCTATTTGACCTTTGTTCTGATCACTGCCCGTATCCTTGGTTTGCTTAAATTGCTGGTCATTGGGAGGCTATCTACTAGCCCTTTCTAGCTCCTTTTCAATGTACCTACTTGCTGATTGATTCACGGGCAAATTATTCCTTCTTCCAGCATTGTCCTATATTTATTGTTCTTTCCTGGGCTCCTCAAAGGTTACCCTCTTGGCTGGGGTCTCTTGTGTCATGTTAGAGGATGAAGTCCCATTCAGAACCCTAAAGAAAGCGTGCCTTACAACAGGAACTTTAAGTAATTTGAAGGCTGACAAACTAATTCTGACCTTCTTGAACTCTTCTGCCACATATTCGCCCATTTGCTCGATTTCGGAGCTAAAAGCTTGGCCTATGGGAGAACTAGGGGTTTGAATCTTGGTTTGCCCAGGCGGATTTTGGGGTTGGCTCTGAGGCTAACTTTGCGGTTGGTTTTGGGATTGGTTCTTGTTGAGATATTGGGCGGGTATATGAGGGAGCCCCGGGTTATTACTGGCATTCGGATTGGGCGGAGTGGCGAAATTGTTTGGTGGGGTAGAAGTTGTAAAGGGTCCACCCGCTTGCCTATTTCTAAGGAAGTATGGACTCGACTGCTAATGGAACATGTGGACCTCATCCACAAATGGTTCCTCTTCATCCACCAGACCATTATCTACTGAATCGAAAAGCTGAGCCAAGGTTTGTTCATTACTTACCTCCTGCACTTTCTCATCCTCAGTAGGAGTAGGCTCGACTTCGGGCTCGTTGCGATCTCCTCGTGGAAATGGCACATGATTGACTACCAGACATGAAGAATCACATGGCTCAGACGAGATGATGTCCCTGTAGTTGGCATTGTCGACCGCGTTTTGTACCTCTACCTGGAAGATTTTAGCAGCTGTCTGGAACTCGGGGCAATCCAACTTAGAATGTCTGCTAGTTTTGTGAAGTTGACACCATCCGGACAAAGCCGCTTTGGCCAAATACACGTCACTGGACATTTTGTCATTGCTTGCCAGTTGATCAAACAGTGTGGAAACACCACCGTTGTTAGGCCTGGTGTTCCACGTGCGATTTTGCCTCTGAGAAGGTCTTCTTTCTACATTTTGATTAGAATTCTGCCCCCTCTCATAATTCTGCCCAGAGGAAGTACCTACCTCCCGATTATCTCTGTTGTCTCTATTATCTCGAGACTCTCGACTGTCCCTATTGAGATTAGCCTGGAAGTTGCGTTGGGAGGCCTGCAACTAATTATTTTGGTTCTTCAGATGCGTCATCTCCGTGGACATCTTCTTAATCATCTCGGTCAGCTCCTCTAGCTTGTCTTTCTTAGTCGCACCTCCAGGCGACGGGGCCGGGTTTTGGAGAAAAGCAGGTGGGTCCGCCAGCTGATTTTGATAGGCCGGAGGAAAGTCTGGTCCCGACAGATACAATGGCACCTAGGGTTGTTGGGAATATGCTTGTTGTTGCAGAGCAACCTGAGAGTATTGGTATTGCTGCTAGGGTTGCAAATAAGAAGAAGCGGGAGGTGCATAGTTCAACGGCTGCCCCGGATGCGGCACCATAGGCAGTTGGGGTACCTGGTTCATGAGGGGGGTTTGATGAGAAAATGTCTGATTGAGCCCTTGAATCTGCATTAGGTGGGCTACTGGCCCCAATGAGGGCAACGGGCCGGAGATATTTTTCCCCAAGTCTGCACTTGCGACAACGGCTTCTGCATAGGTAGCCAGTAGGGTCGCGGGCGGTGGGTGCATCCTCTTTACCAAGGCTGACGTGAGGTTGTCTAGGGCTGCGTAATAAACGGGAAGAGCTGCCGCATCATTATGGATGTAAGGATCCTGAAGCCTCATGTGAGCCCGATGGAAACAGTCATTAAAGGAGCCGATAGGTTCGTTGACCTCCCTTTTGATGGACATGAACTATTGGTAGAGGTCCACAGGGTTGACAAGGATCTTGTATTTCTGCAAAAAGGAATTCTTCATCAGGTTCCATGAGGTGATGGATCCCCTCAGCAAATTGATGTACCAGTAGAAGGCCTCTTCTCCCAACGAATGCGAAAAGAGGCGACAAGCAACGTCCTCGTGGTCCACTTGCATTTCAGTGATCACCGTTTCGAATATCTTGATATGCTCCTCAACTGTTCTTTACATGTCTCGCAGATGGAACTTTGAACAAAGGCCCTCTGGATTCTTGGGCATATCATTGTAGACTGCAAAATGTATCGGCGAAGGGTTATGCGCAAGCCAAGCCATGGGGGGAGGCAGAGGTGGCACTTGCTATTGGAGGGCAGGGATTTGGGGTTGTATTGGCAATACAACCACAATGTGGGGCTGCCCTTGAGTTATGGCTGCCTGGACTATGCCTTGGGTTGAAAGGGTCGGGAGAGGAGTGAACCGCTGGCTGCCAGAGGTAAGATGTGCAAATGCTGTTTGAGATGGTTGGGTGGAAGATGAGGGCCAGCCAAATGAAGGTGGGGGTGAAATGGAGGCAGATGGAATGGAGGAAGAGGAAGAGGCGGCGCTGCTTCCTTGTGCTCGTTTTGCCCTCGTGGGAGGCTGCAATTCTTCAAATTCTCCCTTGTTTGGTGTTGACCGTAGAACTCTCTGAAACCTTTCCGGGGAGAATGATCCAATCCGATCCAGCTTCGCTTTATCCTTCAACTTAGTATCTTCACCGTGGCCCTCCCTCTAGCGCTAGTTCTATTGATGGTGTTTTTATGCACTTCTCAACACAGGCAGTGCATAGGCGCACTACCTCTCTTGAAAGACAATCTCCCACAATCAAATTGCAGAACACTATCCCAAGGTCTCTCGGATGTTAGGTCATGACAGTGCTTAGATACCTCAGTAGTTTGATGTGATTTTTTGGAATCATAAGGCGGTCTTACAGAAAATACAGAGTAGGAACATAAAGCATGAAGTTGGATCTTTGAAAAGGAGTCCCTAGGATGGGAAATTGATATCCATCAGCTGTAGGTTCAAACAGCAGTCTTGGACTCCATCTAGTTGTTAGATTTTGCTTTACAATGTGCAATGAACCTTGGTATTGATCAGTTTCTAAAAAAAAGTGGAAAAGAGCGAAGGGGAAGAAAAGTTCCTAAGTCTAAAGCTTGCAATGAATAGTGACAATGGAGTTCCTGCAATAGACAATTCCTTAAAACAATATCTCACTTAACCAGGGATTTCATAGTATCATGGGAATTATGCTATCTTCTAAGGGCTGCAGTTAGTTCATCCTTCACCCACCACATGCATGCATGAATCAAGAATGAATGTTTGGAACAGCTTCAAATTAAGTCCAAGCTAACTTTGCACAGCTATCTACCTTCAGCAAACAACAAAAAGTATGGACTAAGGGATCCTCAACAAAGCAGGAATTTTTACAATCGGCCAACAACATTCCTAAGATTTATCCAAATAACATGAACAGCCAACTAAACAGTAAAGAGATCTAAACTAAACAAATGAAATTGGAGAAATGAATCAAATGACATGAGAGAAATCAAGGAAATACACCAAGTCAATGTTATTTCTTATAAATTTCAGCAGCATGTCTTTACAACAACTCAACTCTCCCTTTTGCAAATGAGGGGAGTGCTCTATTTATAGTTTCCAAAAAATCAAATGAATGGCCAAGATTCATTTCCATTGTGTGGCCAAGATTCATTAAAAAATAGGGTTTCACCTACCCCCAAATAGATTTTCAATTTAAAAACATCTTTTGTCCCTTCCCTATTTTGTCATCTAGTGGATGACACTATTGCTCTTTCGTCCTGTAGCTAATTACTATTTTCTTGGCTATAGCTACTCTTCAGGGAGGTCTTCTTCCTTGGTCGGGCTGTCCTCTTGCTCTTCAGAAGCTGCATGCTCTATATACTTGAGGATGACTGCCTAGAGCTTGTCTATCTCGAGGACTCCACATCTTAACGCCTGATAGCTCCATTCTTTGGTGTTCTCTTCCAGCCGCTTCCAATCTTCATCATACTTCGAGCCTTGGTCTCTAAACAGCTCTGAATGATCGAAGGCAGCTCTGATTGATCGAAGGCATGGGCGGTAAAACTCAAGAATTCTGTGGTGATTTCTCCGGCTGTCCCGTCCTTCATCTTCTTCTTGAAGTACGGCTTGATCTTTTTGGCGTCCATTTGCACCGTGGGCATATCATAGCTCGTCATCAGCTTGAGGTACTCGGCGCATTTCACTCGGATTTCCTGGATCCACTCTATATCTGGATCTACCTTGTTCAGGATTTGCTCCATCCTTTCCTTCCGATTGACCAGGTCTCTGCGCCATACATCCACCAGCCAATGATCCTCCGTTCTCAGTTCTAGCTTCTCTTCCCAAGTACTTTCTGGCATCTGAAGGATGGCTTCAACTCTTGGGAAGGTGGAGTCGTAAATCGCAGGGAACTTGGCGCAAAGACCCTTCGTGCTCTCCAGGGATTAGATCAAGTCCAAGAACTTTTTGGCTATCTACATAAGCAAGCTGATTCCCACGTTTCCAATGGTTATGACTTGTTGGAACCAATTCTCAGTTGTTTTCCCTAAGTTCTTCCTCCTCTCCATCTTGTCAATCTGCTCCTTGGAGACAAACTGCGGTGCGGCCGTGGAGGTGGTGGGTAGGTCGTCCACTGAGGACCACTACTGGATATAGTCTGCTAAGGCAGCAACCTATGCTTTGAGTTCATCCTTAGTGACCTTGTCTTGCTTGATCAGATGCACCACCGTGGCCACTGACTCCTCCAGATGTTCAACCTTCTACTCCCTGGTGGCTATCCCCAAGTCGATGGTGGAGATACTGTAACTCACCCTGGCTTGGCCAACAGTTGGCATTGCTATTTGTGCTGCTCGGGAGCTAGAAGCGTCCATGGTTATCTTGGAACGGACCTTAGGCTTCTTCTCCTTCTTTGTTGTGGTTAGGGATTGAGCCAAGATGGCTTCTAATCTTGACCTTGGGTCCTTTAGCACTAGGGTTGCCCTTTCAAGCTGTTTCTCCAACCATTCGGGCATAGGAGATTTGTCCTTGGGTGCATCATCGCTGCCCTTACCTTTCTCAGTTGGAGACAAGATCTCTGCTTCTTTTTCCTTTTGAGGCTTTTCCTTCTCCTTGGCAGTGTCCTCCTCCTCATCGGAGTCTTGATTAAATACGAGGTGTCTGACGAGCAGCTTGGTGGACAATACGCAGGCGAGACCTTCTTCTTTTTCTACCTCCTCTTCTTTCTTCTCTTCAACAGCCACGGCCTCAGCCTCAGATAAATCCCTTCATGGCTGTTCCTCTGATGAATGTCTCTCTTCACCATGTGGTGACTGTTCTGCCTCCCCAACATCCTTCGGCTGCTGAGCCAACCCCTCCTCAATATCCTCATCAAATGTCTGAATAATCTCCTTATCATCTGAGCCATCTTCTTCATCCCTGCTCTCGGAGGAGCTTGTCTCTTCTTCCTCATAAGCCACCTTGTCAATGGTCTGATGCTCATATTCGGGATGCTCATGATATTCGTTAGTCTCCTCCTCCATGGGCCTCGAGGCCTCCTGCTCTTACTCCTCCAAATCCTTCGAAATCTGCATTGTGGCTTCCATGGCGGGCGGCCCTGTTGGCATTTGTGAAGGCTGAGCTGTTGCGAGGGCTTGGGCGAGGGCCACTTGGAGTGCGGGGTCCATTAGGAGTTGTGAGAGCTCAGGGAGAAGACTTTGTAGATGTCGCGTGATAGCTTCGGGCACAGTGGAAAGGGGAACAGGCAAGGCTATTGTTGCCAGAGGCAGGGAGGTAATGGGTGACATGGTGTTAGAGGAAGGAGAAGTGATCATGCTAGAAGAGGAATCGACGTTGATTATTGATCCGGCCAGGGGCAAAGAGGCAAGATGGACAGAAATGTCTACCGTCTGTGGAGATGAGGCGATTGCGGCCTGAGAGGCGAGCAGTGCACCAGTCGGGGGAGGAAGGAGCAAGGGAGGCTGCACTTCTGTTGTAGTCACTGCCTGCTTGAGCCTCTTGGGAGATGAGCCTCCCGTGTCTTTCTTCGCTTGCTCTTTAGGGTCGGCAGATTGTGCAGTTTTTGTTTCTTTCCTCTTCTAGGACCTGGTGACAGGGGGAGACTTGGAAGTCTCACTAGCCGATGTAGAGGTGGCAACGTCCTCTGCGGCATTTGGCTCGCTCTTAAGCGCCTCATATGTTAGGGCCACCCCTTGTTGCTTTAGTTGAGTGACCCGCCTATCAACCCACTCCTTGATGTGAGCTATGATCGGCTGGGTGATAGTATCTAGGTCATTGACCTCTTGCTCATCCCACTCAATTGACGGTATTGGCAGGTTAGCGACTGCAGGGTACCTTGGGTGTACTATTGTAGACTCATCTTCTTCGAGTTGGTCTGGCACCTGGAATGGTCGCACTCTTCTTAGAAATAACACCGTCATGCGCATGTAGTGTCTTGCGCAGACCTCCTTGTCATCTTGGCAATCTGCCCAGAAGTCTTCAACATGGTACTGATGGGCGTATGTTGGCCCTACTGCCTTCCTGACATGGCCGTGTGGATCCATCCATGGGCGTGTGGTGTACCAATCAAAATTGTACTCCTTAAGCTCTTTCTTAGAGTTGCCGACGCATTGAGAAGTCTACAATTGATACTGGCCTTGGCCAAGGGTCATGGGATAGGGGATCCCTGCTACATGCTTGTTGCTGAAGATTATTTGGATGTGTTGGAGCTGCCGGGAAAGCTCTAGGAGAATGATCCAGTCATTCGGGTATCTTGGCAGCTTGTTCGGCCGTTTCGTGAATCCTTGGGCACGGATGTAGGTGAATTTAGGGAATTGAATATACAGGAAAGCATACTCCCTTAGGAGCGCCCTGGTGCTATGGGAGACTCTCCTCTCGAAGTCTCCTGCAATCAATCTGATGACATGGCTAGTGAAGGCATCATTGACCTGACAGTGCTCCTTGAAGTGGTGGTATTGAAGCTGAGGCTACTTGTCGAACGACTTGAGCCCTCGCTTGTGCCCCTAGTCTGGTGCCACAAATAGTCCACTGTATTGTCTCTGACCTGCTAGAGAGTATACCAGGTAAGAGGTCATGTAGAACTTGGAGTTTTTCTTAACGTTTACAAATTGCTCGTGAAAGTAGTTGCTGATGATGCCTCCCCAGTCGAATGAGGTCTTGGTGTTAATGTCTTCATTTCCTCGCAGGATTTGCTCTATGTAGTATGCCATCCACTCTTGGAAGTAGGCAGCTGTTGGGAGACCCATGACCCTTCTTAGTATAGTCACCAAGTCGTGATAGTCCTCCTGGAAGTTGCTGCAGAACAGCTCTTGGGGAACTTTTGGTCGCGCTGCCCCATTTCTCCTTTAGCCAGTAGAGGTTAATTGATTTCTTGCAGCCCAATGGATTGGCATCCCATGCTGCCTGACACTGCTCCAAACAGGGGACCTCCATATGTGGGAATGTAGGAATGTGAAATGTTTTAGTGATTCCCTCTACCGACATGTTGGCGAGGATATTCCCCTCCTTGTCCACGATTGTTCTGGTGTCCGTTTGGTAGGCTTCTCGGCAAGCCATTACTAGTTCAGGTGCTATCAGAGAAGGAGGGAAGCCGACAGCTTTGGCGATTCCACTCTACCTTATCATTCTGGCATTCTTTGTTTTAGGGTCGACCTTGACCCTCTGGGTGAACTCATCTATGTCCACCTGGCCGATGTTAGTGTCTGAGATTTCTTTCCATTCGGTCGAGACCTTTGACTGGAGCGGCTCACCTTGGAACTGAAATTTCATCTGATCTTTATCATCTTTTCCTGGAGTGGCTCTTCCGGACTTCTTGCCCTTGTCCTTTTCAGCGGAGGCCCCTAAAGTTCCTATAGCCGATTCCATATATCCTGCAAGAAAAGGGCGAAGTCAATATAATAAAACATCAACAGCGTTATTGTTAGTCCACATTCTGAGCATATCATCTAAATAACCATTCAAATATATCATAAATCTTATCCTTAGATGATATCGATTTCATTTTAGAGCATTTGGACAATTCAGGCCCGGAGGGCTAGACTTCCCTGGCAGGAATGCTGTCAGGAAGGGAAAACACGACCGAAAGTTCCCAGAGACTACCTTTGGCCAAATTTTAAAGTTTTTAGGAGGCCCATGATGGAGACCAGCAAGTTTTAGGACATGGGTCGAAGTCAGATTCTGAATTTGAGTTTGTTTGGATCGATCTAAAGAGATTCAGAGGTTTCAAGCCAGAAGACATGCAGGAGAAGGCAGCTAGTAATGACGGATGGCAAACAGAAGTCCGGTGACGGAAGTCTGAGACACAGGGTTCGGGCGGTGAAAGGATAGCCAGCATGAGATATTGGATTTAGGCCAGGCGGCATGTGAACCACCAGGGCCCAGCGACCGGAAGGATGCGGCGCGAAGGCCGCTGTGAGGTTTCGGCTATGGTTTGAACGGTGGCGGTGAAGGGCAGCCTGGGACCCGGCGACTGGAGAGACGGGAGAGGTTTGCTGCCGGAAGATATGCATGTTGTTCAGTGGCGATGGCAAGGAGAAGCCAGGGGTCCGGCCCCCGGGAGGACGAAAGGTGACGGCCACCATGAGGTTAAGGCAACGATCAGGCGACGGCGGCGGAAAACTAGATCTCCGGGGCTTGGAGGGCGAGGGGACGCAGAGCTTTGGCCACTACGACATTTCAGCAATGGTTCAATCGGCGGTGGCGAGGGGATCTCCAGGGCCTGGAAGGCGGGGGGATGCAGAGCTTCGGCCGCCGCGACATTTTAGCAATGGTTTGATCGGCGGCGGCGAGGGGATCTTCGGGGCCCGAAAGGCAGGCAGTCGAAAGGTTTCCGCCGTCGGTGACGGTGGAACCGTCACGGAGTTCTGGGGATAGAACTCCAGACATCCGGGTCCGAAGGGTCTTGCGACAGCGAGGAGAAACTGGAAATGCCAAATGGCGAAACCAAGCCCGGATCCTGGCAATTGGGCGGAAGAGAGAGAAACTCAGACACAAGGAGATCCATGAACTTCCAAACAAGGAAGTCCGGCGCGCGGGGCCCAGAGGGCCAAAAGCTACGGCATCAAAACAAGACGGCGTCGGTGGAGAAGCCCGCGAGGTCCGCGGACCAGGAAGCATAGCAGTATCGATCGCTAATGTGCGGCGAAAGGCCAACGGAAATCCGAGGGAGGAGATCTGACAGACCGGGCCCGGAGGGCAGATTTTCCACTAGGAGAATTCAGAGTTTTATTTCAATGGCAGAGGCAGGTGGCAAAGGCCGACATCGGGCCCGAGATCCCCAACTGCCCTGCACCAAGAACAGCTGCGACTGAGAAAAGTCCTGAGTCGGCGGCGAGGGCCACTCCAAGGGGTTCGGGAGATTTCGAAGACATGGGTAAAGGGCGCCACGGGGTGTTCTTCAATTTTATGCAATTTTAATTAATTGTTCAACTAACGAAATCCCTGAAAATGATGGGAGGGTGAACGGGATGGCCTACCTCGGATATGCTAAGCGGAGGTCATGGGATTCACCGGGGATCGACGGAGTGCGGTCGACTATCGAGGATTGCGATATAGTTGAAGGCGGTGGGCTCCAAATCGCTCATGCAATTTCGCTCCAATTCTCAAATGTGAAAATGACATTGGCGGGCCGGGTATTATATACCCGAGGCACCATTAATGCACTGATTAAATGCAGGTACAGACACGCCAAAGTTGGTGGAATTTGAAATTGAGTTGGCAACGGCGACGGGATGCTCGGGGCCTGGGGCTCGGGCGGCAGTCTGAGGTTCGCCACCGAAAGATTAACACAATGCTAAGCGGCAGCGGCGAGGGATGGGTCGGGACCCAGATGGCGGGGAGCCGGCAGGGTTCCACCATGGACGATGGCGGAACCGTCACGAAGTTCCGAGGACGGAACTTCGGATGGCCGGGCCCGGCGAGTCCTGCGGCAAGTGGTCAAAACCAACCTGCAGATGGAGAGCGAAGGCGGACAGCAAACCCCGGATGGAAGTCCGGAGATGGACTTCCGGGGTCCGGGGCCCGAAGGGGTAGGCGCCGCCTAGCAAAACTTCAAGGAATTCCAAACGAAAAGCGGCAGGGTGGGCCCCGAGGGGCGGAAAGAGGCCCTGGGAATGCCGCGAAGGGCAGCAAGCGCAAGGGGGAAGCCCGAAAGGGGAACCATGGAGGCCCGAGCCCAGAGGAGCCCAGGGCCGTTAAGAGCCAAAAGTCGAAGAGACCCCCAAGGCCCTCGGAGGGCAGCAAAAACCCAAAAGCGAAGGCATGGTCAATTTATGATGAAACCTTAGAGCAATATCAACCACGCGGAACATCAAAAAAGAGGGGCACGCAAAACGAGGCAGCCTCGAAAGACCCGGCAAGGTGAAAGAAAAGAGGGTCCCCATTCCAAACGGGGTGTGTGTGTTGAGGGCACAACACTAACTAAGGAGATTGAAGAAAGGAAGAAGAATAAGGAGAATTTGGCCCACTCCTTACAAGAAAGATCTTATGAATGTAGCAAAGTTAATAGTGGATTCATTCAGCTAGGGATTGAACTGTAACAATCTAGAAATAATTTAAACAAGTGCTTGAAAGACAGATAGTTATTATCAGAGATGAACTCACTACTGCAAATGAATACAAGGAGAGGTTTAGGATCAGTTCTACTAAGCTTGATGAGATAAAAAAATGATAGAAGGATGAAAATTATGAGCAAGGTCTTGGATATGAGAAGGGAGAAAGCTCTGAATTTGAACATAAGGATTCCAAACAAAGAAATCATATGAACAAAAAATGAATTTATCTGGTACGACAAACGTACACTCAAAATTTTAATGGTCACTACCTTGCTTGTAATAAATTTGGTCATATGGCTTCTCAATGTAGAAGTAAAATAAATTTAAGTAGTCCATCATTTCCCAGTTAGTGTTTTATTTGTAATAATTTTGGTCATTAGTCAATTGAATGCAAAAGTATGTCTATTAGTGTAAGGAATGTTAAATGCTACACTTGTGGAAGATTTGGGCATATTGCTAATCAATGCAGATCAAGAGGAAATCAATGGAATGAATGGTCTAGACAAAGAAGTCCTATGTATTACAATTGCAATAGATTGGTCACATTTCAAGATTATGCGAGAACAAAAACATGGATATAAGAGGCCTAGTATAAAAAGGTAGAATTTCACAGAAAGATGATAAAAGAAAAGGGAAAGTGATTGTGGAAGAAATAAGAGATCAAATGAAGAAAACATGGGTAAGGAAGAGTGAGTTTGATGGAGGAAATAAGCCCACACCATAGTCTACTTCGGGTAATTCCTCCAAAAATTGATCTTAGGCCATTTGCCTAGGGGAATTTTTTCAAGAAAATCCTTTGTCCCCTTGTCAGTTGTTGATCATTTAAGTCTAATAAACACATAACTTGATCTTTTTCAAGTCAATTATGTCAGTCACTAAATTTTTTTTTCCTTGATCATGTTGTTAGTTGAACTACGATGTCTCTACATATTTGCTACATAAAAATTCCCATCCTGTCGATGAGCCCTCGAGATACATCATTCTTTAGTGTCCGTCAATTCACATTTAAACCTATTAGTTAGTCTTCAATAAATGAACATGTCAATCCCATCTCTATCGAACTACGTGGTCTCTGAGTGTATGATGTGGGCACAACCATCATCAATTTACCCCCGAGACCTCCTAGGTCTAGTCCCTTAGGGTCTGATGAGTCAGTCTTTGTCTCATGAAAACATTTCAAATCAAACAATGGTTGATCAAATTTAGACAACCATTCAACAAACAATTAAATCAAATTGACACTTTGAATATAACACATGGTCAATTGGGGCATCTATTCAAACTTTGTCAAACTCTCATAACAATGTCAAACTATTAATTTTTGGTCATTCTTAGGTTATGTCTTTCTAGTGAAGGACCCTTGTCACTTCTTTTCACTTTAGGATATGTCTTTCATGAGCGTGAACACTATTAATTGGAATTTTGGGGTATCTTATCAAACTTAGGGATCGATGCTCCAAATTTCAACACTATTCAAGTAGTGTCCTTCCTAAATTTGACATCTCAAAATTTATCACACACTAGCCTACCTGTCACAAAAACTAGGCTTCATAAAAATTGACATCTCTAAATTAATTATCTTGACATCCAAAACACCCTTGGCAAACACTTTGGCAAACATTATATTTAAATATGGCCACATCTATCATTTGATTTTTCGTCATGATACTAGTCACCTCAAGGATTTCTTGTACAATTTTTAGAGGAGCAACGATGTTTCATGAAATTTCTTTATTTTTGGGACTATTTGTGGTTGGCTGTGAGAGAAAGAATAGGGAAATTGGGCTCCTAGTATGAGTCACAATCCTCCTTATCTGCAACTATTTATCCTTTGTGATGGATGACCTTGCACACCATCGATTTATGTCATATCATGGTGTTTGTTGGCCATTGGAATAATCTTCACAATGATGATTAATGCAACACCTATTTGTACTTTGGAAAAATATTGAAGGTTTATGTCTCTACACTAACATTCACCCCTTCCATCTAACAATTTTGAATCTTCCACCCTCTGACAACATCCTCTGAAAAATAAAAACATAGTTTCATACATGATCATGTAGGTGTTTGCATTAGTACATTTCACATAGCCTATACATCCCATATTTGCATCCATCCTTTTACATATCATTTGCATATATCCATTTACATATCATTTGCACACATCCATTTACATATCATTTGCATTATTCCATTGGCATTAACATAACATATAAGTGCATTTCCATTTCATAACTCATTACTTCACATAAATACATGATAGATATAGTCATAAAATAAAGAATAATCCATATCAAAATCACATTATCCATAGTCATAGCACATTGCATTCATAATCATAGTCATGACATCATCATGAATATATAGAGCATTATCATGACATAATAAAAAAATAGAGTCAAAATTAGTCAAAGTCAAGTTGTAGTTAGAATGGTTGAACTACGTGGTCTTTGTGCATTTCCTAAGTAGACAATGCCATCATTTAATGTACCCTCGAGACAACTGAAGTCAGTCTTTTAGGTTTTTCATGTCAGTTGGTCATTTAAGTCTAATAAACACGTAACTTGATCTTTTTCAAGTCAATTATGTCAGTCACTAAAATTTGTTTTCCCTAATCATGGTGTTAGTTGAACTACGATATCTCTGCATATTTGCTACATAAAAATTCCCATCCTATCGATGACTCCTCGAAGCCCATACATCAATATTTCAGCATCCATCAAGTCACATTTAAACATGTCAATTAGTCTTCAATAAATGAACATGCCAATCACATCTCTATCAAACTACGTGGTCTCTGAGTGTATGATGTGGGCACAACCATCATCGATTTACCCCCGAGACCTCCTAGGTCTAGTCCCTTAGGGTCTGATGATTCAGTCTTTGTCTCATCAAAACATTTCAAAATAGACAATGCTTGATCAAATTTAGACAACCAATCAGCAAACAATTCAATCAAATTGACACTTTGAATATGACACATGGTCAATTGGGGCTTCTAGTCAAACTTGGTCAAACTCTCATAACAATTTCAAACTATTAATTTTTGGTCATTCTTAGGTTATGTCTTTCTATGGAATGACCCTTGTCACTTCTTTTTGCTTTAGGATGTCTTTCATGAGCGTCAACACTATCAACTAGAATTTTGGGGCATCTTATCAACATTGGGGATTGATGCTCCAAACATTGACACTATTTAAGTAGTGTCCTTCCTGAATTTGAATTCTCAAAATTTATCACACACTAGCCTACGTGACACAAAAAATAGGCTTCATAAAAATTGACATATTTGAATTAATAATCATGACATCCAAAAACACCATTGGCAAACACTTTGGCAAACATTATATTTTAATATGGCCACATCTGTCATTTGATTTTTCATCATGATACTAGCCACCTCAAGGATGTCTTGTACAAGTTTTAGAGGATCAATGATGTTTCATGACATTTCTTTATTTTTAGGACTATTTTTGGTTGGCTGTGAGAGAAAGAATGGGGAAATTGGGCTCGTAGTGTGTCACAATCCTCCTTTTCTGTAGCTATTTGTTCTTTGTGATGGAATGACCTTGCACACCATCGATTTATGTCATATTATGGTGTTTGTTGGCCATTGCAATAATCTTCCCAATGATTATTAATGCAACACCTATTTGTACTTTGGAAAAATATTGAAGGTTTATGTCTCTACACTAACATTCACCCCCTTCCATCTAACAATTTTGAATCTTCCACCCTCTGACAACGTCGTATGACACACAAAAAACATAGTTTCATACATGATCATGTAGGTGTTTGCATTAGTACATTTCACATAGGCTATACATCCCATATTTGCATCCATCCTTTTACATATCATTTGCATATATCCATTTACCTATCATTTGCACACATCCATTTACATATCATTTACATTATTCCATTGGCATTAACATAACATATAAGTGCATTTCCATTTCATAACTCATTACTTCACATAAATACATGATAGATATAGTCATAACATAAAGCATAATCCATATCAAAATCACATCATCCATAGTCAGCACATTGCATTCATAATCATAATCATGACATCATCATGCATATATAGAGCATTATCATGACATCATCAAAAAATAGAGTCAATATTAGTCATAGTTAGAATGGTTGAACTATGTGGTCTTTGTGCATTTCTTACATACACAACGCCATCATTTAATGTACCCTCAAGATAGCTGAATTCAATCTTTTAGGTTTTTCATGTCAGTTGGTCATTTAAGTCTAATAAACACGTAACTTCATCCTTTTTCAAGTTAGTTATGTCAATCACTAAAATTTGTTTTCCTTGATCATGGTGTTAGTTGAACTATGATGTCTCTCCATATTTGCTACATAAAAATGCCCATCTTGTCAATGAGCCCTCGAGGCCCATACAATAGTGTTTTAGCATCCATCAATTCACATTTAAACCTATCAGTTAGTCTTCAATAAATTAACATGTCAATCCCATCTCTCGAACTACGTGGTCTCTGAGTGTATGATGTGGGCACAACCATCATCGATTTACCCCGAGACCTTCTAGATCTAGTCCCTTAGGGTCTGATGATTCAGTCTTTGTCTCATCACAACATTTCAAATCAGATAATGCTTGGTCAAATTTAGACAACCATTCAACAAACAATTCAATCAAATTGACAAATTTGAATATAACACATGGTCAATTGGGGCATCTAGTTAAACTTGGTAAAACTCTCATAACAATGTCAAACTATTAATTTTTGGTCATTCTTCAGTTATGTCTTTCTATGGAATGACCCTGGTCACTTCTTTTCGCTTTAGGATATGTCTTTCATGAGCGTCAACACTATCAATTGGAATTTTGGGCCATCATATCAACATTGGAGATCGATGCTCCAATCATCGACACTATTCAAGTAGTGTCCTTCCTGAATTTGACTTCTCAAAATTTATCACAAACTAGCCTACCTGGCACAAAAACTAGGGTTCATAAAAAGTTGACATCTCTGAATTAATAATCTTAACATCCAAAAACACCCTTGGAAAACACTTTGGCAAACATTATATTTAAATATGGCCGCATCTGTCATTTGATAATTCATCATGATACTAGCCACCTCAAGGATGTCTTGTACAATTTTTAGAGGAGCAACAATGTTTCATGACATTTCTTTATTTTTAGGACTATTTGTGGTTGGCTGTGAGAGAAAGAATGGGGAAATTGGGCTCCTAGTATGAGTCACAATCCTCCTTGTCTGTAACTATTTGTTCTTTGTGATGGAATGACCTTGCACACCATCCATTTATGTCATATCAAGGTGTTTGTTGGCCATTGCAATAATCTTCCCAATGATTATTAATGCAACAACTATTTGTACTTTGGAAAAATATTGAAGGTTTATGTCTCTACACTAACATTCACCCCCTTCCATCTAACAATTCTTCTTCTTCCACCCTCTGACAACGTCTTATGACACACAAAAACATAGTTTCATACATGATCATGTAGGTATTTGCATTAGTACATTTCACATAGGTTATACATCCCATATTTGCATCCATCCTTTTACATATCATTTGCATATATCCATTTACATATCATTTGCACACATCCATTTACATATCATTTGCATTATTCCATTCACATTAACATAACATATAAGTGCATTTCCATTTCATTACTCATTACTTCACATAAATACATGATAGATATAGTCATAACATAAAGCATAATCCATATCAAAATCACATCATCCATAGTCATAGCACATTGCATTCATAATCATAATCATGAAATCATCATTCATATAGAGAGCATTATCATGACATCATCAAAAATTAGAGTCAAAATCAGTCAAAGTAAAGTCATAGTTAAAATGGTTGAACTACATGGTCTTTGTGCATTTCGTACATAGACAATGCCATCATTTAATGTACCCTCAAGAAAACTGAAGTCAATCTTTTCAGTTTTTCATGTCAGTTGGTCATTTATATCTAATAAACGCATAGCCCATGCATCATTCTTTTAGTGTCTGTCAAATCACATTTCAACCTGTTAGTTAGTCTTGAATAAATGAACATGTCAATCCCATCTCTAGTCAATCCCATCTCTATTGAACTACATGGTCTCTGAGTGTATGATGTGGGCTCAACCATCATCGATTTACCCCCAAGACCTCCTAGGTCTAGTCCCTTAGGGTCTGATGAGTCGGTCTTTGTCTTATCACAACATTTCAAATTAGACAATGCTTGATCAAATTTAGACAACCATTCAACAAACAATTCAATCAAATTGACACTTTGAATATGACACATGGTCAATTTGGGCATCTAGTCAAAATGGTCAAACTCTCATAACAATGTCAAACTATTAATTTTTGGTCATTCTTAGGTTATGTCTTTCTAGGGAATGACCCTTGTCACTTTTTTTTGCTTTAGGATATGTCTTTCATGAGTGTCAACACTATTAACTGGAATTTTTGGGCATCTTATCAACATTGGGGATCGATGCTCCAAACATCGACACTATTCAAGTAGTGTCCTTCCTGAATTTGACTTCTCAAAATTTATCACACACTAGCCTACTTGACACAAAAACTAGGCTTCATAAAAATTGACATCCAAAAACACCCTTGGCAAACACTTTGGCAAACATTATATTTAAATATGGCCACATCTATCATTTGATTTTCCGTCATGATACTAGCCACCTAAGGGATGTCTTGTACAAGTTTTAGAGGAGCAACGATGTTTCATGACATTTCTTTATTTTTAGGACTATTTGTGGTTGGCTGTGAGAGAAAGAATGATGAAATTGGGCTCCTAGTATGAGTCACAATCCTCCTTGTCTACAACTATTTGTTCTTTGTGATGGAATGACCTTGCACACCATCAATTTATGTAATATCATGGTGTTTGTTGGCCATTGCAATAATCTCCCCAATGGTGATTAATGCAACACCTGTTTGTACTTTGGAAAAATAATGAAGGTTTATGTCTCTACACTAGCATTCACCCCCTTCCATCTAACAATTCTTCTTCTTCCACCCTCTGACAATGTCCTGTGACACACAAAAACATAGTTCATACATGATCATGTAGGTGTTTGCATTAGTACATTTCACATAGGCTATACATCCCTTATTTGCATCCATCCTTTTACATATCATTTGCATATATCCATTTACATATAATTTGCATAGATCCATTTACATATCATTTGCATTATTCCATTGGCATTAACATAACATTTAAGTGCATTTCTATTTCATAACTCATTACATCACATATATACATGATAGATATAGTCATAACATAAAGCATAATCCATATCAAAATCACATCATCCATAGTCATAGCACATTGCATTCTCATAGAGTCAACAATACCATTGCATCTCATAATCATAAGCATAACATCAATAAATGGCATCCATAGCATAATAAAAGTAAATTCATACATTATCAAATAGAATTAGGACATCATCATAAGCTACATAAACATCACAATGCTTACATCATGCATCCATATGTAACATAATATACAAGGCATCATCATAAGAATCATAACATAGGCAACATCACATAAACATCATAAATCATCATGCATAATAACACAACACGTAACATATAGTTTACACCAAAAATGCATCATATACAATCTAAAAATTATGTCAGAAGATAGAGTCTCAAGGAATCCAAACAATAGAGCTCATAGGCTTGATGGAAACAAAATATAAGTGTCAAAATACATGGATCAAAATGGGTCTATCCAGTGCTTTCATGATCCCTATAGCCCATGTTGTTGCTCTCACCCTAGCTAGATTTGCTTTGAGACCGTCTGTTGTGAGATTGACCATTGCTGACAACCTCTAAAGTGTTAGATTCTCTCCCCTCTAGTGGAACTGTCTCCTCATAGAGCTACCAGTAGTACTACTCTCTACGCCCAATCCTAGAAACCTCTAATCCTCTACCTCTGCCTCCTCCTCTGCTCTTCCTATTTTTTTGTGATAATAGTTGTTTCCCTCTCAGAGTGCAAGGTGTCGCTCTCTACATGTAAGCAATCTCTCTCCACCCATAGAGCCTGAAGCTAAACTTCTAATGCCTTTACCTTGGCCTACAGACTTGCTAGCTCCTATTCTCTATCTCCTCTACCACTTCTGATGGGTACATCATCAAACCCCTCATCCCTATGAAGAATCCTCTCACATAGGATTCACTCCTCCTCATACATCTCCTACTCCTTGAGCTGGTCCTCATGCCCTATTACCTCCACATCCATAGCATTTGCACTGACTAGCACATCAAGTTGCTCCAATTTAGGCTGCTCTCCCTTTTCCTCTACATTTGATGTAGCCTCCTCCTATTTTCCCTCCTCTTTTTGCTCCTCCTCCTATCAGTCCTCCTCTCCATCCTCTAAAATAAGAAAAAAGTGATCTGCTCCTCATCCATCACAACCTCCATTGTTGTCTCCTCCAACCATCCCCTCCTTTACTATCCCTACCACCATCTCCACAATTTGCTCCATCTCCTCCATCATCACCTCAACCACCACCTCCTCTCCTTCCATCTCCTCTGCCTCTCCCTCCACCTCTCCTACCCCAAGGACCATGTCTGTGTTGAACCACTAGAGCTAGCTAATCAGGATCTATCAATGGAATGGTCCTATGCACACACCACCATTCATAAAACTCAAGTGTGGTACCTACGTTTTCTAGTCCCCCTCTCCATTCCCACTGTTGTGCTTATAATCCATCTATCTATTGCTCTAATGTAGCCACTGCAATCACTAAGCCCCATAGTGTCACCTCTTTGGATGATCACACAAACACTGCTAGACCCCATAGCTCTCCCTGTAGCTCTCCAAACTATCTTAGGACCTGAACTGGAAAATACATATCAATAATGTGTTTTGATTGCATAATAAACCCAATAATATATCTCTCCTATTGTCACCAAGGTAGATGTTGATCCTCATCTAGCCACTTAGAACAATCCATCCAAGGCCTCCATATGAAGCTAACCAAGGTATCTAATCCATGTTTCCAATAACCAATATCTTTGGCATGTGTCTACATGAATGCACCTATGTAAATGTATACATACTGTACAATGGCCCCAAACTAACAATCAACTAGTGGAGGGAACACTACAATGTACTCTCAAGCCTAGACCATCAAAAGAGTAACACGCAACTCATAGATTGTCCTCAATGATACACTATGTCATGCAATTGAAGGTAAACCATTGCTAGGAAACATGGATCCCATGCATATAACATGTCATTGGCCATCATCCTAACTAGCATCTCTCCCCATCCAACTAGAAATCCATGTTCTCTGTGGTCTAGAATCACTACCCAGGCTATCAAAGTACATAGTATGCAGTCAAACTGCTCATATCATCCCACCAATGTAGATCCCATCTGATCTCATATCAGTCACTACCCAGTTGTGCCACATCATCATATATGTAGTAGGTGGTTAAGGTTTGATATCCCAGACCTAGATTGTATCTGATCCACACAGCTCAGATCAGCAATCGTCATATCCTATAGACATCCTCCAATGTGATAGTTGCCTCTCCCATAGGTACATGCAATGAGCATGTCTCTAAATGCCATCTCTCAACAAGTGTAGTCAGCATCCCTCTACTTTCCATAATGACAGGCATGAATGTAACATGATACAGGCCAAGGTGCCATAACTTGTGTTTTTAAGCACTAGTCAACTAGTCTCACAACCGACAAGTCTTTGGTGGTTGTGACTCTCATGTGTAAATAAAATCTAGATGAAACTATGGCCAACATGACATAAATTGTGTTAGTTAAATAGTGTATCTCAACCTATTTTGCACGTCATAAAAAAAATCAATCCTAATCTAAGGAAACTTTGTTACCTATCAATTACATCACAAAATTTTCAATTGTGTCGTAGAATCTTCAATTGTGTCACACAATGGAAAATGTGTCACATGCTTTCACAGATGCATGATAGGAGCCCAATTGTATCAAACCCCTAAATCAATTGTGTCCTATACCTACACTTACATCATTCCTAACTTAGCTCTGTCTAAGCCCTAATGGTTTCGTATAAACACGGTTAGTTGTGTCGCACATATGTAGATGTAGTTCAACAACTCGTGGATGTGTCGAACCCTAATAGTTGCATCACAAAAAAATTAAAATCCTACCATACCCTAGGCATGTTCTAATCAATTACTTCAAATTGTAGAAAATTGCATCAAATGTGATAGCATTTGCAACTATCCCCAAACAAGACAACTGACTACTACATTTTTAACCTACCTAAACATATGTGAAATCAAAAAATGATAAAGTGGGTTTTGGATCTTCTACGTCCTCTAGCTACCTAAATTTCTGCACTTACTATGCTCTATACTCGCTGTGGGGAACACACTTCATCTTCACTTAGAGCTTCAAATGTGCAAAATGAGCCTTTGACTTGCCAATTTCCTATTTATACCCCCTCCAAATTAGGGTTTGACCTAGGGTTTATAACTAGATGCACTTTTTGGCATGTTTGAACACACTTTTGGCTACTCTAAATTTGTGAAAGTTCAAAACCGACTTTGCCACCATTTTTTTGGCCATCAAATTGACTTTTCAGGACATTTCCAAATTTTTTTAGTGCCTTGCCAAAATTCACAAATTCTCTTGAGGGGGCATATTCTAAATTGAATTTTGTTTGTCACAATGTGATAAACTGCGTCATGACAAAGAGGGGAAAATGTAGACACATAAAAATATCTAGGCCTATAAGCTTTATTTTTCCATATTTCTTCTCAACATAATTAAAATATTTAATTATGTCCTTGTGGCCCAAATTCAACTATTAATTAAATAATTCTTAACTATTTAACTAATTTATATCTTTTATTCCTAATGATTATTTATTTATTTATTTAAATACATCACTAATTTCTTATGTCTCTCTTTAATTAACTAAATTCCTAAATTTATTTAATTATTTACTTTATCCTTTCCTCTACAATTGAATAAATTTTTATTTAATTGTCCTTTTGTCTTTTCCTCCAAATTTAAATAAAATCATTTATATAAATTCCCATTGCCATTTTCCCACCAAGTAAATAATTAAAAATCATTATTTACTATCCTAGCCCCACCTCTTTGAATTAAATTAATTTTTAATTAAAAAAGTAGCACTACCTCTTAAACCAAATAATTTTAAATTATTATTTGATTCTCCAGCAAGTTTTTTAGTGCCCATTATCTTCTTGTCACTTGCATTCTTATCCATTGATTTAATTTTTCTAAAGTTAAATCATAGCCCTCCATTTCAAATTTTACCCTAATTATGCCCTAACCCTAATTTCTAGTTGTCATATTCAATCTCATCCTTCCGTATTAGGGCATTTGTCAACTAAAAATCTTGGCCATTCATCTAAAGTTGACCATTCTATAAAAAGGAAATGTCAATCTCACTTTGTAACTTAATGCTTCATACTTGCAACTTTTGAGTCAAATCCTTTAATATTTTGCTAAGTCTTTGTCATAGGCAGTAGTTGCTCAAGAAAAATCTAAGGGAAAATACTATTTACAACAAAATGGAGATGGGCAATGAAGGTGAATCATGGAGTGCATGAATTTTTTAGTGAGATTGTTCATTGGTCTATGCTTTTATGTTCCATTGTGTTTCATTATTAACTAGGGTTTAGTTTATTTATGCTCTTTGATGCTAACCTAGATTTTTCCATAGTTACACTTTTTTTAACAAGGTTTATTAGCCTAGATTTGATAGAGATTGGAGTTGAATGTTTTTTTTGAAGAGTTGTATGAAAGAGTATTGCTTTGAAAGACACTAAATCTGAAAAACTAAATAAAATAAATGTTATAAATTAAAATAAAAATAAAAAATACTAAAATAAATTAAATATACAATAAAAATCTAATTAATAATGGCATGTGAAAGAGTCATTAAAACCTTTAGAATACTCCATGTGCCTTAATTTTTTTTTTTAAAGGCTTAAATGGTCCATCAACTACCTCCATAAGGAAAACATTTATTAATACTAGTTTCAAAATTTAATTAATATATATTTTAAATATTTATTCTGTTATATATTGTTATTTCTCTTTTCAGATATTGATGAGGTACTGAGTCAGGTTTCAGATGTTAATGTCAAACATATTTTTGCTTTTAAAAGCTTGACACATTTCACATATTCATGCTTATATATGATAGAGTGTTACTAATTTCATATATTAGAGATAATATTTATAATTTGTCTGAAAGCACTTTTATAAATACCCAAATATGGTTTTTAGGACATTAAACAATATCAAAATCTGTTGTGAGCTTGTTTTATAATTATAGTCAAATAAATCTACTGCAATAGATGGGAACCATTAAATAGTAATGCCAATTATTCAGATCTGAGTAATAAAATTTCTACAGTATCTTCTGGTAGACGAGAAGATCTAATTTTCCTATACCTCCCAAGGCTGAGGCTTCAATTTATTTTCATATTTAGGAACCATCAAGGTTCAAGACCCTGTAAACTTACACATCAAAAAAGGTTTCTTTAACATCTCTCACATCATCAGGCCTACGCGATGCTCTTGTATTCTGATTTTGTTTTCATTAATATGTAGTACAAGTAAAATAATGATTAACAGTGAAGGAAACAGAAGATATAATCTCAGTATTATATTTACAATTGGCATATACCGAACTTATTGACAGTCACTAAACTGCGGATTCTAATATTAAATTCGTATCCGTTTACAGAATATTACTGGAAGAGCTTGATGGATCTCACAAACACGCCCTCCAATTCGTTTGGCCACAGAAATTCAGTCTACCGTGGAGTTACCAAGTGTGTTCATATATATATATTTTCTTTGTTTTACTAGCCCATAGGCTATTCTACGTGGGCGAACCCCACCGTCATTTTCCCCAGTTCGACGCCGGCGGGAACCCCACGAATTGCGGTTTGCTTAACTGTAGGTCCCCGTCTTCCGTGATGTGGACGGCGTACGGCTTGTCATGCTGGACATGGCCAACAAGCGGCCGTTGAAGTAGACGAGAACAGCGTTGGCGACTCCCGTGCCCTTGGCAGGGTCTACCAGGCCGCAGAGGGCGCGGGCGTAGTAGAGCATCAGCGGGGCGAGGCCGCCGTGCCTGTGGAGCTCACCCACTGGCTTGGGATAAAAGCTGCGCCCGATCCGCCGCTCTGTTTCTGTGAACCGGCACGTGTAGCTGGCCTTCCCGCCCTGCAGTGTAACCGCATGTATCATGCCACCGCCGTCGAAGAGGTGGTGTCCACCGGACGGCTGGAAGTACGGGTTGGCGCCGTTTCTCAAATAGGTCCCCTGGACTCTCAGCTCAAACGAGTCCAGGATACAGCTGGATTGAGATAAAGAACAGGGTTAATGATTTTGTTGTAGGAGTCAAATCGTACCCACAAACAGATAAAATATATGCTCAGCTGAAGAGCTTGGTTGGGCAGATGAAAGCAGCAGGGTATGTTCCAGACACAAGCTTTGTTCTACATGATGTAGAAGAAGAAGTCAAAGAAGATATTCGTTTTAGCCACAGTGAGAAATTGGCAATTTCTTTCGGGCTTATTAACACAAACCCTGGTACACCTCTATGGATAACAAAAAACTGTACTGTGTGTAGTGATTGTCACACTGCCTTAAAGTTTATCTCCAAAATTGAGGACCGAGAAATTATCGTGAAGGATTCAAATAGATTCCATCAATTCAAGGATGGATTGTGTTCTTGTGGAGATTTCTGGTAATGTTAAATATGAAGACCAGCATGGGCTTTGTGTAATAACAAACGCATGCATACAATTGGGTTTTCCTAGCCAGATTCTAGGGGGCTAATTTTGTTTCAAGCAAGATTTAATGTCAAGATATCCCAGTCATTATCAATCATATATATAAGCTGAAGCAAACCTCACAAGAAAGATAAAATTAAATAAAATGAAATTATAAATTTGACGATTTCTATAATTGGTGGAGGTTTCCCTTAAAGATATTTTGCGACTATCTTCGCTAATAGGCCTATTATTTTTTATATTATATATTTTAATTATCTTAGTTATAGAAACACCACCTCCAACTATTTGATCTCTAGAATTGATGTTTCCCTTGGTCACTGATAAAATTTCAAATTTTAGTTTGATTAGGATTATATATTATAAACTGTTGAATCATTATTGAAATTGGTACCCATGACAACCAATACATTGATCACAATTATTCTAGAAGATGTTCTTGTACTGATTATGATTTCTTTTATGCAGACCTGTTGAACCATTGGAGATCAATCTCATGCTCTGTATCCTTTCAACTGTATTTCTATCTTCAATATCTCAAATTATTGCTTTTTGAGTTTTGGAGATTAGTGGTGGTGCTCACGAATCTTCTATAGAAGAGGTAACATATTACAGTCTTCTTCGTTGGCAAATAGTTTATCATTGAGGTCTCTGTAGTATTTTTACATTGTCTTTCAATACATTGATTCTCATATGTTATCATATCTTTATTCTCATATTTGCCTATCATGTCTTTGTTAAGGTTTTTCTATTTAATTGTTTTAAGAGTTGTCCGTACTGGAGATGATTGAATCATCACTGCACTCATTATTTGGGTCCTTTTTCAGCGTCTTCCTCAGAAAAGTTAATCACTTGTAGACATGTTCTTTGAAATTAGTACTTTTCATTAATTATGATGCTCTGATAACTCAAAATAAAAGTTAATAGTAATCAAAAGTTATGCTAACAGTGCTTAGAGGTGGAATCACGATCACTATAACAATCCAAGGAAACCTTGGGCTCAACATCAGGAACAGGATCCCAACCCATCACCAAGAAGTGACAACTCTTCACCCCTTAGAACCTCGTCAACAAAAGTGTTGGCTCTTGCAGACACCTTGAAACAAACATCTTCATAAAAGCAGTCATATTGCTGAAATCGTGTTTACTCTAGATGATTTTGTCTTCCTTGCGGCTTGCATTCATCGTTTGGCTTTTTATCACCTCCTTCCTCAGAAACGTGTATCTGCTGGGTTACTAGCCTTAGTCTTCAAACTTTTTATGGCATTGCATGGTATTGTGTCCTCTTTCTCTGTCTATTAACCATCTGATTTGAAAATTTTATCATTCATATGTGCCACTCATAACACTACGAGGTGGATGTAACAGGAGATGAAACGCTCACAAGTTATTGAAACTTGGAAGAGGCTTTATTAATAATTTGCGTGTATTAAAATGCCAACCAAAATACAATATAGAGAAGGAAGCAATGAGTTTGTTCCCAATATACTCTAAAATGTACATTAAGTACTGCATTTCAAATTTTAAGCCGAAAGATGAATAATGACGCCTACAATGTAAGATTACATTACCATGTTAAGATTATGTATTGAATATGTCCAAAAGTGTCTGAAATTTTTTCCACAGCCATAGAAATTGTACATCTTGACTATCAGCAACCAAGCTCAAATATCCTTGAGTAGATTTAAGTAGTTTCAATTTGTACAAACTTTCAGATCATTATAAAAGAAGGAAATATTAAAGCTGAAAATGGAAATATCTTTGAATCAATGATCTAATCTCCCATAAATGCATTTTTTAACAAATAATTGTATTGTTGAGTCACCTTATCAATTTATGCTATTTTTTTGTAAAGAAGTAGAGAGGGAAGGATAGAGAAATAGAGAGGGAAGGATAGAGAAAGAGAGAGGGAAAAGCAGTAGAGAGAGAAGGATAGAGAAAGAGAGAGAGGAGGGAAAAGAAGTAGAGAGGGAAGGATGGAGAAAGAGAGAGAGAGAGGAGGGTAAAGGGATGGAGGGAGGTAGAGAGGGATAAGTGAGATAGAGATAGGGAGGAAGAGAGAGGAGGGATAGAAAAAGTAGAGAAGGAAATAGAGAGTCAGAGAGAGTTAGAGAGAGAGGGGGAGGGAGTGAGAGGTAGAGAGGGATAGGGGAGATAAAGAGAATTAGAGGGGGAAGGAGAGAGAGGTAGAGAGGAATAAGTGAGAGAGGGAGAGAAGTAGAGAGGGAAGGGCAGAGAGAGAGAAATAGGTGGGATGGAGGGAGGGATAGGTATATAGGGATATGTGATATAGAGAGAAAAAGAGAGAGAAGGAGAGAGCAAGAGGGAGAGAGAAGGGGGAGAGGGAAGGAAGGAGAGGTAGAGAGGGATAGGTGATATAGATCACTACTTTCTTCATGCCGTCCACTGTTTTTCATGACCGTAAATAATGTGGGCTCAGCCTATCAGCGGAAGTATTGCAGCTCATTGGGGTGCAAGTGCTAGTATATATATATAGATAGATAGATAGATAGATACACCAAAAAAAGGGCTAGTTAAAGTAAAATTATGTGGGACTCGATGCAAGCATAGATGGATAGGGAGATATGATGTCCATCTTTGGGACAAAAGAAAAGAAATTGGGAACCGCAAGGATACGCAAGGTTGGTTTTATATATTGTAATTAGTTATAAATTGAACAGCTTTCTTTCTACAGGTCAAAATGGGCTCTAGCTCTAGTGCCTATCAAAATTCGGTAAGTTTACATGGTTGCTTTTATAGTGAGATTTGATGGATTTGAAAGGGGGGGATAAAACAAAAAACAAACAGAAATGGAAACTCTATATTAATCCAAATGAAACAGTATATACTGTCTGAGCATTGGCTCTTTCATACATCAATTTATGCATACACCAACATTCTTCCATTCTTCTTACAGCTCTGTGGAGCTAGACTCTTTAAGAGTGCAAGAAAAATAAAACCTGACCAATATATAAAAAATATTCATCAATGGAAGAGATAATAGACAAAATAATATATATCAAACAGGCCAAAAAATGTGTGAAGACTGGTGATGGAATAACACAGAGGCTAGATGAATTAATATGCAATCTATTCAAATCCTTGCCAAGATCTGATTACACTGTTTGTCTTTAATACTAAGATTGAGTGAGATCCAAAGCTAATATGGAGAGGACAGGTTCAATTGGAGATATTAATAAGGTAGTTGGGATTAGACTTTCAACACTGGATTTTAATCTTAACTTTGAATTCCAATTACTTTCTTGATTCTTTTTATTGATGTTTTGGCATCTGCAATCTTCAAATCTTATAGATCGAATCTAGGAAATCCCAGGTGTGAAACTCTTATTTTCTTTCAACACCTCCCTTTAAGCTACACTACTGATGCTCGGGTGGTGCAGGAGCACCTGCCAAGGTGCCAAAGTACAAATAGATTTTGAATTTTTGTTTTAAAATCAATCTTATTTTTATTGTGTAAGGTCTTTAACACCTTTAGATTGTATTTGGGGACCTTTTGGGTCATTAGGTAAAGTTTGAATAAGTTGGGAATCCTTTGTGAGGTTGATTCCTAAGTTTTTGTAAAGATTGCAAAACACATTGTGTTTTCTAACACCTAATGTTTTGGACATTTTGAGCTCGAGGGAGAAAACCTAACTACTTCTTGGAATTGTAAAAGGATTCTCTTGAACTTTTGAAAGGGTTAGAAGATTTGGTTGTTGGCAGTTTTCTGAAAACAATAAAAGTAATAGTGATTTTAGGTGTTAAAAATTTGTTTTCTATTTGTGACTGCGTAACAGCAATATCAATAAGTTAGCAAGGCATTTAGTTTGTTTGTTGACATGTAAAGACTCCTTTTGAATCATTCCTTATGGCATTTTAAACAAATTCTCCATCGTTTTCTTCTGTTCTTGTACATACTGTGTTTTACTCTTCTCACTGTTGACTGGTAAATCTGTTTAAAAATGGTGGTTTAGTCTTTTTCTTACCCATGCCAAGAAGCATGGATGTGTGGGAAACAAGGCTAAACCCCTTGCCTATACATAGGTTAGTTGTAGGAGTTAATAGAAGTTTAGTATTCTTGATGAAAAGCTGTTCCTAGGCGAGCTAGAAAGCCCGACTTGGAAAAGACAACAGAAAACTAATTCTTGTGTGGTAGGGGTGTTCATTTTTTTACAAGTCAAGGTGGTTGGTGAGGGCATGGAGCCTTGGAGCAGGTGTAGGAGAATAGACAGAACCTTTTCCAGTGAATTTAAGACTGGAAAAAGCAACACAGACCAGGAAATGGCCTAAACCCTAGTTTATGGAATAATGTTCAGTTGTACTTGTGTACGGGCAGAGAGGGTTCCAACCCCTAAGAATCTGATGGAGCTTGGAAAAAGAATCTAAGTGTCAGAAGGGATCTGGATTCATTTTCAAAAGGGAAAGAAGATATAAGCAATTTCCTTGTTTGTGGAGGGCTAAAAGGGCTCAAGGCTTGTAGCCCTGCCCAAACCCTAAAACAGAGACTTTGTGCTAGCGATGGAAAGTCCAAGTATGGAGGTTAGGTAAGGACCTTTCCTTGATGGTTTTGAAGCCATAGGAGTCTGAACACACCCCTGCCAAACAAGTTTTGGAAGTAGTTGGAGTGGAACTAGTCTTTAAGTTGATTAAGGGCTAGTTAGTGAAGTGAGGAAAAGCACCAAGAAATGCTTGATTAAGGCATTGTGAATGTTTTGGAACATTGATAGTAGGGTTGGCAGCAAAGACCAGGGGTGCCTAATGATTTTGGGGACCTATAGGTTGAGTGGTGGAGAGTAACACCAAGGGTTATCAACTTAAGACCTAGAGCATTAAGCCAATGATTGACTCAATCCAACCTTGTTTCTATTAGATTGGTATCAGAGCCGTGAAAGATTTGGGAAAGTAGCTTATATGTCAGAGGTTGAATCAAGTGAACCACCCAAGATGGTGAGAAATGCACAGTTAGCAAGGATGGTTGAAGAGCAAGAAGAGGATAACAAGTCTCTAAAGGAAAGAATAGAGAAGCTTGAGGAAGCACTGAACAAGGTGAAGTTGGAAGGTAAAGTGCCAAAGGAAGAAGAGGTTACAAAGGAGGACAAAATCCCTGAACCTGACCCTGTTCTTGAGGAGGAGCCTTTCTTGAAGGCATTAAAAGCCCTGAGTGGAAAAGGACTTGAGCGTGTACCACTATTCCATGGAAAGATGGACCCCGATTTGGTCATGGACTGGATAGATGGAATGGAGAATCACTTTTAATGTGATGGAGTCACGGAAGCACATAAAGTGAAGGTGGAAAAATAAAGGTTGAGAGGATCAGCTTTAACATGGTGGAAATTTGTTCAAACTGAAAGGGAGAAAGAAGGCAAGCAGCCCATATCAACCTAGAAAGGAATGGTTGCTAAAGTGAAAGAAGCATATATGCCAGATGATTATGAGATCCAACTTCACAAGAAGAGGCGGAGTTTAAGACAAAAAGACCAAGATGTCAACACCTACACTGAAGAGTTCCAGAAGCTTTGCTTGAGATCAAATGTGGTAGAAGATGAAAGCCTAAAAGTGGCTAGATACCTCAATGGTTTGAAGTGGAACATACAAGGAGAGATGGCTTTTCTCAGCCCCAAGACAGTCCACCAATGTTATCAGCTGGCTATAAAGATTGAAGAGAGGAATAAAAGAAAGCATGATCAGTCCTCTAAGGGTAGAGGCAGAGGCAGAGATCAAAGAGGACAACGTGGAGGTTACCAAGGAAGAGGTAATGAACAAAGAAACCAAGGTGAATCAAAGCTTACCGAGCATGGAGGTGAAACATCTTCAAGAGGAGGATTTAATAGAGGAAGAGGACCTCCAGGAGGTTCAAACAGAGGAAGAGGAGTAGGCAGAAGTAACTCCTACTTTGCCACCATGAAGTGCTATCACTGTAATCAGCTAGGTCATCTAGCTTATAGGTGCCCGGAGAAAGCTTCATCTAGCAATGAGAAAAGAGTAGCTTATGCACAAGAGGACACCATGACTGTCAAATCACCTGAGATCAGTCATATAGAATCAGAAGTAGGTGAAAATATAATGTTTAATGGAGTGCTGATCAGACAACCGATCAAGGAAGAACCCAAGCAAAGGGAGAGCTTTGTTTAGAGCAAGGTGCAAGATATTGGGAAAGGTATGCAAGGTTATTGTAGATTCTGGCTCTACAGACAATATAATATCTGAGGAGGTAGTAAGCAAGTTAAAATTGTAGAAGGTACCTCATACCAACCCTTACAAAGTCACATTGTTGAACAAAGGGCAGAGTGTTCTAGTGAATGAGTAGGTTATAGTGGAATTCTCAATTGGAGGCTACAAAGACAAGCTGATTTGTGATGTATTACCCATGGATGCATGCCATCTTCTTCTTGGCAGGCCATGGTAGTATGACAGAGGTGCTATATATCATGGGAAGGAGAACACCATTGAATTCAAGAAGGATGGAAAAACCTTCAAGCTACAATCATTGTTTGAGGGTGATGAAGGACAGTCCAAGGTTCCAAACATTATGTTGAGCAGTGGCAAAGAGTTCATCAAGGATCTACACCAAGGGAATGAAGGTTATGTGGTCCTAATGCAGTCCAAAGAGGAAGAGAAGGCTGAGAAGACAGTCATGCCCGAAATAGTTCAAAGGCTACTAGAAAAATACAAGGGTATTGTGAGTGATGGAACACCTGCAACTTTACCACCCAAAAGAGAAATAAGTCATCAAATTGACTTCATACCTAGAGCTTCATTTCCTAACAAAGCATCATACAAGCTTACACCTGAGTAGAACCAAGAGGTGGCAAGACAAGTGGAAGAATTGTTGAATCAAGGTCTAATTCAAAAGAGCATTAGTCCATGTGCAGTCCCAATTGTTTTGGCAACAAAAAAAGGAGGTAAATGGAGACTTTGTATTTATTCTAGAGCAATTAATAGGATCACCATTAGGTATAGATTCCCAATACCTAGAATTGAAGATTTAATGGATTGCCTTGGAGGAGCACAGTATTGCACTAAGTTAGATCTTAAGAGTGAGTATCATCAAATCAAAATTAAGGAGGGTGATGAGTGGAAGACAACTTTTAAGACAAATGATGGTTTGTATGAGTGGAAAGTGATGCCATTTGGCCTCTCAAATGCCCCTAGCACGTTCATGAGACTAATGAATGAGGTGCTTAAGGATTTCAGAGGGATTTTTGTGGTAGTCTACTTGGATGACATACTGATTTTTAGTAAGACAGCAGAAGAATATTTGAAACATGTGGAGATGGTACTCAAAAGGCTGCAAGAGGAACAATTAGCAATCAACCTTGAAAAGTGTGAGTTCTTCAAACAAGAGCTTGTGTATCTAGGCTTTGTGGTATCCCAAGGAATGGTGAAGATGGATCCAAGCAAGGTGAAAGCCATCCTAAACTAGCCTACACCAACCACAGCAACAGAGGTAAGAAGTTTTCATGGTTTGGCTCAGTTTTATACTAAGTTCATAAGGAATTTTAGTGGCATCTATGCACCAGTGCTAGATACAATCAAGGGTGGTCAGAAAACAAAGTTTAAATGGACACTAGAGGCTGATAAAGGGTTTGAAAAGTTGAAACAAGAAGTGGCAACACAACCTATCCTGTTATTGCCTAGTTTTGATAAATTATTTATAGTTGAGTGTGATGCAAGTGGAGTAGCAGTAGGAGGTGTCCTTTGTCAAGAAGGTATGCCTGTAGCCTTCTTTAGTGAAAAACTCAATGAAGCCAAGAAAAAATACTCCACCTATAATTTGGAACTTTATGCTTTAGTGTAGTCCCTTAGGAAGTGGAGACATTATTTACTGCCCAAAGAGTTTGTGGTCTTCACGGATAACCAAGCACTCAGTTACATAAATACCCAAGAGAAGTTAAGCAATAGACACTTGAAATGGATGGAATATATCCAAGCTTTCACTTTTACTATCAAGCATAAGAAGGGACAGCAAAACAAAGTGGCAGATGCATTAAGCAGAAGGATGTTGACAGTCCAAGAGATACAGCTGAAAAGCATTGGATTGGAAAGTTTTAAAGATCTCTATGGTGAGGATGAAGATTTCTCAGAAGCCTACAAGTTATGTTCAGATTTTGCAAATCATTTTCATAGTCAATATGCTGAGTATACACTACAAAATGGATTGTTATTCAAGGGAAATTTGTTATGTGTCCCAAGAGGATCAATGAGGGAAAATCTAATCCAAGAGAAACACAATGGTAGTCTTAGTGGCCATTTTGGTATTAACCAAACTTTAGAGCTGGTACAATGGTTTTATTACTAGCCTAAGTTAGATAGAGATGTCAAGAAGTATGTAGAAAAGTGTGTTGTTTGCATGAAAGCCAAAGGGGGAGCTAGCAATGCTGGTTTGTATCAGCCCCTGCCTATTCCTAACAGACCATGGGAGTGTGTGAGCATGGATTTTGTGGTGGGTCTTCCCAAGACTAAAACTGGTTTTGACACTGTTTTTGTAGTTGTGGACAGATTTAGCAAGATGAGTCACTTTATTCCTTGTAAGACTACACATGATGCAAGTTATATTGCCCATCTCTTTTTTAGGGAAGTTGCAAGAATCCATGGGTTTCCATTGAGCATTGTATCAGACAGGGATGTGAAGTTCATGAGCCATTTTTGGAAAACACTATGGAGTAGATTGGGTGCAAATTTATCATTTGGTCCAGCATACCATCCTCAGACCGATGGTCAAACAGAGGTGGTTAACAGAGTGTTAGGTAACCTATTGAGGTGCTTGACTAAAGAATATGGATAGACCTGGGATATGGTGATTTCTCAAGGTGAATATGCATATAATAATACTGTGAACAGAACTACAGGAAAAAGTCCATTTGAAGTGGTGTATGGGATGCACCCAAGAGGAATTTATGAGCTCAAAGACCTTGGATCTCAGGAGAATAGGAGTGGACATGCAGAAGACTTCACTCAGACCATGAAGGAGATTCATGAGCAGGTTAAGAAGACAATCACAGTAGCAACACAAAAATTGAAGGATAAAGTTGATGTGTCAAGGAGAGATGTACAGTTTCAAGTAGGTGATTATGTGATGGTTCATCTTAACAAATCAAGGTTGCAGAAGGGCATGTCAACCAAAATGCAGATGAAAAGAGTAGGACCATGCAAGGTGTTAGCTAAGTATGGGAAGAATGCATACAAGGTGGAACTTCCATCAAATTTGGGTATATCTCCTATTTTCAATGTTGTTGATTTGATCAGGTTTAAGGGCACAGTCAGTGATGAAGCTCATAAAAGTTAAGAAATATTTAAGGATATCAGTAATATACCCCTTCCAAGTCAAGAGAAAGCTTAGGCAAAGAAGGTCTTGGAGTCCAGGGTGAAGAAAGCAACAAGACACAAGTCATACATGGAACACCTTGTCAAGTGGAAGGGAAAACCTGAATCTAAGGCTACCTGGGTTGAAGAAGCAGATTTCAAGAAGCAAGGAATTGATTTCTCACTGCTATCTCCTCAAGTTCCTTGATCTTTGTGTTGAGAGGGGGAGAATGGTGCAGGAGCACCTGCCAAGGTGCCAAAGTACAAATAGATTTTGAAGTTTTTTTTTAAAAGCAATCTTATTTTTATTGTGTAAGGTATTTAACACCTTTAGATTGTGTTTGGGGACCTTTTGGGTCATTAGGTAAAGTTTGAATAAGTTGGGAATCCTTTGTGAGGTTGATTCTTAAGTTTTCGTAAAGACTGCAAAACACATTGTGTTTTCTAACACCTAATGTTTTGGACGTTCTGAGCTCAAGGGAGAAAACCTAACTACTTCTTGGAATTGTAAAAGGATTCTCTCAAAATTTTGAAAGGGTTAGAAGATTTGGTTGTTGGCAGTTTTCTGAAAACAATAAAAGTAATAGTGATTTTAGGTGTTAAAAATCTATTTTCTATTTGTGACTGCATAACAGCAATCTCAATGAGTTAGCAAGGAATTTAGTTTGTTTGTTGACACGTAAAGATTCCTTTTCAATCATTCCTTGTGGCATTTTAAACAACTTCTCCATCGTTTTCTTTTGTTCTTGTATAGACTATGTTTTACTCTTCTCACCGTTGACTGGTAAATCTGTTTAAAAATGGTGGTTTATTTTGTTTCTTGCCTGTGCCAAGAAGCATGGATGTGTGGGAAAAAAGGCTAAACACCTTACCTCTACATAGGTTAGTTGTAGGATTTAATAGAAGTTTAGTATTCTTGGTGAAAAGTTGTTCCTAGGTGAGCTAGAAAGCCCAGCTTGGAAAAGACAGCAGAAAACTAATTCTTGCGTGGCAGGGGTGTTCAATTTTTTACAAGTCAAGGTGGTTGGCGAGGGCATGGAGCCTTGGAGCAGGCATAGGAGAATAGACACAACCTTTTCTAGTGAATTTAAGACTGGAAAAAGCAACACAGACCAGGAAATGGCGTAAACCCTAGTTTATGGAATAATGCTGAGTTGTACTTGTGTACGGGCAGAGAGGGTTCCAACCCCTAAGAATTTGATGGAGCTTGGAAAAAGAATCTGATTGTTAGAAGGTAGCTAGGTTCATTTTCAAAAGGGAAAGAAGATATAAGCAATTTCCTTATTTGTGGAGGGCTAAAAGGGCTCAAGGCTTGTAGCCCTGCCCAAACCCTAAAACAGAGACTTTGTGCTAGTGATGGAAAGTCCAAGTATGGAGGTTAGGTAAGGACCTTTCCTTGATGGTTTTGAAGCCATAGGAGTCTGAACACACCCCTGCCAAACAAGTTTTGGAAGTAGTTGGAGTGCAACTGGTCTTTAAGTTGATTAAGGGCTAGTTAGTGAAGAGAGGAAAAGCGCCAAGAAATGCTTGGTTAAGGCATTGTGAACGTTTTGGAACATTGATAGTAGGGTTGGCAGAAAAGACCAGGGGTGCCTAATTATTTTGGGGACCTATAGGTTGAGTGGTGGAGAGTAACACCAAGGGTTATCAACTGAAGACCCAGAGCATTGATCCAGTGATTGACTCAGTCCAATCTTGTTTCTATCATCGGGGATCCTAGCTTCAATTGACTCTATTGACCTTATTCACAAAATGCTACAATATTCAACCAAATTAATTCTTTACCAATTTGAAACTACTTCAGTTACTTGTCTTTAACTAATTCATATACCTATCCTCCTTTGATCTTCTAATCTCCTTCAATAGCTCATCTTTCCTTTTCCTTGCAGTCTCCTCCTTTTTGACTGTGAACAATTCCTTATCCATACAACAGCCTTTTTTTTTGTACTGGCACGATTCAGCAACTTGTTCCAATACTTTCCGTTCTCTTCTACGATCTCTATATCGTAATTTCTTCATGCAGCAACTTAGCCAAACTGTGGCGGCAGTGATCTTTAAACTATAGTCTATTACAACTTCTACGCCTATCTTTGTCGGCTTCATATCTTGATTGGCTCTATCTAAAATACTATGCAACTTCCTTTTTCCTTTGGTGGTGATTATTACAACTCTTATTAATCACCTTCTTCTAAATAGCCACTTCTTTCTGAGACTCATGATCTTTGGAGATTAATCTCACTACAAGCAACGGCTTGGATTTGGTGATTTCAGCGACCTCTCTTCACCCTCGTAAAACAAACAATCTACCAGTCTCCTTTCCTCCAATAGTTGCCACGGTACTTTCAACCCTTACTTGCAGCGGCTAGCTTTAAATGACTTCTTTCTCAGAAAATCTCCCTTGTTTTCTGCAAATACATATTCAACATCTTCTTCAATAGCTTCAGTGACATAATTCACACTTAAAACCCATGATCTCTCTTCTTGACAGCTGCAGCTTCCTCTAAATCCTAAAATCAATTTATCCTTGCATGGCGCCTTCTCTTCTTTTAAGCAAATTTCATCTCCATTCTAAAATAAATACGATCTCCTCCTTTCTCAACTTCGAACAATTCTGATCTGCGCTTTTCTTTTCACTGGCAGTGGCAGATCCTCAGTCTTCAGCCTCAAATATTTATGGATTTACTTGCAATCACCTTTCCTTGGATGCTACAGCATCTATTGAAACTGCAGAACTTTTAACTCTGCAGATCTTTGATTATAAGGGCGGCTTCTTGCTTCCTTGGAAGCACCTTACACACTGAACATATTCTTCTACAACATAGTTGTAGCTCTCCCTGGATCTTGCTAGATGAACGCTGGCTCTGATACCAAATGATGGATTTGAAAGGGGAGGATAAAACAAAATAAAAACAAAAATTGAAACTTTATATTAATCAAAACGAAACAGTACATACTGTATGAAACTGAGTGCAAACAAAATCAAACTTAACCAATATATAGAAAACTATCCACCAATAGAAGAGAGAGAACAAACATAAAATAATATTTATCAAACTTCCCATAAAAAGTGTGAAGACTGTTGATGGAACAACAAATAGGCTGGAGGAATTAATATGCAATCTATTCGAATCCTTGCCAAGATCCAATTACACTATTTGTCTTTAATACTGAGATTGAGTGAGATCCAAAGTTGATACGGAGAGGACAGGTCCAAGAGGAGATATTAAGTAGGTAGTTGGAATTACACTTCGAACAAGATTTCTTTTATCCTTTTTCTTAAGGATTTGTAAGAATTTCATAACCAAGTGTTATGTTGTTATGTGTAGAGATATGGTCTCCAATATGTTATATTTTATTGTCTTCATTCAAGGTTAGAAACAATTTTTCCTTTTTTACCAACAATCGATTGGGAGAAAAGGATACTAGGTCAAAAGTTAATCAACAATCTTTTGATCATTTCTTTAAACCATCTTGAGTGTTTTTCCTATCTTGTTGCTGGTCCGTTTATGTTTTTTGGTTCTCTGTTGAAATGTTTGCTGTTTGTAACTCGTTGCTGTTTTCCAATCTGTCTTGTTGGACTGTTCTGCCCTGATGTAATGCTGTGTATGGGAACATGGCCCTTCCCTGCTTATCTAATAAAAACAAATTTTTATTTTTATTTTTAAAATAGATAATGAACAAATCAATTAATTCTCATTTAGATACTAAGTAGAATAATTTAACTGTCTTATTATGATCCTGAATTCTGAAAAATAACTGGAATCTCCAGTATATCTTGTAAGGCTTAGAAATAATTGAAGAGATAAAACACACAAGATGAGCACAATGAGATCACACTTTATTGCATGAATGCTTGGATAGACATTACAGATATATAGGAAACTCGCAGACAATCTAGAACCTACAGAATTGGATCTGATATACTAATAATAGACACCAACTACTAACTGCTAAGAAACAACTCACATATACTAACTACGAGACCATTTCTTCATTATTTCAGCATCCCCCCTTAATGGAGAAATGGATTATCTACCACACCTAACTGCTTCTTACATTCTTCAAAGTTCATCTTTCCAAGAGGCTTGGTAAAGATGTCATCCACATTTTCACTTGTATGACAATATACCAAGTCAATTTCTTTTGACAGTATCTTTTCTCTTGCAAAGTGATGCTGAATTTCAATATATTTTCTTCTGGCATGATAAATTGGGTTGTGTGCCAATTTAATAGAGCTTTGATTATCACACTTGAGGATAGTTGGCTTTATGTGTTCTTCTCCTACATCTTCAAGAATTCGTCTCAACCAAATGGCTTCACAGATTGCCCTGGTCAAGCCTTTGTATTCAGCTTCTGTTGATGATAAAGAAACAGTTGGTTGTTTCTTGCTGCTCCATGACACGACCCCTAATCCAATATTAAATGCATATCCTATGTTGACTTTCTGTCATGAGGATTTCCAGCCCAGTCCGAATCAGAAAACCTGCCAATTGAACATCACATTCATCACTATACATAATATGAAAATTTATTGTTCCTTTTAGGTAACGAAGAACATTCTTTGCTGCTCTCTAGTGGCTTTCACAAGGCTTAGCCATGAACTGACTAAGGATGCTTACAAAATATGCTATATCTGGCTGGTAGTGGTGAGGTAATTCAAACTTCCTACCAGCTGACAATACAAAGTACCATCCACCTCTTTAGTTCCATCATCATTATACAACTTAGCATTCTAATTTAAAAGAGTAGACACTAGTTTGCATTCACTCATATTGAACCTTTTAAGAATTTCTCTTGTGTATTTGCTTTGTGTGATCAATGTCTTACTAGAATCCCTGCAAACTTCAAGACCCAGACAATAATCTAGTTCACCAAGGTCCTTCATCTCAAATGCCTATGATAACTGGCTCTTGGCTTCATCAATCAACGTGAATGCACTCCCTGTTATAATGAGATCATCCACATATAAAGATATTAAAGCAACATTCTCTATTTCATCTTTCTTTATATACAGATTAGGATCACTTTTGCTTTTCACAAAGCCTTCTTGACAAAAGAAAGAATCAATTTTTTCATACCATGACCTCAGTCCCTGTTTCAAACCATATAAGGCTTTCTTCAATTTACAAACAAGATGCTCCTTACCTTCCTGTACAAATCCTTCAGGCTGCACCAAATAAACTTCTTCTTTCAACTCACCATTTAGAAAAGCATATTTCACATCTAGTTGATGAAGTTTCCAATCATGTTTAGTTGCTAATGCAACCATCAGTCTAATGGTATTCAATTTGGCTACAAGGGAAAAAGTTTCTTCATAATCTATTCCCTTTTTTTGTGAATAGCCTTTAGCAACCAATCTAGCTTTATACTTATCAATACTGCCATCTGCATTAAACTTGGATTTGTACAACCATTTGCATCCTATGGGAACTTTATTCTCAAACAGTTCTGTTAATTCCCACGTTTCATTGTTCATTATAGAGTTATATTCTTCATTCATTGCATCTCTCCATTCTTTATATCCTTTAGCTTCTTCATAATTTGAAGGTTCTACAACATTCATTACATGAGTCATCAATGCATAATCTTTATACCTTATAGGTGGCTGAATTTGACGTGATGACCTCCTTAGTGTTTTATTGCTTTGTAGTTTATCTTCCCCTCTTCTTGGTGTGCCATGGCTGCTTGAAGTTTCTATGCTAATTTCACCCTGCTTTTGAACCTGTACCTATTCTTGTTCATGTTCATGTTCAACACTTGTATCTATTTTGACATGATCATCATTATCAAAAGAAACATGCCATTTACCAGTATTATTACCTTCATCTACATTCTCATGAAACACCACATCTCTACTTGCAAGAAATTTATGTGAATTGGGATCAAACAACTTGTATGCCTTTTGATCATCACAATAACCAATAAATATGCATTTAAATTATTTTGCATCAAGTTTTCTTCTCTCATCCTTTGGAACATGAGCAAATGTCTTGCATCCAAATATTCTTAAATGAATCCAAATATTCTTAAATGACTAACTTGTGGTCTGTAACCATGGAATGCTTCAAAAGGAGTTTTAAAATCTAAACATTTGATCTAATGGCTTCAGCCCAAAAACCATTAGAAATATTTTTACTTTGAAGCATGCTACGAGCACATTCCACCAGTGTCCTATTCTTTCTCTCAACAACTCCATTTTGCTGAGGTGTTTGTGGCACTGCAAATTGCTGAAGGATCCCATTTCTCTTACAATTCTGACTGAATGCTCCCGATGTATATTCTCCACCTTGATCAGATCTGAGTATTTTTATGCATTTGCCTATTTGTTTTTCAACCATAGTTCTGAATTCTTTAAAGTACTCAAAAACATCACTTTTCTTTCTTATAAAATAGACCCAAGTATACGTAGATCTATCATCAACAACTATAAGAAAGTACCATGCACCACCGAGTGATGTAGTTTGCATAGGTCCGCATACATCAGAGTGAATTAGTTCAAGTATTTCCTTTGGTCTTTTCTCTTTATGAATAGGAAACTCCTCTCTATGCTATTTACCCAAAGCACATGCTTCACATTCAATATGACTATCCTTCATAACTGGAAGACCTTCAACCATTGTTTTCCTTTAAAGAAACATTAAATCATTAAGATTCAAATGTCCATACCTTTGATGCCATAGTTCTTCTGTTTGTAGCGCTGTAGATGCCAATGCCTAATGTCCTTTCCTAGTCACATCAAGCTTATACAAACCTCCAACTCTGGTACCTATTGCAATGACCTTGTAGTGATCTTGAGTGTCCTTAACAAAGCACTGTGACTTAACAAATTCCACCTTTAGGACTTGATCAGCAATAGTAGAAATAGATATTAGATTCTTTTTTATGCCAGGAACATACATCACATTATGGATCTGTTTCACTTGTCCGTTAGGCAAATTCACACCTACTACTCCATAACCTTGAACTTTATGTGATCTGTTATCACCTAGATAGATGTGGGTATCATCAATGTTCTCATAGTATGAATCAAACCAATCCTTGTTACAAGACATATGAATTGAAGCACCAAAATCAATAAACCAAGCATTCGTATCATCAGTATCAGCAGACACTGCAGCATCAGAAACAAACAACTTAAGATTTTTAAATCCATCACTAATTGAGGAGTCTTGGTCCACAAAATCTCCATTATGCTTTCTGTTTCTTTGTTTGGACTCATGATATTTCCTTTTATAACAATATTTAGAGTGATGACTAGGTTTGCCACAATAATAACATTCACCATTTCTCTTATCATGATTATCAAATCTGGATTGTGTCATACCTTTCTGTATTGCTTGAAACTTACTTCCCTTGTTCTCATCCCACAGTTTACCTCTATATGGCTGTTTACCTTTGGCTACTAATACCAAATCTGAACTATGAGCGCCCGGATCAAAGTTCTTCATCCTCTCTTCTTCTTGTAGCAGAATTCCTGTCAATTCATCAAACGTAGGGGGCTTTTCTCTAGCTGAAAGACATGAAATAAAGACTCAATAATCTTCCACTAAACCTTTTAATGTGATGGTTACCAAGTCAGTACTAGATACTTTTTCACCAATATCCCCTAACTTATCACTTAGATCTTTGACATGGGAAATAATGCTGCTTATATTTTCATGTCTTTCCATTTCTATATATAAAAGCTTGCTTTTCAAAAATAAGATCCTATTTGAGTTTGTTGTTTCATACAAACCTTTGAGCACATCCCATGTTTCTTTGGATGTCTTATAATCTCTGATGTGCGGAATTATATTGTCCTTTACAGACATTCGTATCAGCACCTTTGCTTTCATTTCCTGTTTATCCCAATCTGAATGGAGGCAGGATCAGTGGGCTTGGACTCATCCCCACTCACAATTGACTACAAATTATAAGCTTCCAATATTGTCCTCAACTTAAATTTCCAGCTAACATAATTTTTACCATCAAGCTTAGTAGATTCATTCAAATAGGAATCAGCTAGAGGATTTGCTATAACAAAAAAAAAATCTACAAACAAATTACCTTAGCTCTTCCCTTTTCCAGCTGCTGTCACCACCAGGCAGCTCAATGATCTCCTTTGGCTGATGCAAGTAGGTCTCACACTCACGCAGCAGCAATGAAGCTCGATTTCTCACAGAGGTGATCTCAAGCTTTGCACAGATCACCACAAATCTGTGATCTCCTTTTCTCAACTCTGATACCAACTTAGAAATAATTGAAGAGATAAAACACACAAGATGAGCACAATGAGATCACACTTTTATTCCATGAATGCTTGGATAGACATTACAGATATATAGGAAACTCACAGATAATCTAGAACCTATAGAATCGGATCTAATATATTAATAATAGACACCAACTACTAATTGCTAAGAAACAACTCACATATACTAACTACAAGACCATTTCTTCATTATTTCAACAGTAAGTTGATACTCTTATGGGTTTGTTATACATGATGTATGTAATTTTGAATTCATACTCTTTGAAGTTTTGGATTATAATTGAACTCTTCATTGTAGGCGGCTTTGATCAGGAATAGAATGCAGCCAGAGCTTATGATCTGGCAGCTCTCAAGTATTGGGGTCCAATCAGCTGCAACAAACTTTTCAGTATTGTTTTATATACAGTTTCATTGCTATTACAAAATGCATTGTGTGTCTACCTTTAAGAAATGTTTGTTTTACTAATTCCTTTGGTGATCATTCCTTTTTCTGAGATACTGCTTCCTCTCTCATACTTAGCAAGATAGGTTAGGCACATATAGGTTAGGCACATATGTAGGGCCTTCTGTGGGTTGATAATGGTTTCAGTGATTTTTGTTAACGGGGGTCATTCTTTTATCATTCAAAATCGCTCTATTTCGAAACATAATTTAGAATAGATCACAAACAGTTATATATGGAAATATGACAGTGTGTAGTTTTAATTAAGATTTTGTTGGATTTATAATTACATGCTCCTACTATCCCTAATAGGTGTTAATCTTCCAGGGGTGGTACTAGCTTTTCGAGGGGTACATCAATCTATCCAAGAGTGTCTAGGTTTAGATTTAATTTACTCAGATGGATTAATATCCTGGTTTTAAATAAAGCTTTACTACTGTTGATTTGAAATCATACTTACTTCACTTCTTTTTTTTAAGTAGGGTCTATTCTGGATTTGTTTTACTTAGATAAATTTATATATTTGATTTAAATAACTCTATTTTAATTTTTGATTTGCATACATTTCACAATCGTTTTTTGGACAAGACTCAACTGTTAATGTAATTTAAGATGAATCATCTATAGAAATCAGAAATTAGAATACATTCTTTAAACCAATCTGAAATTTAATATCTAATGTGAAATTAATCATATTTCACTGATATTAGTTGATGGATAGAAATGTTAGAATTGACATAATGAAGCTCTATGATCCCCGATATAACTTGGCAGACACAACAACTACAGAAAGTGGCAGGCTAGGCATGGAAGAGTTCAAGGAACAAGGATTTGTATCTGGGAACATTCCGTGAGTACACAACTCAGAGTTCATAGTATAATGTTTACGGTAAATGCAGTCCATTCATCTATAGTTCATTAGAAATGCACCAAACCATCAAAATAGATGAAATGGTTCGTGATTTTCATGGAACTTACAAAGATCGAGGAAGAGGCGGCCAAAGCTTATGACATTTCCGCCATCAAATACAAAGGACACAAAGCCATTAAAAACTTTGAAACAAGTAGATATGATGTAAAAACAATTATGAACACCAAAATAACCATAGGAGGGAGAGAAGAGCTCATTAGTGATGAGATACAAGATGTGCATAGTGTCGAAGATGCTGCAAACACTGAAGCTGAGAATACCTAGCATCGCTACTGGTAGCACAGAGAGTTCACTGACAGGCACATTCAGTCATTCCAATGCTTCTGCTACTATATCCAATGCTGCTCGTGAACAACCTTCTGTTGGTTCTCCATTAATGCTACACTATCTCCACCATGCACCAGAGCTATTTATGCCAACAAACAACAATAATGTTTTTCTATACAATCTGATGGGCTTGGAAACTAGAGCCTTTGATGAGCATGGAATACCAAAAACTATGGCATCTACTCATGGATTGGTAATGGGAGATTCTTCTCTTCTATCACATAGTTCTCTGGCATCTCAATTATTGATACCCAAGAAGGATTAGTTCCTTCAAAGACACCAACCTCTTAAAAACATGCTATCTGCAGGTACCTTGACAAGAAGAGTAGTCTGCTCTATTGAGCAACCCTCAGGTATTGTGAGCACTGATAATGAGAATGTAATGCCTAGGAACAATTGGATGGCATCCTTTCTTCAGTATCTTGAAAGTGGGCCTTTTGTAGGATGAGCAAGTCAACCTCCTCAAAGTGAGCCTATTGCAGAAAAAACATGTCAAACTCCACTTATGTTCAATATCTGGAGTGATATAAGCATTTCAAGATCTTAGACTTTTGAAATAGGATTTTAGCTCTTTCTCACAATGCTGCTTGTTTAACACAATAATCTCTGTCCCTCTTTGGACTACCAATAGTCCTAAGACAATATGATAAGAATGTATTTTAGGTTTTCTTTTTAGGTTTCAAGATTAAAGATTTGTCCTTAGGAATAATCTTGTCTTGGAGATGCTTTCTCTTCAATTTATGCAATATGTTTCAATAGTCAAATAATGCAAAGTTTTTTCATCCATCAAGATATTGTTGTGACTTCTTTACATAGTGCCTTAGTCTAAGCAATTGAGAAACATGTTTTGTGAATGACGTTGATGACATACAAGACAGGCTTGCAATAAGCCACCAGGAAACATGTCTGGGAAGAAAATAAACAACACTGACATTATTCTGATACTAAGTAGAAATATTAGTTGTAATTATAGAAATATTAGTTGCAGAATTACAAGATGGAAATATAAATCCTTTGAAGATGTTTCATACACTGCTGTTCAATAGGCATAGGCAGAAAAACAAACTTTATTAATTCTGAATTTGCCGTCTTGATAAAACAACAAACAAGAAGTCTGTTTTATAGTGTTTATAACAGTCTTGAAAAAGGATCGAAGACTATCACTGATCATGCATCCCATAAATTTGAACTGCTTATCATTAGGTCGCAGATTGAATGGTAGAAATTATCCTGATTTTTTTTGTTTTAGAAGATAGCTCTTTTTATGAGGGTATTTTATTATGGTTAAGTGTTAGTATTCTATTGTGTGTGGAGACTCTAAGAGGGTGAAGAGGAAGATAAAACAAATGTCGTGTAGGTTGTATCTTTCTATTTTGTTCGACAGAATAAAGATAAGACTAGTTATGTGGACATAGTTCATATTGAATGAATAATATATATATATGTGTGTTTTTTGTTATTTTATTTTTTATTTCTATATTAATTTTATTATATAATGTTGTGTTATTTTATTTGCTAACCAAACATCAAATGAAATGATATTAAAGTTCTATGTTTCAATATTGTATGAAGTATAGCATTCTTTGTCATTGCAATATTATTTCTATTATCATAATAAATAGTAATTGGATATTCTTGTAAAGTGTGTAGATCTTCCAAGGTCCTTATAATCCATATGACTAGACAAATTTTTATTGAGAGAACAAAATATTTTGTTTCAGCTAAAGAGAGAGTTGTGATTGTCTACTTCTTATTACTCCAAGAGAAAAACTCTAGATTTAAGTTAGAAAACACAGCCATTAGTTCATCATACTTTTCCATAGCAAAATTATTGGTCAAAGTTTTATGTATCACTTACATACATTAATATTATTCTTGCGACATTGCCAATGAGACTCACATGGATCCTCTACAAATTGAGAGATGAGACTAAAAACATATATAATTTCTAATTGTAGTGAGATATATGATTATCCTAACTATACTTTTATACAAAGTAGAATCTACATTAGAATTTGCATCTTCCTTATTGAATTTCCCACCAAGTGTTATAGGAGTTGCAACAATCATGTGTCCCATGGTTAAGTTTTTTATAAATTTACTTTATACTTGGTTTAAGAAGTGAGCTTACCTTCTAATTGTAGTTGTACTTCTAAACTAATAAAATAATCCATTAGACATAGATCTTTCCATTTCAAAAGTATATTTTATTTTTGCATAAAAAAATTCATTAAAATTTTGTTGTTAAATGTATAAATAAGATCATGAACATAAAAGAAAAATGTGAGAATTTTATTACATTAACTCATAATAACATATATCATACTCTAACTTATAAGCTTTATTAGATATTTAATAAAGTTTTTTTTCAAAACAAATTATTAACTAGTTATTTAAATGCATAATCAAAATGTTAAATAGTGAAATATTGTGATATATTTACTAACCCCTTATTTTTTGTAAATATAGTCAATCATAAAACATATTACACATGGTAGTCTTAAAACAAGGACTAACAATTAAAAATAGCAACATAATGAAAGAATAAATTAGAGACCACCACAATGAATCCCTTGGCACAAGGGTAATTGTTTTTTGTAATAGGATTCTACTGCTAAAAAAATAGATGTTTGATAAGTAGGAGGTATTTTCCACAACATGTCAAATTATGATATTGCTAGCAGGATTCAACCGTGTAGTCTTACGAGTCAAACTCATTGACCCATGTTTCATGAGTAGTGGTTCACATGAACCCATCTCTCATGATAATGAATGGTCCACTTAGCACTCATTGCATGTAGGTGATGCTCACAGAGGTGAAGCACTGGGCCTTCCCGGGAGATCACCCATCCCAGTGCTTCACCTCTGTGAGCATCACCTACATGCAATGAGTGCTAAGTGGACCATTCATTATCATGAGAAATGGGTTCTTGTGAACCACTACTCATGAAACATGGGTCAATGAGTTTGACTTGTAAGACTACACGGTTGAATCCTGATAGCAATATCATAATTTGACACACTATGGAAAATACCTCCTACTTATCAATTGATGAGATAAAGGGGCTCTATAATGAATGGTTCATAAGGAAAAACACTTGTAGAAGGTTTTGCAAATGGGGTTGCAAGCTAAGTGGGCTTAACCTTAGAGAAAACTATGTGGTTAAGTGCACTTGAGCTAGAGTAGTACTGGGATGGGTGACCTCCCAGGAAGGCCCAATGCTTCACCTCTGTGAGCATCACCTACATGCAATGAGTGCTAAGTGTACCATTCATTATCATGAGAGATGGGTTCTTGTGAACTACTAATCATGAAACATGTGTCAATGAGTTTGACTCATAAGACTACATGGTTGAATCTTGATAGCAATATCATGAATAGATGTTTATTTTTTAAAGATTGGGCCATAGTCTATTAAATATATAAATTAGACACGTTTGAGAGAAATACCCATCATTTCCTTAAAAATCATCTTCAAAACCACAACTAGGGGAGACATAGTAGAAGGTATCATAGATCTTCTAATCAAAGGAATGAATGGATAACAGTGGTGTGCATATTAGATGGACATAAAATAAATATTCCTTAGTGGTTATATAGATGAGGAAATATTTGTGGACAAACTCATAGGTTATGAAATTGAGAATGAATGTAATACAATTACATAATACAAAATAATAACACATTACACCATATATACATAGGGATAATCCTTTTGTTCTAAAGGCTCCATTAAGAAATTATTCATACTTGAGAGAACTTATAATAAATCTATATAAATATAGGCATAATAAATTTGAATGTTATAAATAATGCATTAATACACCACTCATGCAATTTTTAGTCTAACACATACTAATTTATATAAAACTAATTCACACCATGTGTAATATGTTTTATGATTGATTATATTTACAAAAAAAATTAAGGGGTTAGTAAATAAATCACAACATTTCACTATTTAACATTTTGATTATGCATTTAAATAACTAGTTAATAATTTTTTTATAAAAATAAACTTTATTAAATGCCTGATAATGCTTATAAGTTAGAGTATGATATATGTTATAATGAGTTACTGTAATAAAATTCTCACACTTTTTTTTTTATGTTCATGATCTTATTTATACATTTAACAACAAAATTTTAATGAATTTTTTTTTTCAAAAATTAAATATACTTTTGAAATAGAAAGATCATGCCTAATGGATTGTTTTCATAGTGTAGAAGTACAACTACAATTAGAAGGTATTCTCACTTCTTAAACCAAGTATAAAGTAAATTTATAAAAAAGTAATGATGGGACACATGATTGTTGCAACTCATGTAGCACTTGGTGAAAAATTCAATAAGGAAGATGCAAGTTCTAATGCAGATTCTACTTTGTATAAAAGTCTAGTTGGGAGAATCATATATCTCACTACAACTAGAAATTATATATGTTTTTAGTCTCATCTCTCAACTCATAGAGGATCCATGTGAGTCTCATTGGAAATGTTGCAAGAATAATATTAATGTATGTCAGTGATACACAAAACTTTGACCAATAATTTTTCTATTGAAGAGTATGAACTAATGGGTTAGACTCGGATTGAGTTGGTTCAATGGATGATAGAAATTAATACTTGGTTGTGTTTTCTAACTTAAATCTACAGTTATCTCTTGGAGTAATAAGAAGTAGACAATCATGACTCTCTCTTTAGCTGAAACAGAATATTTTGTTGTCTCAATAACAAGTTGTGTAGTCATATGGATTATAAGGATCATGGAAGATCTAAACACTTTACAAGAACATCCAATTACTATTTATTATGATAATAGAAATAATATTGTAATGACAAAGAATGCTATGTTTCATACAAGATTGAAACATGGAGCTTTAACATCATTTTATTTGATATTTGGTTCAAGACATTCAAGTGTAATTACAATTGTGTACTACACTTAAACAAATAACTAATATCTGTTAAGAATAGGATCACAAAAGATTATATAATAAAATAAAATAAAAAATAACGTAATACAAAACACAAAAACACACACATATATATGATTCATTCAATATGAACTATGTCCACAAAGGAGTAACTAATATTTTTGTTTTCTATCCAACAAAGTAAAAATATACAACCTATACCACATTCGTTGTATCTTCCTCTTCACCCTCTCATGGTCTCCACACACAATAGAATACAACACTTCACCATAATAAAATACCCTCGTAAAAAGAGCTGTCTTCTAAAACAAAAAAAAATCAAGATAATCTCTACCATTCAATCTGCAATTTAATGATAAACGGTTCAAATTTACGGGATGCATGATCAGCAATAATCTTCAATCCTTTTTCAAGACTGTTATAAACATATAAAACAGTCTTCTTGTTTGTTGTTTTATCATGACGGAAAATTCAGAATTAATAAGGTTTGTTTTTATGCCTATGCTGATTGAACAGTAGTGTATGAAAGATCTTCAAAGGATTTATATTTCCATCTTGTAATTCTGCAACTAATATTTCCACTTATGCTGTTTATTTTCTTCACAGACATGTTTCCTGGTGGCTTATTGCAAGCGTGTCTTGTATGTCATCAACGTTGTTCTCAAAACATGTTTCTCAGTTGCTTAGACTAAGGCACTATGTAAAGAAGAAGTCACAACAATATCTTGATAGTTGAAAAAACTTTGCATTACTTGATTGTTGAAATGTATTGCATAAAGTGAAGAGAAGGCATCTCCAAGACTGGATTTATTCCTAAGGACAAATCTTTAGTCTTGAAAACTAAAAAGGCAACCTAAATTACGTTCTTATCATACTGTCTTAGGACTATCGGTAGTCCAAAGAGGGACAGAGATTATTGTGTTAAACAAGTAGCATGGTGAGAAAGAGCTAAAATCCCATTTCAAAAGTCTAAGATCTTGACATGCTTATATCACTCCAGATATTGAACATAAGAGGAGCTTGACATGCTGTTTCTGCAATAGGCTTACTTTGAGGAGCTTTGACTTGTTCAACCCACAAAAGGCCTACTTGGATACTGAAGAAAGGATGCCATCCAGTTGTTCCTAGGCATTGCATTCTCATAATCAGCTCTCACAATACCTAGGACTGCTCAGCAGAGCAGACTACAATTCTTGTCAAGGTGCTTGCAGACAACATGCTTTTAGAGGTTGGTGTCTTTTAAGGAAATAATCCTTCTTGGGTATCAATGAATTGAGATGCCAGAGAACTGTGTGATGGAAGAGAAGAATCTCCCATTACCAGTCCATGAGTAGATGCCATAGTTTTTGAGATTCCATGCTCATCAAAGGCTCTAGTTTCCTAGCCCATCAGATTGTATAGAAAAACATTATTGTTGTTTGTTGGCATAAATGGCTCTGTTGCACAGTGCCGATAGCATAGCATTAATGGAGAACCAGCAAAAGGTTGTTCATGAGCAGCATTGGATATAGTAGCATGACCATTGGAATGACTGAATGTGCCTGTCAGTGAACTCTTTGTGCTACCAGTAGCGATGATAGGCTCATTAACGTCATTCTCAGCTTGAGCATCTGCATCTTTGACACTGTGCACATCTTGTATCGCAGCACTAATGAGCTCTTCTCTCCCTCCTATGGTTAGTTTGGTGCTCATAATTGTTTTCACATCATATCTGCTTGTTTCAAAGTTTGTAGTGGCTCTGTGTCCTTTGTATTTATTTGATGGCGGCAATGTCATAAGCTTTGGCCGCCTCTTCCTCGATCTCTGTAAGTTCCATGAAAATCACTAACCATTTCATCTAGTTTGATGGTTTGATGCATTTCTAATGAACTATAGATTAATGGACTGCATTTACCGTAAACATTATACTATGAACTCTGAGTTGTGTACTTACTGAATGTTCCCAGATACAAATCCTTGTTCCTTGAAACTCTTCCAAGCCTAGCCTGCCACTTTTTGTAGTGGTTGTGCCTTCCAAGTTATATCAGGGATCGTAGAACTTCATTATGTCAATGCTAACATTTATAACCATCAACTAATATCAGTGAAATATGATTAATTTCACATTAGATATTAAATTTCAGATTGGTTTAAACAATTTATTCTAATTTCTGATTTGTTTAGATGATTTATCTTAAATTACATTAATAGTTGAGTCTTGTCCAAGAAAGAGTGTGAAGTGTACGCGAATCAAAACTTAGAATATAATTATTCAAATCAAATATATAAATTTATCTAAGTAAAACAAATCCAGAATAGACCCTACTAAAAAAAAGAAGTGAAGTGAGTATGATTTCAAATCAACAGTCTAAACAAAGCAAAGCTTTATTTAAAACCAGCATAGTAATCCATCTGAGTAAATTAAATCTAAACATGGACACTCTTCGATAGATTGATGTACCCCTCGAAAAGCTAGTACTACCCCTGCAAGATTAACACCTATGAGGGACAGTAGGAGCATGTAATTATAAATCCAATAAAATCTTAATTAAAACTACACACTGGCATATTTCCATATGTAACTGTTTGTGATCTATTCTAAATTATGTTTCGAAATAGAGTGATTTTGAATGATAAAAGAATCACCCCGGACAATAAAAATCACTGAAACCATTATCAACCCAAACAGCGCCCTACATATGTGCCTAACCTATATGGATGCATACATGATAGAAAACCCATATACCTCCTTATTAAACGAGCATATCCTTGCCTTGACATCTTTTCCATTTCTTTAACTCTCTCTCATAGTTGCCAATCTGCACTTGATAGATAGTAAAACCAAATGTTATACATTATTATGCTAAGTATGAGAGACGAAGTAGTATCTCAGAAAAAGGAATGATTACCAAAGTGTAGAAAATAGGGGAACAGACAAATAGAGAATCACAAACTGATTTTTATATTAATCAGAATATTGTTTTACAGAGTTTCAACTCTTTATCCGAACACCATTACATTAACAGTCTCAGGTGGTTTCAGATTACCACAAACTAACAGATAGGTGGTTTCAGATGACTACAAACTAACACACAACTCTACAGAGCTGGACTCCTAAAGTTGTGAGTATAGAATCAGACTTCAGCCACTATATAGGAAGCTATCCACCAACAGAAGAGAGAGAACATACATAAAATAATATATATCAAACTACCTAGAAAACATGTGAAGTTTGCTGATGGAACAGTAGACAGGCTGGAGGAATGAATATGGAGTCTAATCAAATCATACCCAAAATCTTACTTCAAAACTTGTTTTTAATGCTGATACGGAAAAGGCAGGTTTAGGTGGAGTAGTTGGGATTATATTTCCAACACTCCCCTTTAATCACAACTACAGATTTCTTTCATTCATGCAACAACCTTTCTCTAAACCAGATCTATCTCCTCACGATTCGAAAGCTTTTCATGTCTCCTCCATTCAAGCATCATGATGAAGTCCCTTTCAACTACTACAATAGTTCAAAACCAGTTACATCTCAACTTACTCTGATTCGAGCTCTTCTAACTCTTTAATAGACACAAAAAATCATCTAAAATAGTGAATTAATCACCTCTTGTCATGGCATCCTCCTCTGAAGACATACTACCAGGTCAAACAACAATTTCACAGTGATCTCATTTCGCTTGGGCAACAACTTCACCAAGAAGCAATATGGCATCAGCCAAAACTGTGACTTCTTTGTCTGCTTTATTCCACGATCTCTTCAGCATCTTCTTCAGACCGTTTCTAACAACATCTTTTTCTTCAGCTACGACTGGATCTCTTCTTATCTCTTCTTTCTTTAGAGCTTCGCTTGGCTCTTCAACCTCCTAGATCTCTTTCTTCTTGATGGCTGCACATCAAATCTGCAACACACTTTCATCTCCTGCTAAACACTTTTGTACTGGCTCAGCCAACTATTGTGGCTAGGAACTAATATTTTTTCTACAATCTCTTCCAAATCTCCTGCGATATCTTCAACATCAACTGACTACTGATCTTCCTGCAAGCAATTGTGCTAGACTGCTAGGCTTTGAGCACTTCTAGCAGCGGCCTTCACTGACCTTCAATCAGCTTCTTAAATGGATTCTCCACAAAACACACCAATCTCTATCTTGAGAGCCTCTCTTACATTGTGGGTAATGATTTTTTTTTGCAGTTTTGACTTTTTGTAAGGCTGTTGTTGTTCTGCAGCTTGAAAAAAAATTGTTTTTTTAAAACATAGATGGTTTTCTTCAGAAACTAACAGCTGCAACCTTTACTTTCTCCTCTACGGTGTTCTCCTCCTATGGCGGTTTCTTTGCTTGGCAATATAAACCCTTTCAACTGTGACTCTGGGAATTCTTTTTCAACTGTTCCGCCTTGAATATTAGCTACGGCTAACAACAATCCCTTTCTTTTTTTACGAACTCACTGACCTTGCTCTTATGATGCAGGAGCAATCTTTCTAAACTTATTTTTAGAGTTTGTTAATCTTATATTTCTAGATCAAATAATGAGAGATAGTAAAGCTCTCACAAAACCTTCGAATAGAATTAGCTTCAACTAATGGATAGGTGGTTGAGAAATTATAGGGATTTATCCAAATTGGTTTTAGCCTTTGTTTAGCCTATTTTTTAAGTATAAAATGGGCCTATGTTGTAGCCTACGGGCAAGAAGTAGTGTGGAAAACAATAATGTAAATAAAGTTTGTTGCTGTGCATTTTAATGTTTTTGTTTCTTTGTGAGTTTTATCTGCTGTAGTTTTGGAGTGTATTAGTTTATTCTTTTCCTATTGTTTAGGGATACATCATTAGTTGGTATCAGAGCCGTGCTTTATTTCTTATTCTTTATATCTATATTGATGTGGTCAAAGCTAAAGTAAAGAATCTGCAGCCAAGATAAAATCGCTGCTATTGGAGTCCTTCTATGTGGAGATCGCAGTCCTTTTATGCTGCTGTAATCGACTGTGCTAACCAGTCATTGTTTACAGTAGACAGAATTTTCCAGAGGAGCACTGCTGGTGATGGAGGTTACGTGGTTATCTTGACTTGAAAGTATTTTCTTAGTATCTAATGTTTATTGTTTTATCTGCAAGGAGAAATCTCTGCTGCAAAGAAGAGTTGTTGGCAGATCGTTGGAGTGGAGATTGCATCTTTACATATCTAAAGGAGAATAAAGGAAATCGCTGCTGTTGGAGGATAAAGTCACTGGTACTTTAAAAAAGAAAAAGAAAAAAAAAACAGTAACAGTAAAATGCTGATAACTTTTTTCATTTCTCAACGAAAATGAGAAATTAAAAATGATTTGGAAAGCTAGGTATGTGTAGAACAAAACCCAGATATTAGTTTTGGGAAATTTGATTTGATGAAAAAGCTGCTATAAATAGAAGTATGACGGGTTTTTCAAAAATATTTTGTTGGTTGCAAATTGAAATTGAAATTTCAATTCATAAATTTGTTTACGAGCAATAAATTGTTTTTAAGTCCTATACCAATGCTAGCAGAGCAGGAAATAACTCCTATAGGTGTGAGAGAGATTTTCTTTGCCAAGAAATGGCATTCAGAGTTCGAGGAAGAGGACGAGGATGAGGAAGACAACCTGGGAATGCAGAGATCCTCGAAGAAATGAGAAAAATGCAAGCACGATTACAGGCTATGGAGGTTGCACAAAGAGGAGGCATTGACATGGCTGATGTCAGTGATGAAGAGGAGGAACCTCAAGAAGAAGCAATAGAAGAAGGATTTGAGACAAGACTCGTCAAAGTAATTGTGGGAGCAAGTTCCAAACCCAAGTTGGAAGTTCCTATGTATGAAGGAAGCCTAGATGCTGAGAAGCTGATCGATTGGATCAGTGAAATTGAAAAATATTTTGAATATGAAAATATTGCTGATGACAAGAAAGCGAAATTTTCTATAGCCCGATTAAAGGGTCATGCATCTCTCTGGTGGGATGGAGTCCAAGATGAAAGAAGACAAAAAGGCAAGCCAAAGATCAAGAACTGGGAAAGGATGGTAGCTAAACTAAAAGGTAAATTCTTGCCTAAAGATTGCCAACTTAATCTTTTCAAGAAATTGCAAAATCTTAAGCAAAAAGAAATGTCAGTTAAAGATTATATAGAGGAATTTTATAGGTTGACCATTAGAGTTGGTCGTATTGAACATAACACAGAGAAAGTGGCTCAGTATCTCAATGGATTGAGATATAATATTCAGGATGAGACTAATCTTTTGTGTCCAAAAACAATGGAAGAGGCATACCAGTATGCGCTCAAAGTAGAGGAGAAGCTTTCCAAAAAACAAGCACAAAGTTCGAGAGGGAAAAGTAGAAGTTTCAGAGGAAGAGGATCACCAAGAGGTAAAGGTCAGTGGCAAGATCACAGAGAAGAAGCTAGTAGCTCACATCACCAAGAACAATCCTCCTGAGGTAATGATTCTTTTAGAAGAAGAAGACCTTATTCAAGAGGTAGAGGTAGAGGATTTGTTGGAAAATGTTTTAAATGTAATCAATATGGACATAGATCTTTTGAGTGCCCAAAAAATTCCACCACAAGTCAAAGAAGTGCACACATTGCTCAAGCTGAGGAAGAGACTGCAGAATCACCTATTCGTACAGATGTTCCTGAGGTTGGAGAATCACTACTTATGAAGCGAGTTCTGCTCAAGCCAAACAAGGAAATCCATGAACCTACACAAAGGAAAACACTATTTAGAACTACCTGTAAAACGAAAGGTAAATGTTGTAAAGTTATTATTGACAGCGGAAGCACTGACAATCTTGTATCCACTGAAATGGTTGATAAGTTAGGTTTGAAAAAGACAACACATCCAACAACATATAAGGTGTCTTGGTTGCAAAAAGGACATCAGATATTGGTAAATGAACAGTGTCAAGTAGAGTTCCAAATAGGGAGTTATAAAGATAAAGTAATATGTGATGTTATGCCAATGGATGTTTGTCATATTCTCTTAGGTAGACCTTGGCAGTTTGATAGAAAGGCAATCCATGATGGAAGATGTAACACATATACTCTTGAAAAAGATGGACATAAACACACACTAATACGGTCCCTTAAGGATGAAAGTGCGGTTGAGGAGGTCAGTCCTAAGGTGTTAATGGTAAGTGGGAAAGAATTTTTGCATCAAATCAAGAATGAGGAGGTAAATTTTGCTCTAATTGGAAAACCAAAAGTAATTCTTACAAGTACAAGTTTGGTTGACTTACCTCTATAAATTCAGAAAATGTTAAATGAATTCATTGATATTGTTGTGGATGATTTGCCTAATGAGTTGCCACCAATGAGAAGTATCAGTCATCATATTGATCTCATTCTAGGAGCTAACTTGCTAAACAAAGCAGCTTACAGGATGACTCCAAGGGAGAATGAAGAGATCAAAGCCCAAGTACAAGATCTGCTTGACAAAGGATTGGTCAGAGAGAGTCTAAGTCCTTGTGTTGTTCCTACAATTAAGCCCAAAAGAAGATGGAGGATGGAGAATGTGCACATATTCTAGAGCCATAAATAAAATCACCATCAGGTATAGATTTCCTTTGCCTCGTATGGATGATTTAATGGATTGTTTGAGTGGTACTAAGTATGTTTCCAAAATAGATTTAAAAAGTGGGTATCATCAGATTAGAATAAGAGAAGGTGATGAATAGAAAACAACATTTAAAACAAATGATGGACTTTTTGAATGGTTAGTAATGCCATTTGGTTTAACAAATGCTCCAAGTACTTTCATGAGATTACTGAATGAAGTACTTAAGGAATTCACAAGAAAATTTGTAATAGTCTATCTTGATGATATTTTAATCTATAGTCAAACAAAGGAAGAACACCTTAGACACTTAAGATTGGTTTTAAGTAAATTGAAGTAGGAAAAACTTTTAATCAATCTTAAGAAGTGCACCTTTTTGAAACCAGAATTAATCTACTTGGGTTTTGTAATATTTGAAGATGGTTTGAAAATGGATCCTGAAAAGGTTAAAGCAATAATAGATTGGCCTACTCCAAGGAATATCTTTGAGGTAAGAAGTTTCCATGGACTAGCTAGTTTTTCTAGAAAGTTCATAAAAAACTTCAGTGGAATTTGTGCTCCAATTGTTGAAACAACCAAGGGAAATAAACAGTTATTCCAATGGACTAAAGAAGCAAAAACAAGTTTTCAGTTACTTAAGAAAAAGATTACTGAATAACCTTATTTAGCTTTACCTGATTTTGGTAAACTTTTCCAAGTTGAATGTGATGCTAGTGGAATGGCTGTAGGTGCTGTTTTAAGTCAGGAAGGTAAGCCAATTGCTTACTATAGTGAGAAATTGAATGATGCAAGAAAGAAGTATTCTTCATATGACAAAGAATTTTATGCTCTTGTTCAAGCTTTGAAAAAGTGGAGACATTACTTAATGCCTAAAGAATTTGTATTGTATACTAATAATCATGCTTTAAAGTTTATCAGTAACCAAACCAAATTAAATCAAAGGCATGTAAAATGGGTTGAATTTCTGCAAAATTTTACCTTTACTATCAAGCATAAAAGTGGCCAAACTAACAAAGTTGCAGACGCTCTGAGTAGAAGAAGCTTGATCATGCAAGGATCTCAAGTGAGTATAATGGGTTTTGATGACCTAAGAGAAATGTACAAGGAAGATATAGATTTCAAGGAGGCATATGAAGCATGTGTAAATCCTCTTAATAGAGATAGAAGTCCTTGGATGGATTTCTTGATACAGGAGGGTCTACTATTCAAAGGAAGTCAACTTTGCATTCCAAGAAGCTCCATGAGAGAGAACTTATTGAAAGAGAAACACAGTGGTAGCTTAGCAGGGCATTTCAGGCAAAACAAGACACTAGCTCAGTTGAGTGCACACTACTATTGGCCAGGTATGAGTAATGATGTTAAGAAGTTTGTAGAAAGGTGTAAAGTGTGTCAACATGCCAAAGGAAATAGCCAAAATGCAGGTTTATATCAGCCATTGCCAATTCCCAACAGGCCATGGGATTCAGTAAGTATGGACTTTGTACTTGGTTTACCAAGAACTCAAAAGGGACATGATTCAATCTTTCTAGTGGTTGATAGATTTTCTAAAATGGCGCATTTTATTCCATGTACAAAAACAAGTGATGCTACTAATATTGCCAATTTTTTCTTCAAGGAGATAGGCTACATGGACTTCCTAAGAGCATTGTCTCTGATCAAGACACTAAATTTGTAGGACACTTTTGGAGGACTCTATGGAAAAAGTTGGGCACCAATTTAAGCTTCAGCTCAGCTTACCATCCTTAAACAGAAGTAGTCAACAGAAGCCTTGGAAACACATTGAGAAGTTTGGTCGGTATGCATCCCAAACAATGGGACTTAGTACTTACACAAGCAGAGTTCGCATATAATGACTCACCTAACAAGAGCACAGGTATGAGTCCTTTTCAAATTTTGTATGGTATACATCCTAGAGGAGTATATGAGCTCAGAAATTTGGGTAAAATGGAAACACGAAGTGCAGATGGTGAAGATTTTGCCAATGCAAAGCAAGATTTGCATGAACAGGTAAAAAGGAAACTCGAAGAAAATACTATCAAGTATAAGAAGAGAGCTGATCAGAAAAGAAAAGAAGTCAATTTTAATGTTGGCAACCTTGTTTTAGCTCATCTCAGAAAAGAAAGATTTCCAAAAGGTGAATATAATAAATTAAAGGCTAAGAAAATTGGTCCTTGTAAAATTCTAAGGAAATTTTCTAGCAATGCATATGAAATAGAGCTTCCACCAAGCATTGGAATATCTCCTATTTTCAATGTTGCAGATTTATACCCTTTCAAATGTGAAGAAGAAATAATTGAAGTACCAGAAGAGGAGGAAATGCAGGTTGTTGAATGGGAGAAGTAGTTACCCAAGGAAATACCAATACAACCTGAGGACATCTTGGACAAGAAATTGGTGAAAAAAACAAGGGGCAAGGAATATTTCCAGTACTTAGTCAACTGGAAGGGACACCCACTTGAAGATGCAACATGGATACAACTTCAAAACTATCCAAGCATGGTACAAGTCTTGAAGACCTCATGGACAGGAGTCCATGAACATGTCTTTTTTTCCTTGGGAGTCTGATGCAGGCGCAATCTTTCTAAACTTATTTTTAGAGTTTGTTAATCTTATATTTCTAGATCAAATAATGAGAGGTAGTAAAGCTCTCACAAAACATCTGAATAGAATTAGCTTCAACTAATGGATAGGTCGTTGAGAAATTATAGGGATTTATCCAAATTGGTTTTAGCCTTTGTTTAGCCTATTTTTTAGTATAAAATGGGCCTATGTTGTAGCCTACGGGCAAGAAGTAGTGTGGAAAACCATAATGTAAATAAAGTTTGTTGCTGTGCATTTTAATGTTTTTGTTTCTTTGTGAGTTTTATCTGCTGTAGTTTTGGAGTGTATTAGTTTGTTCTTTTCCTATTGTTTAGGGATACACCATCTTACCTTGGCTTCTGCCAATTCTTCAATAAATTTATCATTAAAACATTGTTTCAATGTGTTTCTTCAACCATTGATGTCTCTGATTTTCTTCGAGGGCTACAACCTCTTTTTCTCTTAAGAACTACAATGGAAATCAACCTTTTTAATCTGCCATCTTCCAATCTTCGTTCCTCCAACAGTTGTGGTTGTGCTTATGGATCTTACTTGCAATGGAAAGCATTGAACAACGACAACAAACCTTTCGATAGTAACTTGTTGTCTTCAACTGTTGCAGCGGTTCTTCTTCTCCAATGACTACCTCCTTCCTCTTTGCCACCAACACCTCTTGTTTTGCTTCTTTCAATAACTTCGCCCAAATCTCCAAGTAACTTTTCTTGATTTGTTTTGACTGCTGCAATCCTCCAACGGCTTCCTCTTAGCAACTATCTTTAGCTTCTATGATGGCTGACTTTCAAACAATGATTCTTCTGATACCAACAATCTCCTTTAATTTGGCGGCCTGGCACAAAACTTTCTTCAATAGCTTCTGTGGAAGCTTGTATTTTTCCTTTATGGCTACAATCTTTGGCATTTCTTCTGCCAACGATTTGTCTTTCTCCAAACACTACAATCTGCTAAGCATCCAAACTTCAGCCCTTCACAACCATCCTCTGATCTCCTTGGTGGCTTGCAACAGCTTTACCATCGACTCTGATACCACTTGTAGAAAATAGGGAAACAGACAAATAGAGAATCACAAACTGATTTAATCAAAATATTGTTTTACAAAGCTTCAACTCTTTCACCAAACACCATTACATTGACAGTCTCAGATGGTTTTAGATGACCACAAACTAACACATAGGTCTACAGAGCTGGAATCCTAAAGGAGTGAGTATAGAATTAAACTTCAGCCACTATATAGGAAGCTATCCACCAACGGAAGAGAGAGAACATACATAAAATAATATATATCAAACTGCCTAGAAAATGTGTGAAGTTTGCTGATGGAACAGGTGGAGGAGTGAATATGGAGTCTAATCAAATCTTACCTGAAATCTTACTTCAAAACTTGTTTTTAATGCTGATGCGGAAAGGGGAAAGGGTACGTTTAGGTGGAGTAGTTGGGATTATATTCCAACACTCTCCCTTAATCACAACTACAGATTTCTTGGGATTATATTTCCAACACTCCCTCTTAATAACAACTACAGATTTCAGATTTCTTTCATTCATGCAACAACCTTTCTCCAAACTAGATCTATCTCCTCACGATTTGAAAGCTTTTCATGTCTCCTCCAGTCAAGTGTCATGATGAAGTCCCTTTCAACTACTACAACAGTTCAAAACCAACTACATCTGACCTTACTCTAATTCGAGCTCTTCTGACTCTTTAATAGACAAAAAAATTCATCTAAAATTGTGAATTACTCACCTCTTGTCATGGCATCCTCCTTTGAAGACATATTACCAGGTCAAACAACAATTTCACAGTGTTCTCATTTCGCTTGGGTAACAACTTCACCAAGATGCAATATGGCATCAGCCAAAACTGTGAACTCTTTGTCTGCTTCACTCCATGATCTCTACGATCTCTTCAGCATCTTCTTCAAACCTTTTCTAACAACATCTTGTTCTTCAGCTGCGATTGGATCTCTTCTTTCTTTAGAGCTCCGGCTGGCTCTTCAACCTCCTAGATCTCTTGCTTCTTGATGGCTGCACATCAAATCTGTAACACACTTTCATCTCCTGCTAAACACTTTTGTACCAGCTCAACCAACTATTGTGGCTAGGAACTCATATCTTTTCTACAATCTCTTCCAGATCTCCTGCGATATCTTCAACATCAACTGACCACTGATCTTCCTGCAAGCAATTGTGCTTGACTGCTAGGCTTTGAGCACTTCTAGCAGCGGCCTTCACTGACCTTCAATCAACTTCTTAAATGGCTTCTCCATAAAACACACCAATCTCTATCTTGAGAGCCTCTCTTACATTGTGGGTAATGATATTTTTTGCACTTTTGACTTTTTGTAAGGCTGTTGTTGTTCTGTAGCTTGAAAAAAACAATCGATCTCTTAAAACATAGATGGTTTTCTTCAGAAACTAACAGCTGCAACTTTATTTTCTCCTCTATGGTGTTCTCCTCCTATGGCGGTTTCTTTGCTTGGCAATATCAACTCTTTCAACTGTGACTCTTGCAATTCGTTTTCAACTGTTCCGCCTTGAATATTAGCTACGGCTGACAACAATCCCTTTCTTTGTTTACAAACTCACTGACATTGCTCTTACCTTGGCTTCTACCAATTCTTCAACAAATTTATCATTAAAACATTGTTTTGATATGTTTCTTCAACCATTAATGTCTCTGATTTTCTCGGAGGGCTGCGGCCTCTGTTTCTCTTAAAAACTGCAATGGAAATCAACTTTTTAATCTGCCATCTTCCAATCTTCTTTCCTCCAACAGCTATGGCGGTGCTTATGGATCTTCCTTGCAATGGAAAGCATTGAACAATGACTTCAAACCTTTCGATAGTAACTTCTTGTCTTCAACTGCTGCGGCAGTTCTTCTTCTCCAACGACTACCTCTTTTCTCTTTGCCACCAGCACCTCTTTTTTTCTTCTTTCAATAACTTAGACCAAATCTCCAAGCAGCTTTTCTTTTTTTGTTTTGACAGCTGCAATCCTCCAACGGCTTCCTCTTAGCAACTCTCTTTAGCTTATGTGATGGTTGACTTTCAAACAACGATTCTTTTGATACCAGCAATCTCCTTTATATTGGCGGCCTGGCATGAAACTTTCTTCAACAGCTTTTGTGGCAGCTTGTATTTTTCCTTTATGGCTGCAATCTTTGGCATTTCTTCTTCCAGCGATTTGTCTTTCTCCAAACACTACAATCTACTAAGCATCCAGACTTCAGCCCTTCACAACTTTCCTCTGATCTCCTTGGTGGCTTGCAACAGCTTTACCATTGGCTCTGATACCACTTGTAGAAAATAGGGGAACAGACAAACAAAGAATCACAAACTGACTTTTATATTAATCAAAATATTGTTTTAGAGAGCTTCAGCTCTTTAACCAAACACCATTACATTGACAGTCTTAGGTGAATTCAGATGACCACAAACTAACACACAGCTCTACATAGCTGGACTCCTAAAGGAGTGAGTATAGAATCAGATTTCAGCCAATATATAGGAAGCTATCCACCAACGGAAGAGAGAGAACATACATAAAATAATATATATCAAACTACCTAGAAAACGTGTGAAGTTTTCTGATGGAACAGTAGACAGGCTGGAGGAATGAATATGGAGTCTAATCAAATCTTACCCAAAATCTTACTTCAAAACTTGTTTTTAATATTGATACGGAATAGGCAGGTTTAGGTGGAGTGGTTGGGATTATATTTCCAACACAAAGGAATTAGTAAAACAAACATTTCTTAAAGGTAGACACACAATGCATTTTGTAATAGCAATGAAACTGTATATAAAACAATACCGGAAAGTTTGTTGCAGCTGATTGGACCCCAATACTTGAGAGCTGCCAAATCATAAGCTCTGGCTGCATTCTATTCCTGATCAAAGCCGTTTCCAGTGAAGAGTTCAATTATAATCCGGAACTTCAAAGAGTACGAATTCAAAATTACTTACATCATGTATAACAAACCCATAAGAGTATTAGCTTACAAGATATACTGGAGATTCTAGTTATTTTTCAGAATTCAGGATCACAATAAGACAGTTAAATTACTCTAGTTAGTATTCAAATGAGAATTAATCCATTTGTTCATTATCTATTTTAAAATAAAAAATTGGTTTTGATTAGATAAGCAGAGAAGGGCCATGTTCTCAAACAAAGCATTACATCAGGGCATAACAGTCCAACAAGACAGATTGGAAAACAGTAACGAGTCATAAACATCAAGCACTTCAACAGAAAACCAAAAAAAATAAACGGACCAGCAACAAGATAGAAAAAACACTCGAGATGATGATCAAAATATTGTTGATTAACTTTTGACCTAGTATCCTTCTCTCCCAATCGATTGTTGGTAAAATAAAAACTTGTTTCTAACCTTAAATGAAGACAATAAAATATAACATATTGGAAACCATATCTCTACACATAACAACATAACACCTGGTTATAAAATTCTAACACATCCTTAAGAAAAATGATAAAAGAAATCTTGTTCGAAGTGTTCTCCTCTTGGACCTGTCCTCTCCGTATCAACTTTGGATCTCACTCAATCTCAGTATTAAAGACAAATAGTGTAATTGGATCTTGGCAAGGATTCGAATAGAGTGCATATTAATTCCTCCAGCCTGTTTGTTGTTCCATCAACAGGCTTCACACGTTTTATGGGAAGTTTGATAAATATTATTTTATGTTTGTTCTCTCTCTTCTATTGGTGGATAGTTTTCTATATATTGGTTAAGTTTGATTTTGTTTGCTCTCTTAAAGTGCCCAGCTCTGCATAGCTGTAAGAAGAATGGAAGAATGTTGATGTACGTATAAATTGATGTATGGAAAGAGTCGAATTTCAGACAGTATGTACTGTTTCGTTTTGATTAATATAAAGTTTCAATTTTTGTTTTTATTTATTTTGATCCTCCCCTTTCAAATCCATCCTTTGGTATCAGAGCCAGCGTTCATCTAGCAAGATCCAGGGAGAGCTACAGCTATATTGCAGAAAGAAGTGGCTATCTAGAAGAAGTGATGAATAAGAGTTGTAATAATCACCACCAAAGGACAAAGGAAGTTGCAGAGTATTTTAGATAGAGCCAATAAAGATATGAAGCCGACAAAGATAGGCGTAGAAGTTGTAATAGACTATAGTTTAAAGATTACTGCCGCCACAGTTTGGCTAAGTTGCTGCATGAAGAAATTACTGTAGAGAGATCGTAGAAAAGAGATCCGATAGTATTGGAACAAGTTGCTGAATCTTTCCAGTCAAAAAAAAAAGGCTGCTCTATGGATAAGGAATTGTTCACAGTCAAAAAGGAGGAGACTGCATGGAAAAGGAAAGAGGAGCTATTAAAGGAGATTAGAAGATCAAAGGAGGATAGGTATATGAATTAGTTAAAGACAAGTAAATAAAGTTGTAAATTGGTAAAGAATTAATTTGGTTGAATGTTGTAGCATTTTGTGAATAAGGTCAATTTAGCCAATTGAGGCTAGGATCCCGAGCATCAGTAGTGTAGCTTAAAGGGAGGTGTTGAAAGAAAACAAGAGTTTCACACCTGGAATTTCCTAGATTAGATCCATAAGATTTGAAGATTGCATATGCCAAAACATCAATAAAAAAATCAAGAAAATAATTGAAATTCGTAGTTGAGATTAAAAGCCAGTGTTGAAAGTCTAATCCTAACTACCTTATTAATATCTGCAATTGAACCTGTCCTCTTGATATTAGCTTTGGATCTCACTCAATCCTAGTATTAAAGACAAACAGTGTAATCGGATCTTGGCAAGGATTCGAATAGATTGCATATTAATTCATCCAGCCTGTGTGTTATTCCATCACCAGTCTTCACACGTTTTATAGCCAGTTTGATTTATATTATTTTGTCTGTTCTCTCTTCCATTGGTGAAAAGTTTTTATATATTGGTTGAGTTTTATTTTGTTTGCACACTTAAAGAGTCCAGCTCCACAGAGCTGTAAGAAGAATGGAAGAATGTTGGTGTATGCATAAATTGATGTATGAAAGAGCCAAAGCTCAGACAGTATGTACTGTTTCATTTGGATTAATATAGAGTTTCCATTTCTGTTTGTTTTGTGTTTTATCCTCCCCCTTTCAAATCCATCAAATCTCACTATAAAAACAACCATGTAAACTTACCAGATTTTGATAGGCACTAGAGCTAGAGCCCATTTTGACCGCAGAAAGAAATCTGTTCAATTTATAACTAATTACAATATAAATTCATAAAACTAACCTTGCTTATCCTTGCGGTTCCCAGTTTCTTTGCTTTTGTCCCAAAGATGGACATCATATCTCCCTGTCCATCTATGCCTGCATCGAGTCCCACATAATGTTACTTTTAACTAGCCCTTTATTTGGTGTGTATATATATATATATAAGAAAGAAAATATATATATGAACACATTTCGTAACTCCACGGTAGACTGAATTTCTGTGGCCAAACGAATTGGAGGGCGTGTTTGTGAGATCCATCAAGCTCTTCCCGTAATATTCTGTAAATGGATACGAATTGAACATTAGAATCCGCAGTGTCAATAAGTTCGGTACATGCCTATTGTAAATATAATACTGAGATTGTATCTTCTGTTTCCTTCACTGTTATCATTATTTTATTTGTACTACATATTAATGAAAACAAAATCAGAATACAAGAGCATCGCGTAGGCCTGATGATTTGAGAGATGTTAAAGAAACCTTTTTTGATGTGCAAGTTTACAGGGTCTTGAGCCTTGATGGTTCCTAAATATGAAAATAAATTGAAATCTCAGCCTTGGGAGGAATGGGAAAATTAGATCTTCTCGTCTACCAGAAGATACTGTATAAATTTTATTACTCAGATCTGAATAATTGGTATTACTATTTAATGGTTCCCATCTATTGCGATTTTGATATTGTTCAATGTCCTAAAAGCCATATTTGGGTATTACTTTTAAAAGTGTTTTCAGATAAAATATAAATATTATCTTTAACATATGAAATTAGTAACACTCTACCATATATAAGTATCAGTATGTGAAATGGGTCAAGCTTTTAAATGCAAAAAAATATATTTGACATTAACATCTGAAATCTGACCTAGTACCTCATCAATATCTAAAGAAAGAAATAATATTGAAAAAAATATAAATGATATTTGAAATATCTAGTAAAGAAAATTAAGACGATCATAAATAAATAATATATGAGATAACCGAATGCCCCTAGGGCAATGATTCAATAGTAGTATATGAAAGTAGGAAAATCATTATATATGAATATATGCAGACAATGTAAAAAGGGAATGATAAAATACAAGAAAAAGTAATAATGAATAAATGGACTTTACCATATATTCACATAATAAGAAAAAGATTCAGTGAAGCTTGCAGTATAAAATTTATTTTTGATGCAAGAAAATAGATGAGATTATGCAAGCCAAATAGTTCAGAGATCTAAACCTGAACCTATTATGATATGAAATTTGTGTTCCTTCATTCAAAAGTAAAATTTTTGATATGGAAATTCAAATACGAGAACACAAAATTAATTGACAACTTTGAACATAACCACCACCATCATGAAATGGATTTTATTCCATTTGGAATGGAGGTGTGTGTGGCTATGGATGAGGAGGCGAGGTAGAGTTATGACCACTCCCTCCCATTTTAGAAAGATAATGAATCCAGGTGAGAACACAGTCTAGGAAAAAGGAATGGAATCCTTAGCAAAAAGTAGAGGATATATTGGGGGGAAAAAGGCTAGGAAGGAAGGGTGAACTGTGAAGCTGTTTCATTATCGAACAAGGAAAAATTCACTAAGTACATACAGTAGAAAGAGGTAACTCATTATTTTTTTTTGTACTTATGATGTTTCCAACAATGTAATAGAATGTAATTTTCTTTCTTGCTCTTGAATTGTCTCAAATGATAGAGCATTGAATTTATTGAATACATTATTTTTCCTGCATAATGAATATATAACTATCAATAGAAACCATGTATTGATTCTTACATTAATATGTAATATGAACTCCAAATTTTTCTTTCATCATTGTTTCTAGTGGGTGAAATCACAACACCTATTTTGTATCTTTTAGCCATAGAATAGTTCAATACAGTCAAACTTGCTCATACCCAGTAGGGTCATGTTGAATGCTACCAGTTTGTGGTAGGCATTACTAATGAAATAATTATCTTTGCTATTTTTTAATAATTATCTTTGCTATTTTTTTCCAATGTTGAGAGGACCCGTTGAGTTTAAACCAAACCCCATATTGAAGGTCACTTTGTTATGGTGACAAGCCAGGTAGAAGGTTTAGCCTAAAAGTCACCTAGAGATGATTCTCTATTGCAAAGGTTGAGAAACGATAATAGATATGATCATTCTAAAATGGCGATCACATTTCTTGATCTGATAATCTAATGATCATTATCTCTGTTCATCCCAGTTGACTATTGAAGAACGATTCCTATCATTTTGTACATTTTTTTTTACTAATGTGATTTTTCCATAATGAATGTGAAACATAGAATTTTTTTGCTCTATGTTTAGGAGATAGAAGCACCAATTTCCTTCAAGACCTAGAAATGAGGGAAAGAGATCTGCAATAAGGAGTCCTATGGTGTGACTAAATACTAAGAGGGTTCACAACCAAACTAGGTCTTGGAAAGACAAGTAACATGCCAAACCTAATTATATGTAAACCTAACTATGCAACTCAAGATAACGAACTAAAAAATATGAATATTAGACTAAGAAAGGATAGAGGTGCACCTTGAAACTAAAGAGGCTTGAAACAAGGTCTGAAACCCCAAATTTATAACTTCTAATGCTCACTGGGACTCATACACTAGGCTAGGAAAATCAATCCCAATTTAGGGTTTCTAGGCAAAAACTAGAATCTGGCAATGACAAGTTTGAATCCTTCGAAATGTAGAAAATCTACTAGACCAGGACTCATATGCCACAAGTGGTGTATTAGTCTTGGTTTCTACTTTTTAGAAGTTCAAGGCCTGAACCTTTTATCCTATCTCTGCTCTTCCTTCCTGACTTTGTTTCCAAGTTTAAACTTGCTAAAAACCTACAAAATCAAATATTGTATTGATTTGCTTATGGCAAGTTTTCATCGGTCAAACCCCTAGTTTGGTAGTTAAACCTAGATGGAAATAATAGATATTGGTACTAAATATGAATGAAAAACCTAATCTTAAGTGCATCTAAGATTAGGAGATCTAAAATGTAATACAACCCTATTCTAATGTGTTAGAATAAGATACATGAATGAAACATAGAGATGATGAATCACTTTTAGAGATCTCTCATCACTCTAATAAGCCATAATAATGAATCCATCTTCATTTAAGTAGAAAGTAGGATGATAATGGAGGATGGAATCACATAGGAAACAATTCATTAGGGTTGGTTTGATGGTTAGTTGCACTTTCCCAACCTAGAATCCATCATGATTCTCCATAGGAAACCATCATCAATTTCCTTGACAATTTGAATGGAAAGTGAGCTTGAAGACCTACGAAAAACACTATTATGATGCTACTATTAACTAGGAGGAGTAACTTGGATGGATCCACTCAAAGCCACTTTCCAAGCCTAAGAGGTTGTGTACCATAACTCTTCTTGCTAGTGACTTTTACCTGCTTTCTCCACCCATGTCACAACCTTAGAAGACACTTTTCTATTGGGGGAAGCCAACTAAGCTTATACGTGGTCTAGAACTACCACCTCTCTATGGTCCATCTCTTTCTTGATTTGGGTGGACTTGAGTGGGAGCCCCACCCATCCATGGTCCACCATAAATTTGGACTAGGAAAATTTTAAGTGGAACTTCCACTCATCCATGGCCCATCCTTGCCTTGGGTTTTTGGGAGGATCTTAGGTGGGGTTTCTAAGCACCACTTTTGTCAGGCCCTTCCTCCTGAGTAGGTTTCCAATCAGATTCAAACACTCTGCCTATTAGAGGAAGCCAATGAAGCTTATAGTTGTCTAGGCCTACCACCCCTCCATGGCCCTTCCCTTCTTTGATTCATGCAAACTTGAATGGGACTCTCCACCCATCCATGACCGCTCCTTGCATTCGGAATAGGTAGATCTTAATTGAGGTCTCTAGTCACCACTTTCTCTGGAAATTCCTCCTAACCAAGTTTTCAAATAGATTCAAACATTAAGATTTATCCTTAGACATTAATATTCAATAGCATCCATACATTTTATGGTATCATCAAGATAAATCTAGATCCATGTATACAGTAACAATGCATATTAATACTATAAAGACTATGTAGATCTCCTACCTTCATTTTTGATTGATATGTTCTTCACTACTGCATGCTTTTCCAACATGTTTGATCTGTAGGGGATTCTTCCTTTATTCCCAGTCACGAAGCATATATATTAGACTTGTTCTCCTAATTATCATAGCCACGATCTATAGAGATTATTATATGTTTCAGCCAATGAAGATATATGATAAAGACTTATTCTCATTTCATATAATCCTATGCTTAGAATATATTCATAGATTCTTTTCTTTATTCTGAGCTAGTGATCTACACTTGATTTTTTTTCTTATTCTCCTTTTTCCATTACATGACCCTTTACCCAAACTCATTTAATTACTTTTATATCCCCAAGAGGGGATACGTCTATTCATAGGGAGGTAGCTTGTAATCATTATGATGTCCCTTTGTTAATTGTTGCCTCTCCCCAATATTAGTCATTGCATTTTCAAAAGATTGATTGTCGTTGCTTTATAATAGTTAATATGCCTCTTTATTAGAATTGGTGCGTTTAGGATTATTATTATTTTTAAATTAAGGCACAGTCTCATTTAAATAATATTATTTTCTTATGAGTATCTTTATTATTATATTAATTGTCTTATTTATTATAGTAAATATATTATAATAATAATATTTAGATTGTTATTATATTTACATATTTTGATATTTATTTATTTAGTTATTTGTATATTAGTGAATCACTAAAATGTGTTTTGTGATTATTATTTATTTGTTTGTTTGCATTTTCAATATGTTACAATTTTGGAGATATGACACTAGTTTGAAGGATGGATTAGATTTGGGGATAAATAAGAGATTATAGAGGAGTGAGTTTGCACCCCTTGTGTAAATTCCCCTTTTGCATATCCTCACCTTAGAAAATCAAACCCAAAGGTGAAATTCCACATCACCCGCCTACCTTCCATCCACTTGGAATGTTTTTTGTGCATTAGTGAGGGAATTTTTGTCAAGGATGCGAGTGCAGCATATGGATGTCTACACGATGCATTTCCATCCTTGATAGATTCCTATGCTTGAATTCCATAGGGACGTTACACTTCTCATTGGAGATGAATTGTAATACCTCTGTATGACCAACTGACCCAAAAATGGATTTTTTCTCTCATTTTTTCCTTCAAAGGAAATCATTCCACACTCACTTCATCTCTTTCACATCCTTTCACATTTTCATTCCCTTTTTCACATATTCTCACTATTGTAGTAGCTTTCACAACTCCATTGAGAATTGCAACAATTTGTTGCTCCATCAACTTCACTTTTGCATGTGTGGTGTTGCCATAGAAGTTGTTAGCTTGGACTCTTGCGAGACCTCCCTTCAACACCACCATGGTTGTACTGACTTTTCCAAGTTCATTACTTGCATTCTCCCTTCTTTATCCTTGAGAGCCTTTGGGTGGAGGTTATAATGCTTCACTTTTCCTTTCGTGGTTGGAAAGAGTAGTGTAGCATTCTTTTGTATTGTTGAACAATCTCTCCATTTTGTTTCATTTATCATACTTTCTACTCCATTGCTTTTTTGGCTATTTGTGGAGGTGGAAACAACAAAGAATTGGTTTGACTGAGGAAAACCTCTACACAACACCAACAATTTTTCCCTCTTAATTGTGTGTAGGTGAGTGTGCACATGGAGCTCACTGGTGAACTAGATCTTTAGTGAGTTTATATTTCTCACCCTTGTATTCATCTACTTCTCTTATCACTTATGCACTTACATTTCATGTTTTATCATTTTGTTCATTTCATTAAAGTTAGTTAGCTAGGTTGTCAGTAGGATTTTTGGTTCTTTTCCTACTAAATTTTATGTTTTATGGTTGTATGGATGCCAATGCGTGAGGGAGATGCCAACATGTCATACTTTCATCCTAGACTGTATTGCCATCCATGGATAGAGAGTTGTCTCAGGTGTAGTTTGGACCCTAGTAACTGACTTGTCTAGCCACAATTAGATTTCTAGGTATTTAGAGTGATAGAAGCACTTGAGAGTGCTCTTCATTCTCAATCCTCACCCTAAAACATCCATTAGAGTGAGGTAAGTTAGGTCAGCCCTCTGCTCTTGGCTCTACGTGACCTAGAGCCTTAGTGTGGTTGGTCCCCCTCTCTTACATTTTTGGTGAACCCAACGTGAAGAATTTCTTTCCATTTTCCTCTGTTGAGACTTTTCCCTTGCACCTAGTGACTATTGTAAACCTGAGTGTTGTGAAGGTTTATGAGCATCACAACCCTATCCACAACTTTTGGGTATGTTGTTAGGAGAAGTGTGTGACACCTATTGATGGAAAAGATGGAGCTCACTTCTAGTTTCACCTCCCTCTTTTCCACTCGTTTGGCTACCGACTTTACTACTAGTTTTCCTATAGGCTTTATAACAAGATGGGTTTCGTATACAAGACCACTTGTGATCCTACCCCTCCAACATCCCCTACAGTTTTTTTCCATAGATGAGGATGATGTTGTGCATATCCCTATAGAAAACCTTTTGGTATGGGATAACAGATTATCAAACCTTGAGAATCATTTGGAGAGATTATCAAACATGTTGAGAGCTGATTCTAACATCAATAGATCATATTTTCCTATAGGTGCAGGTAAGATTTGGAATTTAAAATTAATTAATGGTTTATACATTGAAACATTGTGCAAATATGAGCTGGATAGGCTAAGGATTTAACTGTATAAGAGTCTTGCATTAGCTCATTTGGTGAAAAAAGTGCTAAATTTTTGAATTTAGATTATTATAACTTGCAGTGATTTAATAATCCCCAAAGATTTTGTCAATTCAGACAACTTGAAACAGCATAGCATTACATAGAGTTTTAAGAAGTTTATACCATTGTCAAACCATGAGAACATACATTATCTCTATCAGTGTGCCCCAATATATATTTTTAACACAATCCCTTAATCAACTATAAATTTCTGTTATATTGTCATTAAATGCTTTGCATAGTTTCCTAGAAAATATTAACACTCGAGTATAGTTGAATACTAAAAAAGAGTGACAATGCAGGGAAAAAGAGCTAAACAAATGGAAGTTTCTGCAAATGGCCTCTAGTTCTTTATTGCAATAAGATACATACTTTATATTAATTGATCCTCGAGAAAAGAAAATTCTAAAGTGGATTTTTTGGTAGTGTTTGCTTCTCTTCTAATTACATATCCCATTCTTGAAATGGATGTATATTTTGTTGATCTTATTTATAGACCAAGTGTGCTAGAATGATAAAAATTGGTAGGTCTTCAATCATGACAAACATATCATTTCTTTCCTTGAGGGAAATGGTACTTTTTAAATTTTTATTTTTGAAAGTCCTCAAGCTTCGAAGAAAAGTAATACAATTGAAAATATGTATGGAAGCCATGAAGTGCTATAATTTGAAGAAAATGCCATTACGAAGGGTCTAATTTTATTAGAGTAGTTGTTCAACAAACAAGATTGTAGTATAAAAAGAGGAGAAAAATTGTCCAGGTTTCAATAACGAACAATCATAAAAAAATGTCTATAGGTGAGATTTTGTGTATTGACAACAAATATGAAAACTTTTTCTACAACTTTACAACTTTGAAAACTTACACATACACAAAGAGGAGAAAAATTGTTTGTTTTTTGTGGATAAGGGTTTCCCTTGTTCAAACCCTAGATTGGTAATTAAACCTTGAATTGTGCTGGTGTGAATAAATTTCTTGTACCTAGTTATTTCATTTACTAGGGACTTAGGGGACATATTCACATGTTAAGTGTACTTAGATTATAATATTTTTTCTAGAAGGTGTTAGTTGTCATTAATTGCTATCTTATCTTTTGACAACTAACAAATGCAACCTAGGTAGTTGTGTCAAGTCATCTCATGTCATGAGATTAAGGCACTTGTCATAATCTTATGACATCTTGCATCTCACCTTGGCTATATAACCAAGGGGTCTCTACTACATTGTACATTGATTGTTTTTGCATTCATTGATAAGAATACAATTTATTCTTGTCATATAGATCTTCTAAATATTTTTGCTTTTCACAGGCCTTTATATCTTGGGTGGCTATCTCCATAGCCAAATCTTACATGGTAGCAGAGAAAGTTGAGTGCCTTTGGTTAGTCTTTTTTGAGATCTTGAGTGCAATCTTGTATTTTCTTGAAGCATTGAGTATGCTCTTCTCTTGTATCTTTGGATAATCTAGAGAATCAAAAAGGTGTGATAGAAATACTAGATTTTGGGGGTTTCTCTTTGGATTTATATTATAGGAGAATTTTGGGAGCTTGTTGCGTCAGATCTTAGCTCATTATTATGTTCAGAGTGTCTGAGAAAGTCAGATTTTACTTTTGTTTCGTCCTAATTGTACATTCCTGGAAAATATACAAGGGTTTGAAGATTGAAGGTGGTTGCCAAATCTAGGAGGTAGCCACATTTTCAGATCATTTCAGTGAAAAGGAACATCCCCATTGCATCCAAAAGGGTCAAAAACCCTAAGATTGACTACCAAATCATTGAATTTAGAAAAAAATTCTCTTAGAGGCAAAAAAATTAGTAGGTGGGTTGTACGAACCTACCTACATAGGTAGAAATTTTTATTAAAAAAATATTTTGTTTTGTAATTCCATTTTTTTAAATAAAATTTGAAAAAAAAATGTATTATTTATTCATAAATCAATTTTTTTAAAGAAAAGAAATGTAATTATTGCAAACTTGCGATATGTAGGTACTCTAAGGCTACGACCCACAGACTTGCCACCAACTATGACAGGGACATCTCTCACCTGCACACCCAAGTTGAAGGTGCAGGAAATTCTGGCAATCAAGAACATAGGCTATGGAAAGATGGCTTACAGGGAATTCTTAATCCATTGGGTGGGCAAGCCGAAGGATTAGTCGATTTGGGAGCGAGTTGAGTCACTTTGGCATGAAGAAGAGAAAGTCGTGAGGTTCCTAGACGGGAACCCCACTCAGTCTTAAACTGAGTCCAGAAAGCTTACTCCCAGCACTGTGATGGTTTCATCTTAGAGCCAAAGCCGAGTGTAGGTGTCGAGGGCATTGCCTAAGTTAGGTGGGGGAGAATGTAAGGGGATATTGTTGCTTGAATACAAATAGTTGTGATGCATGCAATCTGATCCGAATAGGCCCAATGTTGGCGGCGCAAAGACCCAATCAATGTGGTAGTAAAGATGATGTGACTATTCAATGGTATCGAGCTCCAACTCAACACTGGAGCCACGAACAGATGCAATGTTGAAGGCATGTTCTGATAGGACTCTAAATAGTGGTGTTTCTTACTCTGATTGACACAGTTTCCATTCTGAGATGTGGCAGTGCCAACTCACCCAAGTTGCATTGCATGGAAGATCCTATGCAAGTTTGTTGTAGTGTTGCATCGAGTTGTTGCATCGAGTCATTGTAGACTAACTTATGCTAATGGTTTGATGCCAGCTATTGGGGCTCGTGGCTACAAAATAGGTTGCATAATTTAGTACAAATAGAGTGACATTGGATGTTATTGTATTATGAAGGTGAAGTGAATCTGTATTCTATATGCAAGTATTCTCTGTAGCATTGTAAGCTAATCTGATTGAGGTTTTGGCAAGCCGAAGGGGCTAGTCTTTTGTCCTCATTATTTTGTGATTTAAGTGGGAACCTGAAGTAGTGTTGTAACAAGTGCATGTAGTGTAAGCATTCTCGACTCAGCTGACTTGCATGTACATTGACTTGAGTTGCATACTACTGTGGCTAAATAAAATAAGTGAGTTACCCACTATATAATGTGTTCAATAATCTGCTTGCATTATTGTTATATTACTGCTTTATATTCTGAGTTGCACTGTTTAAATTGGCTGAGTCTATAAAAGTCACAATCCTGTGAAATTAGACAAGGCATAGTCCAAGCTATGAGATCAACCAGATCTCCTTGAGCTGGGCAAGACGTGATTTTGGTGCCGCACGAGGTCAGCTCAGGTTGGCCTCATGATAGTTATTTCAAGTCACAGGAAAAGCTTGCACCAAAGCAAGCTCATTGGCAAGAGTTTCTAGCAAAATTTGACTTCGAGCTGCTTTACAATCCTAGATGCCATAATATTGTAGTAGATGCATTGATTCGGAAGACTCAGCTCACTGCACTGAGAGAGCACTTAGGCAAAGGAGAAAGTTAATTAGGTGTTGCCAAGCACATACTAGAGAAAGTGAAAGAGGGACTCCAAAATGAATTGCAAGCTTATTAAATAGTAAATCAAGTCAAAGTTGGACAAACTCACCGTTTCCATCTTCAAGGTGATTTACTCTACTTTACTAGTTCCAGACTATACATACCCAAGTGGAAGGAGTTGCGCAGGGAGGTCATGTCTGAGTGTCATGATTCTATTTGGGTGGGGCATCTAGGATAGAAGTGCACCCTTGCACTCCTTGAGCGGGGCTATTTTTGGCCCAATATGATAGACGACGTTGAAGCATTTGTGAGGACCTACCTGACTTGTCAGCAAGACAAGGTAGTAACTCAGCTACTTGGCGGCTTGTTACAGCTATTACCAATGCCGGTGCAACCTTGGGAAAGCGTAAGTATGGATTTTATAACCTAGATACCTTTGATGGAAGGTCATTCCAGTATCATGGTGGTGGTAGATCGCTTCTCAAAGTAAGCAATGTTCATCGTATGTAAACTTCCATGCCCAGCTGAGGTAGCAGCTAGGTATTTCTTTCAATATGTGGTGAAGTAGTGGGGAGTTCCTTTAAGCTTTGTGTCTGACAGGGATCCAAGGTTCATGTCCAGTTTCTGGGCTGAGCTCTTGAAATTAAAAAATATCTCAACAAGAATGTCATTGGGTTATAAGTATTCAAAAGATGGTTTTTAGCTAAAATAAAAGAGTACTCTTATATTTTTCATTATGAGTTTAATAAACTATTCTAATTGTAATGGTAGAAAATCTCAACAAGAATATGATTTTGTAGAATAGGGTAGAATCAACGAAAAATGCATGAATCAAAATAAAAGGGTACTCTTATATTTTCCATTATGATTTTAATAATCTATTCTAATTGTAATGGTAGAAAATATCAACAAGAATATCATTCTACAAAATAGGGTAGAATCAATGAAAAATGCATGAATCAATAGTATCCGCCAGTAAATACATAAAACTCAAACCCTAGGAGCATAATCCAACAATTAAGCACAAGTGAACATAGAAATATAAAATGATAAAATAATATTACCAACAATCTCTATGCAATAATTAAATCACCTTCATTGCTCTTCTCCATTTTGCTTTATATCAAAGATAGTAGTTGTGGTTGTCTCTAGCTAGGTAGGGTTGAAATAAAAGTGATAGGTCTCTTTTATAGAAAACCAAATTTGAATGAAGGGTCAAGATCAAATGGTGAATATCAAAGGATAAGATTGCTTGAGAAGTAGTGAAATAGGGTTAGGGAAGCAATAGGGTTTAGTTAGGGATTGATGGTGGAGATTAAAAGGTAATAAAACCTTATCAAGGGTGGAAATTAATTGAGATGTGAAGGGATTTGAATGACACGGACAAAGAGAATGGATAAGAATGACACATATAAAGAGGTTTTCGAGTAATTTAAATAACTATAAAAATATTCAATCTAGGAAGGAAAGTGAATAATTAAATAATTAAAATGATTATTCAATTACAGAAGAAAGGGAAAATGTTGATTTTAATTAAGATAACTATTTAATTAAAAGTGGGGGAAGAGGAAAAGATATTAAATAATTAAAATAATTATTTAATAGTGAAGAGAAATGTGGAAAATAATTAATTAAATAATTATTTGTAATTATGGAAGAGAAAAATTAAATAATTAATAATAATTATTTAATTATAGTATAAACGTGAAAATGAATAATAAGAATTTATACAATTATAGAGAGATTAATATTAGTGACATAATTAAATAAATATTATTTTATTTAATTAGTCAAAGGATGAATAAAACAAGAAATGAAGAAGTGGAAAATAATGCTTGTATTCTTAGGAATTTTTTCAGTGTCTACATTTGGTTCTCTTTGATGCAATGCAGTGTATCACATTGTGTCAAAGAAATTTTTTGAGGACATGCCCAAGAATAGATGGGATAGACCCACGCCCCCTTGCACTTTTAGACCATAGTTCCCCTTGGATTTTTTTTTGCAAATTTTGAAAAATTACTTTGACAGGAAAAAAAATTGCAAAAATTACTTTGACAGGCAAATTAGAAAGGCATGAATGCAAGGATTGACAAAAAAAAATGTTAGCAGGAGGAAAATGTTAGCATTGAGTTAGACGATTGAAGAGGGATTGATATTTTGCTTGAGAGATGCTAGGATTGCATGTTTATCATCATTGGGCATTAAAAATAGGGAAAATGGACAATAAGCACTGTGGTATGACATATACCAAGCTGGTGTGCAATGTTCTCCCTTTGCGAAAAAAAGACACTTGATACATAAGGAATGCCATAACTCATACTAGGAGCAAACTTGCCACAATATTTTTGTCAAGACAAATTGTACATAACAATGAAAGAAAAAGAAGGTCATGAGACATCATCACTCCTTTAAATATTTTTTGGGGCACCCTCGAGGTGGCTAGTAACATGACCAAAAGATAAATATAGAAGAGGATAAGAAAAAAATAACAAACAAAGTCAATAACCATTTAGATTTGTTTTGCTAATGATTTTGTGCTGGTAGAATTTAAATGATTGGTTGGTTGGTTGGTTGGTTGATTGATTGATTGATTGATCGATAACAGGTGGTTTCAAAAAATGAAGAATGTTGTGTAAGACATCGAGTCTGGTTTTGAGCATGAAACCACTTGTATAAGGAAAATGATAAGGTTGATGAATGATAATGTCTAATTTTAGGAAGGACACATCATGTATAAGATAAATGATAAGGGCAGTTCTAGTTTCAAGAAATGAGGCAAGTCATATAGGACATCAAGTTTGCTCTCCACAATTCCACTCCTTGTATAAGACTATTTGACTAATTAGGAAATTGATCAGTTTGGTTTTCAGATGAGTTGGATAGCTTGTCTAATTGCTTCATGATTTGTCTAAGACTTAGATGAATGTTTGTGTCTAATCAAGGTGTTTGATAAATTATGTTATGGACAATGATTGACTTGACAGACCCTGAAGGACTAAACTAGTGCCTCGGTGGCTCATCAATGATGGCCTTGCCTATGTAACATGCACAAAGACATTGTAGTTTGACCTTGACTTAGGTGAACGATACTTTATTATGAATGATGATTGACTTTATTTGACAAACCATAAGGACTGGCTATGTACCTCAAGGGGTCATTGATGATGGCCATTCCTACATGAAGTCACAGAGGCAATGTAGTTCGACCATCTCCAACTTGACATGACTTGACATTGTTTTTGATATTTTGAAGGTTATTTAGATGCTTTTGGATTTTTGGGAATATTTCAATGTTTTTTGGATTTTGAGGATATTTTTTTGTTTTGGATTTTTTAATTTTTTGGATTTTTTGGATTTTTGAGGTTTTCTAATTTTGTTGGATTTTTGAAAATTTCTATGTATTTTGGATTTTTGACATAGTGATCTCCAGTACCAAGTCTATGACCCATTGAAGACATGAGTTAAGTACTTTCCCCCAACAAGGTATAAGAGCAAATTATTAGGGATAGAATTGGATAAGCCTTATAGTGAATGGGTATGAAAGGTGAGAGATGTGAAATGTCAACAGTTCCAGGTGATGGGAAGGATTACAAAGCATTATCATGGATGGCGAGAGAGAGAGTGCAGGAGAATTTATTATGAGAGGATGGAAACTAGATAGAACGATAGTAGATGATGGGGTAAAGAATGACTACACATGGCGCCTAAATGCTAGGTTTTCAAAATGGTCCTTATCCAAAGTGCCACCAAAGTGGTTTTCACTATTGGAAGAATCATTTCTCTTAACTATTTTGTTAATTTTTTGACTTCTTTTGTTGTCACACAAGATGCTTGTTTGCTAGATTTCCATCAAGGCAACAATTTTATTTATTTATTTAGTTATTATTTTTTATCTTTTGTTTTTTTTCAAACACTCTCTAAAGCTGGGTGTAGGATTTTTGCGAGTACATGCAATTGATGGGCTCTAAAAATAGTTCACCTTTAAGAGTCAAAAGAGGATATGCACCAGACTTACATACCACCGTGATGATATATAGACCCCACCAATTAGGCTTAAATTTAGCAAGCTTCACTCTTTCTACTTAATTCTTAGGATTTTTTATTTAGACCAAGTCACCAATGTTGAAGTGTCTGACCAAAACCTTCTTATGATAATTGTGATGAAGATGATTTTGATGAGCAAGTAGGTGAACCAATTCCTTGTTTTTTCACTCATCTAATAATTTTAACCCATGCAATTTAGATATATGATATTCCTCATCATCAATAAGGCCTTGCATGGATACACTCAGGGAAGGCAACTCGGCCACAATAGGAAGGATGGCTTCAGAACCAAAGACTAAGGAATATGGTGTGGCTCTTGTGGGAGTGTGAATGCTAGTGTGGTAAGCCTATAAGGAAAGATTGAGTTGGAGGTGCCAGTCATGACCAACCTCATTGATAGTATTCTTAGAGATTTTGATGATAGTCTTGTTGGACACCTCAACTTGGTTCTTACCTTGGGGATAATATGGGGTAGTTAAGTGGTGTTGGATGTGGAATTTTCACATAATTCGCAAACATCTTGGTTCTTAAATGGAAAACTGTTATCAATAATGATACACTATGAGACACCATACCAAAAAATGATGTAATTAAGGACAAATATAGATATTTGTTTGCTAGTAATGTACATCATAGGGATAGGTTCTATACATTTCGTGAAATACTCGATCGCTGTGATAATTAACATATGACCATTGGATGAGGTGGGATGGATTTTACCCATGAGGTCGAGTCCCCATTTGGTGAAGGGCCATGGTGATGTGATTGGCTAGGGTTCTTGGTTCATGCCTTAGGACTTTCATTAAATAAGCCTTCTAGAAAAGTTTACTCTATGGAGTAAAAATAAGTACTTCTTGTAGATAAAATCAAAGATGCACAAGTTGCCTTGGTAGTGTATCCACAAAAGAAATTCCCAAGGTGAAAAACATTATTTTGAAATAAAATCATTGAAGATCAAAATTCTATATGTTGGAACTAGTGTTGGTACCTATTTTCTCACTTCAAAAGGAGAAGAAATGCCCGAGTTTCCCACCCTTGATATATTTCCTAAATTTTGGATGATCTAATTTATTGGAAGCCCGTGTTATTTTAGTCTTAGAGAAGGGATAGTGCTTATATCCCCTATAGGAGAAAATGTTTCTAAATCCTATAAATTAGCCTTTGAGACTACTAATAACATGGTTAAGTATGAAGCCTTGGTTTTTGGTTTGAAATTTGTGCAAGAAAAGGGAATCAAGCAGCTCAGGTAATTGGTGATGCAGTATTAGTGGTCAACCAAGTTAGGAATCAATTTCAAACAAAGAATAAAAGACTAATAAATTTCCAAAATAAAGTGGGATGGAAATAAAGGCTTAGAGCTCATTATGCCCTATTTCTTTTGTCTCAACTTGTTCCTCTTTAGGAGCAAATGAACTCTAAGCAACATTCTCGGGCACATTCTGAGAAACATTAAATTCAGACTCAACAGACCCTTCTGAAATTACAATAACCTCTAGTTGAGGTGAAGCAGGGGAGGTCTTAGATTGTTTCCTTGTGGAAACTCTTCTTGGCACTAATGCGGCTCCAGGAGATGTTCTAGTAGCCTTCCTCTTTCTTGTATGCTTAGAGGGCTCTGCCCTACCAGAGGATGACGGTGAAGTGGTGATAGCAACAGGTGTTGCTGTAGGAGAGACGGCTGTAGGGGATGATGCTGTAGGAGGACATTTCCTTTTCTGAGAACGAGGGTCAGATTCTGGGGACCCTTCTGCCTTTGTTTTACCCTTCTCTCTCCTAGTGGCAGACCTAGTTTGCACCCTAACAGAGGATTCAGGTGTGAAAGCTGGAGGACCAAGTGCTACAAGAGTAGATGACCCTTGCCCTGTTCTACTGGTAGACGCAATTTCTTTCTTCTTTTTCTGAGGCCATGGGGTAAGTACCCTAGGGGGTTGTGGAATTTGCAAGGTCTTTTGGGCAATGAATTGTTGCCAGGAAAGAGGTGAGACATCTCTTAAAGAGTGCTCAATCAGTAATTTGATAAGGCCATGGTGAGCAACAAAATTATCTTTCCCCTGTTGAGTTCCATGGGCACTTTGTTCTAGAAATTTTAACAAGAAATTCGAAACATTTACAACTAACCCATGCCTCATATGGCTTAATAATTTGAAATGATGAGAATGCAGGTAGGAGAAACGGCCTTCATAGGTCAAATACCTGATTATGTAAGTAGCATACTCTGAGTAAGGAGGAGGCAACGATACATGCTTGCATCCCTGCTTGCAAACTTCTAAAGGTCCATTAGTGGGCATTAAAAACTTAGCCCTTGCAGTGGCAGCATCTGAGGAAAAATTTTCTCCAACAGCTAGAAGCCCAGTTACTTCAGCAATTCTATCTTCAGTTGCAACAACCATTAGGCCCCATGCAGTAGCTTCCCCTTCAGAAAGGGTTCTCAAAAATTCTCCAGCAACCTCCTAATCAAAAGCATTTAAACTCAAGAAATAATTCAACCATCCACAAAAGCTGAATGTGTGGACTGTTTGAGGATTTTGCAATAACAATTCATGAGCTACAAGCTCATGTCGTACCAACTGACCACCCATGTTTACAATTTTCCCCTAGCTAAACTCAATTCCTTGCTGAAAATTCAAATTCTCTGTTTCCCTTTCCGCTCTGGTTTTTCTTCTGTCGTGCCGTCACATTTCCTTCTTTTCCAAAAATAAGCTTTTTAAACAAGCAGTCTTAATCATAAATTTACAAGAAAAACATGCAATAAAGAAGGACATGCGATCACATTTGGAAAGTGCCAGAAAAGTATTAAAGAAAGGTTATTTGTGCAGTTATGGCAGCAGCGAAAAGACAGGTTTTAAAAGGTGGATTACCCTGCCCCTTACTTAGAGTATGACATGTGTCCTCACATGTACTAAAGAATAGGCAGATATTTTGTAATAATGACTGGTACTTGCATAGCAGTAAATGAATAGAATAAAATAAATCAAATATGCGATAAGAAAAGATATGGCATACCTTTGATAATTGCACATACGTGTGAAGAAAAATGACAACGTCTGCATGAATTGACAGTTGGGAAAGATATCTTAATTAAGGGTGATGTGGACGGATGAAGTGGATGGGTGACATGGGCGGACAAGATGAATAGATGGGATGGATGGATGGGATGGATGGATGGAAGATAAATAAGTGAGATGAAGACAATAAATGAGAATGGAGAAAAAGGGGTTTCCTTTTTTTAAAAAAGAAAACCTTTATTATGGGCATGCTGTTTGAAAATTATGGTGAAGCTGCAGGAGAAAGGCTAAAGCCTTCGGTTGCAGAAAGAGCAGCGGGAGGAACCTGAATGAACTGCTGCATGAATTCTTCCTAGGAGACTAGGTTATGGTACAACTGGAGTCGGTGGCCATTAACTAGCAATTTGAAATGGACTAGATCAATTGTTACCAGCTATACAGCTCCATTGTTGAACACATTTTCAACTCCATAGGGGCCAAGCCAGTGTGCTGTGAGCTTACCTTGGTTTTCTTGATATCTGGAATCATATAACAGAGCCCAATCACCAACAAAAATTTTCCTTGTTTTGATGTGTTGATCATGCCATTTTTTCCTTTGTTGTTGGATTGCTTCTGTGTGCTGCAGGGTGGCTTTTCTCATTTCATCCAAAGTATTTAGCTGTAGGAGATGGTCCTTCTGTGCTACAGATATTTCCATGTTGAGTTCAAGAGTGGTCCTCAAAGTTTTGAGCTCAAATTCTATGGGTAACATAGCTGTTTTCCCATAAAGTAGCTCAAAAGGTGTAAACCCAGTTGTTGTCTTCCATGTAGTTTTGTAGGCCCAAACTATTTCAAGAAGTCTATTGCTCCAATATTTTTTATGGATCTGCATTGTCTTTGTGAGGATCACCTCAATTTCCCTGTTTGTTACCTCCGCCTGGCCATTTTCTTGAGAATGATAGGGGCTGGACTTCCTATGTTTGATTTTATAGTCATTCATTAGTGCAGTGATCAGATTGGATGTAAACTGAGCTCCCTGATCAGTTATAAGCTCTCTAGGAACTCCAAATCTAGTGAAAATTTGTTCGTACAGAAACTCAACAACTTTGATATTCCGAGCATGAGTCATAGCTTTTACTTCAACCCATTTTGTGACATAGTCTGTGCAAACTAGAATGTATGACTTGCCATTTGATGGTGGATCAATTGGTCCCACAAAGTCCATCCCCCATATATCAAAAGGGGTGACTATTACCTACGGATATAGTGGCATTTCGTCGGACTTAGTTGGTCTTCCCATATGCTGGCAACTATCACATTTCCTTGTATAGGCACAACATCTTTGTGTAATGTTGGCCAGTAGTACCCTGTTGTAAGAACCTTCATTGATGTTCTTTTTGTTGCAAAATGTCCCCCACATGGTTCATCATGGCAAGCATGCAAGATATCATAAGTCTCATCTTCTCTTACACATCTTCGCATTACTTGATCAGGTCCACTACAAAACAAACAATTTGCAATCCAGGAAAAGTAAAAACTTTTCTCTATTAACAATTTCTTTTCTTTTGGAGAAAAGTGGGCTGGTATTCTGTTTGCTGCTAGATAATTGGCAATGTCTGCATACCATGGAGTATGTGCAGCAATGGAAAACAAGTGTTCATCTAGAAACCTATCATCAATGACCTCATGTTCAACAGGTGCAACTGATTGAAGTCTTGATAAAAAGTCAGCTACAACATTAGCTCTTCCTAGTTTGTCAATTATTGTAATGTCAAATTCTTGTAACAATAGGAGCTGTCGTGCCAACCTACCAGAGATGGCAGGTTTGTTCATCAGATACTTGATTGCTGCATGGTCAGTATGGATGAATATCTGATAACCTGTGACATAATGCATTAATTGATTCAAAGCATACACTACTACAAGCAATTCCTTTTCTGTAACAGTATAGTTGAGCTCAGGACCTTGAAGGCTCTTGTTGATAAAATAAATAACATGCTCAATTGAATTTTCTTTTTGACTTAAAACTGCTCCTATACCAAGATCAGATACATCAGCATGTATGTGAAAAGGAAAATTCCATTTTGGACCTTGAAGAATAGGGGCTTTAGTAAGCAAGTCCTTTAGTTGTAGGAAAGATTTTTCACAGGCTTCTGTCCACTCGAATTGAGAATCTTTTGTTAACAAGGCATAAAGTGGACTGGTGATTTTACTGAAGTCTTTTATAAACCTTCTATAATACCCTGCATGGCCAAGGAAACTTCTGACATCTTTTTGTTTTGCAGGAGTTTGTAAATTTTGAATAACTTCAATTTTAGCAGGGTCGACCTGAATTCCATTCTTTGAAACATGATGACCTAGAACAATACCTTCTTCCATCATTAGAAAACACTTCTCACTATTTAGAGAAAAAATTTTCTCTCTGCATCTTTTCAATACCTTTTCTAAATTCACTAGTGCTTCTTCAAATGTGACTCCATAGGTAATGAAATCATCCATATAAATCTCCATACAGTCATGAGATATATCAGCAAAGATACTAATTACTGCTCTTTGGAATGTTGCTAGTGCATTGCATAGACCAAAAGGAAAGACTAAATAAGCAAATGTTCCCAATGGACAGTTAAAAGTGGTCTTATCTTGATCTTTAGGATCAATTTTTATCTGATTGTACCCACTGTAACCATCCAAAAAGGAAAAATATCTTTTTCCAGATAGTGAGTCTAGTACTTGGTCTACAAAAGGCAGTGGAAAGTGATCTTTTTTAGTGGCACTATTCAATTCTTTGTAATCTACACACACTCTCCATTTTCCACCTTTCTTGGGGATAATGACTAGTGGAGAAACCCATTGACTGTTAGAGATTGGATAAATAAAACCAGCATCAAGCAACTTTTGAAGCTCACTTTTAACTATTTCTCTAAGTGTTGGATTTACTCCTCTTTGAGGTTGTATAACTGGTAAACAATCTTCTTTGATATAGATCCTGTGAGTACAAACTCGAGGATCTATTCCTTGCATGTCCCTTCTTTGACTGGCACGATTCAACAACTTGTTCCAATACTACCCTTTATAGTAATTTCTTCATGCAGCAGCTTAGCCAAACTATGGCGGCAGTGATCTTTGAACTATAGTCTATCACAGCTTCTATGCCTATCTTTGTAGGCTTCATATCTTGATTGGCTCTATCTTAGAAACTACTCTGCACTACCTTTGTTCTTTGGTGGTGATTATTACAACACTTATTCATCACCTTCTTCTAGATAACCACTTCTTTCTGAGACTCATGATCTTTACTGATTTTAGCAACCTCCCTTCACCCTCATAAAACAAACAATCTACCAGTCTCCTTTCCTCCAATAGTTGTCGCGGTACTTTCAAATCTTCCTTGCAGCGGCTAGCTTTGAACGATTTCTTTCTCAAAATATCTCCCTTGTTTTCTGCAACATCTTCTTCAACATCTTCAATACCTTCAGTAATATATTTCACACTTAAAAACGATGATCTCTCTTCTTGACAACTGCAGCTACTTCTAAATCCTAAAATCAATTTCTCCCTGCATGGCATTTTCTCTTATTTTAAGGTTAGAAACAAGTTTTATAACACAGAGATATGGTCTCCAATATGTTATATTTTATTGTCTTCATTTAAGGTTAGAAACAAGTTTTTTTTTTTACCAACAATTGATTGGGAGAGAAGGATCCTAGGTCAAAAGTTAACCAACAATCTTTCGAGTTTTCTTTAAACCATCTTGACTGTTTTTTTGTCTTGTTGTTGGTCCGTTTTTTCTATTTTTTTATTCTGTGTTGTAGTGTTTGCTGTTTCTGATTCGTTGCTATTTTCCAGTCTGTCTTGTTGGATTGTTATGTCCTGATGTAATTCTTTGTATGGGATCATGACCCTTCCCTACTTATTAATCAGAATAAAGTTTTTATTTTTATTTTTATTTATTTTTAAATAGATATTGAACAAATCGGTTAATTCTCATTTGGATACTAACTGGAGTAATTTAACTGTCTTATTGTGATCCTAGATTCTGGATAATGGATAGAATCTCTAGTATATCTTGGTAAGCTGATACTCTCATGGGTTTGTTATACATGATGTAAGTAATTTTGAATTCATACTCTCTTTGAAGTTCCGGATTATAATTGAACTCTTCACTGTAGGCTACTTTGATCAGGAAGATAATGCAGCCAGAGCTTATGATCTGGCAGCTTTCAAGTATTGGGGTCTATCAGCTGCAACAAACTTTTCGTTATTGTTTTATATACACTTTCATTGCTATTCTAAAATGCATTGTGTGTCTACCTTTAAGAAATGTTTGTTTTACTAATTCCTTTGGTGATCATTCCTTTTTCTGAGATGCTGCTTCCTCTCTGATACTTAGTATAACAATGTGTAACATTTGGTTTTCCTATATATCAAATGCAGATTGGCAACTATAATACAGAGTTAAAAGAAATGGAAAAGATATCAAGGCAAGGATATATTCGTTTAATAAGGAGGTATATGGGTTTTCTACCATGTGTGCATCCATATAGGTTAGGCACATAATTAGGGGACTGTGTGCAGGTTGATAATGGTTTCAGTGACTGTATCATGATTGTTTTTATTGACAGGGAGTGATTCTATTTATCATTCAAAATCACTCTATTGCGAAACATAATTTAGAATAGATCACAAACAGTTACATATGGAAATATGCCAGTGTGGAGTTCTTAGTTAAGATTTTATTGGATTTATAATTACATGCTCCTACTATCCTTAATAGGTGTTGATCTTGCAGGGGTAGTACTAGCTTTTCGAGGGGTTCATCAAGCTATCGAGGAGTGACCAGGTTTAGATTTAATTTACTTAGATGAATTAATAGGCTGGCTTTAAATAAAACTTTGATTTGTCTAGACTGTTGATTTGAAATCATACTTATTTTTTTAGTAGGTCTATTTTGGATTTGATTCACTTAGGTGAATTTATATATCTAATTTAAACAATATATATCATGTGGCTTTATTCATGAAACCCCTGGCATGGGGGTTTCAATGCAGCTGAGGACATGCCTTCTCGGGTTCCTGTTTGAGTCCGCCTACCATGGCTTCCTTTGGAGTTCTGGAGAGAAGATATTCTGCAATGGATAGCGGCCTTGTTGGGGAAGCCTGCTGCCATTGCTCAGAATACTTTGGATAAAAAAGTATTTTCTTTCACTCGCATTTGTGTTGAAATTGATTTAAATATTCCATTGCCAAATTCTTTGGAGATCTGTATTGGCTTTGCCTCATGGATTCAACAGTTAGATTATGAGTCCCTTCCTTTCTGCTGTCGGTTTTATCATGAGTATGGACACCTTCAGCGTCAGTGTCCTCGGGCATCCAGAATGGCTGGGGTTCCTTCTTCTCCATTCTCGGGGCTTTCGGTAGAGAAAGTAGATAAAATCAAGGTGTCTTTGGATGAAGAGGGAAAGGTTGAGAGTAGATCTGATAAGGATGGCTTCATTCCTGTTAAACCGAAAGCTAAAGGGAGAGGTTAGAAGCGACCCTATAAGGATAAGCAGAGTGATCAGGGATTCAATCACTTTAAGGTTTTGGAAAATCAGGCCTTGGAGGAGGGGATTCCTATTGAGATTGTGTCTGGGGCTATTGGTTTGGATACAGGGTTGGAACAAGCAATTGTTGTTAGGGACTCTTCTCTTCCTTTGGATCAGGGAGGATCTGGACTTGCTGACTCTCTGGCTGGTTTAAATGATGATATTATTTTAGCAGACTTAGCGAAGGAGGCGTTGTCTTCAGGTAAAGGTCGGGGATCGACTTCTTAACTAGGAGTGCTCCAACGCCCTCTTAAAAAAGGGAATTTTGATAAATCTTCTAAAATTGGTCGCAAGAGGGATGTGGACAAGATTAAATCTACTGGGGATTTGTTGGTGGAATCGAGCTCTATTAAGACCTTGGATACCCACTTTGCTCAGCCTTCCCCATGATTATTCTTTCTTGGAATGCAAGGGGGCTGAATAGCGCCTCCCATCAAAAAGCTATTCAAGACTTGATTGGGGTTCATTCTCCAGATATTTTTGTGTGCAGGAGACTAAGCTTCATGTGGACTACATGCTTCAGTATGCTCCTCGTATTTGGTTTTCTGGTGAGTGTCAGTGTATTGGCTCTAGGGGAAGTTCTGGAGGTTTGGCACTTTTTTGGGATCCTCGTAAGGTTGTTCCTTGTTGGTGGATTTCTAGCCACTCCTCTATCTCAGTGGTGGCCTCGGTTTTGAACTCTGGTGAGACTATTTTGGTTAGCAATGTTTATGCTCCGATTGACATTCGTAGTAAAATCCAGCTTTGGGCCCATCTCACGAGTGTTAGGTCTTGTGCTCCTTATTTGCCTTGGATCTTAGCTGATGACTTCAATTCTATCTTGTGTCTGGAAGAGACAAGGGGAGGATTGCCGAGACTAAGTCCTGCTTCTGATTTGTTCTGGGCTAGTGTGGCTTCTCTTGCTCTTGTTGATGTCAAACCTTCTAATGGTTTATTCACTTGGAATAATAGACGGAGTGGGTCGGAAGCAATTTCTAAGCGGTTGGACAGGTTTCTTGTTTCTAGTTTTTGGGTTGGGGGCAGTTTGGTTATTTGCTCTGAGATTCTTGATTGGTGTGGTTCTGATCATTGGCCAATTAAGTTTTCAGCTTCTCCTTTCCCTAATCCAAAGAATCCTCCTTTCAAATTTTAGCTTATGTGGCTTCGTGATTCTTCTTTGTATAATCTTGTTGCTCAGTGGTGGCAGGATGGAGCCCCTGCATATGGTACAACTATGTATTCTTTTGTTAAGAAGTTGTAATGTGTTAAGTTTCATCTTAAGAGATGGAATAGGCTTTGTTTTGGCAATTTTTGTGCCAAGAAAAGGGAAGTGCAGGAGTGTCTTGCTGTTATTACTTGCCATATTAGGGATCTTGGTTTTTTAGAAGCTCTTGGGCATGCTAAGTCCTAGGCTCTTAAATCTGTGGAAGAGTGGGAGCTTCGTGAGGAAATTTTCTGGAAACAGAAGGCTCGGATTGACTGGCTTCAAGAGGGCGACAGGAATACTGCTTTCTTTCATCACTCTGTGCAGGCTCGTCGGAATAAGTGTTATATTTCCTCTCTCGTTAACTCTGAAGGCTTAGTTTTATCCTTGCAACAGGATTTATCCAGAGAAGCTCGCTTGTTCTTCTCTGATTTGTTTACTGAGGATTCTCTTCCTGCTGAGGCTGATGAGAATATGATTCTTGATTGTATTCCTTCTTTGATCTCTAATGAGCTGAATGCTTCCCTCATACACCCGATTACTTTGTCTGGAGTGGAAGAGGTTGTGTTTGGGATGAATAAGGGGAAGGCTCCTGGCCCCGATGGGTTCCCTGTGGAGTTTTTCCAAGAGTTCTGGGAAATTGTGAAGCTTGATTTTTTGGAGGTTGTCTGTGAATCTTTTCATAGAAAACAGATGCTTTGGGCCCTGAATGCTACTTTTTTAGTCCTCATTCCTCAGAAGGAGGGTACTGATACGTTTGAGTTTTTTCGACCTATTGCACTCTGCAATGTGGTGTATAAGATTATTACGAAGCTGATTGCTGAGCGGCTTAAATATTGCTTGTCTATTGTTATTTCTGAGGAGCAAGGCGGTTTTGTGGCTGGTCATCAAATTTTGGATGGGGTGGTGATTGCCTCTAAGGTCATTCATTCCATAGCGATCTCCAAGGATAAGTCTATGTTCATCAAGCTAGATATGGCAAAAGCATATGATAGAGTTAAATGGAGTTTCCTTCAGAAGATCCTGTTGGCCTTTGGGTTTTCTTCTGAGTGGGTGAGTTGGACTATGAGTTGTGTGACTTCCTCCTCATTTTCTGTCATTGTGAACGGTGAACCTTCAGAGTTGTTTGGTGCTACTAGGAACCTTCATCAGGGGGACCCACTCTCTCCCTATCTATTTATCATTATGGCTGAGGGGCTTGGTTGCTTTCTTAATTCTTTGGTATCTCGAGGTGTGATTCATGGTTGGCAGTGGGGGATGGGTCTGCCTACTCTTTCTCACCTCCAGTTTGTAGATGACACCTCTCTTATGGGGTTGGCTCGTCTTCGTGAAGCTGAATCATTTAGGCAAGCTTTGGACATCTACCTTGCTGCTTCGGGTCAGAAAGTTAATGAGCATAAGTCTTCTATCTTTTTCTTCAATACTCCTTTGGCCATCCAGAGGAGGATTGTGGCTATTTTGAGGTTTCAAATTGGATCTCTCCCCTTTTTCTATCTGGGGATTCCTATTGCTGTTGGTCGTCAACCCAGATCCTCTTGGCAGATGTTGCTTGATAAGTTGAGAAAGAAGGTAACTCATTGGACTCATCGGTGGTTGTCTACTGCTGCTAGAGTTACCCTCCTCCAGTCTGTTATACAGGCCCTTCCCATCTACAAGTGTTTTGTTCAATTGGCCCCTATGTATTTCCTTCATGAATTTGATGCTGTCTCAAAAATTCCTTTGGAGTGGTAACTTGATGACTTCTAAGTGGAGCCTTGTTAAATGGGATTATGTGTGCAAACCAAAGCAAGAGGGTGGTCTTGGGTTACACTCTTCTATTTTGAATGGGCAAGTTCTTGCAGCAAAGCATTACTAGCGTTGGTGTACTAATCAACACCAGTTGTGGGCTCGTGTTCTTAACTATAAGTATCTTCATGGTACTGCTTCTCATGAGGTTCCTCGCTATCCTTTGGAGGGGAGTGGTTCTATGATTTGGTCTACTTTGAAAGTGGGAGCTCAGTTGATTAAGCGTGCCCTTTTTTGGATCTGTCATTCAGGATCATAGGCTCTTTTTTGGTGGGATTCTTGGGATGGTTACCCAACTATTCTTTCTACTTTTCCTCATCTTCAACCCCTCTGTGATGTTTTTACTGCTGCTGGTTGGGACACCGTTGAGCATTATAAGATTGCTGAGCATTGTGGCTCTGTTATTTCTTTTCGCTGGAAGTACCCTTCTGAGTGGCCTCCTGGGGGCACTGAGGGGGATAGGCGGGAGCTTGCTCAACTTTTGGATTCCTGGGCTTGTAATTCGTTGAGGGGACTGATATTCTAGCTTGGGATGGTTCTGATATGTCTGGGAAGTACTCTGTGTCTACTGGCTATAAGCAATTGGGTCAACAGTTGTTTGGGGATATTGAGGTCCCTTGGTGGAAGTATGTTTGGCATAAGTTGTCTTGGCCCAAGTGCAATTTCTTCATGTGGTTGGTGGCTCAAAACCGGTGTCTTACTTGGGATAATTTATGCAAGCAGGTTTTCCAAGGTCCCTCTTTTTGTGTGTTGTGTCGTGAGGCTGAGGAGTGTGCTTCTCATCTCTTCTTCCAATGTTCCTATGCTCGGGAGATTTGGCATCTTTGGTGGAGAGTGTGGAATATGCCCTGCTCACATGTGTCCTCTTTTGCTGAGTTTGTGACTCAAGGGAGTAGGGCCCCTATTTCTACTTCCTTTCTTCAAGCTGCTTGGGCGATTGGCCCATCCTTCATTATTTGGAATCTTTGGTTGGAGAGGAATCGATGAATTTTTTAGGATGTGAGGATGGGGGCCCCTCGCTTGTGGTGAAAAATTTGGCATTCTTTGGGAGAAACGATCACAGCTAAGTGTGATCTGTCTGATTCAATTGCTCCTGCTGATGTTGCTTGTTTCAATCGCCTTCATCTTCCTCCTTCACATCGGCGGCTTATGTGCAACAGGTGTAGGCATCCAACTCCGAAGGTGAATAGGGAGGACAGATGGTCTCCTCCTCCTCAAGGCATCCTTAAAATTAACACGGATGGCTCTTCTCGTGGAAACCCTGGTCATGCTGGAATTGGTGGTGTTGGTCGAGATAGTTCTGGGGATGTTCAATTTATTTTCTCTATTTATAAGGGTCTTCATACTAATAATCTTATGGAGGCTCATGCAATTTTACAGGCTGTGGAGCGTGGCAGTTAGTTGGGGTGGCGCAGGATTATATGTGAATCTGATTCCTAGGTTGTGGTGAACTTGCTTAACAGGCGGAGGGTAGATGATGTTAGTTGGCACCTGGCATTGATTATTGAACAAATTCTCAATCTTTGTGATCCTCTTGAGTTTGTTACTTTCACTCATATTCCTAGGGAGTGGAATGGTGTAGCTGATTGTTTGGCTAAATGGGCTTCTGATCATATTCATGATTAGAATTTGGTTGATCGGGGTCAATTATCCCTTGAGTTGTCTCATCAGTTGGACCATCTGGTGGAGTTGGATAAGGCTCTATAATGACTTTGCTCTGTAATTTTTTCTTGTTGTAATAAATTTTTACCCCTCTTTTATGTTAAAAAGTTTTGACTTGTATAGAATGTTTATCTGAAATTACACTCTTTCTTGAATAAGACTCAACTATTAATGTAATTTAAAAGACCCATCTAAGCAAATCAGAAATTAGAATACGCTATTTAAACCAATCCAAAATTTAATATCTAATGTTTAAATTAATTATATTTCACTGATATTAGTTGATGAGTAGAAATGTTAGCATTGACATAATGAAGCTCTACGATCCCCCGACATAACTTGGCAGGTTATGCCACGGAAAGTGGCAGGCTAGGCTTGGAAGAGTTTCAAGGAACAAGGATTTGTATCTAGGAACATTCGGTGAGTACACAACTCAGAGTTCATAGTATAACATTTACAGTAAATGCAGTCCATTAATCTATAGTTCATTAGAAATGCATCAAACCATCAAACTAGATTAAATGGTTAGTGATTTTCATGGAACTTACAGAGACTGAGGAAGAGGTGGCCGAAGTGTATGACATTGCCGTCATCAAACACAAAGGACACAGAGCCACTACAAACTTTGAAGCAAGCAGATATGATGTGAAAACAATTATGAGTCCCAAACTACCCATAGGAGGGAGAGAAGAGCTCATTAGTGCTGCGATACAAGATGTGGACAGCATCGAACATATTGCTACTGGTAGCACAGGGAGTTCACTAACAAGCACTTCCAGTCATTCGAGTTCTTCTGCTACTGTATCCAATGCTGCTCATGAACAACCTGCTGTTGGTTATCCATTAATGGTACGCTATCAGAAACTGCACCCTGCAAGTGCAAGACAGCGATTTATGCCAGCAAACAGCAATAATGTTTTTCTATACAATCTGATGGGCTTGGAACCTAGAGCCTTTGATGAGCATGGAATCTCGAAAGCTATGGCATCTACTCATGGACTCGTAATGGGAGATTCTTCTCTTCCATCACACAGTTCTCTGGCAGCACAATTCATTGATACCCAAGAAGGATTAGTTCCTTCAAAGAGACCAACCTCTGAAAACATGCTGTCTGCAGGTACCTTCACAAGAAGAGTTGTCTTCTCTCCTGAGCAGCCCTCAGGTATTGTGAGAGCCGATTATGAGAATGAAATGCCTAGGAACAACTGGATGGCATCCTCTCTTTAGTATCGAGAAAGGGAGCCTTTTGCAGGACCAACAAGTCAAGCTCTTCAAAGTGAGCCTATTGCAGAAGCGGCATGTGAAGCTCCTCTTATGTTCAACATCTGGAGTGATAAGGATGCGAAGATATTAGACTTTTATTACTTCTTGATGGACATAATTCATATTGAATGAATCATGTATATATGTGTTTTTGTGTTTTGTTGTTATTTTTAGCCGAGAGGCCATTCTACGTGGGGGGAACCCCACCGGCATTTCCCCCAGTCTCCCCACGAATTGCCATAAATCCAAAACATCCGTTCAGCGGGTATTTTGTGCCATTAATGGCTGAAAAGGTGCCAAACTCATTGATGATGTCTTGGACGTTGTGCGCAAGGAGGCTGAGAACTGTGACTGCCTGCAAGGTAATCTTTAAGCCCCTCAATTGTCTTACTAACCCTACAAACCCTAGATCTGCAACACTGATTTTATTTTTTCTCTACTTACTTCTTTTCCCCCTACTTTTAGGCTTTCAAGTGTGCCATTCTCTGGGAGTAGGCACGGGATTTTGAATGGGGACGTTGCTTATATCGAAGATCAGAGAGGAGTATCCTGATCGCATGATGATACGTTCTCCGTGTTTCCGTCTCCAAAGGTGTCGTACATAGTCGTGGAGCCCTTCAATGCCACTCTGTCCGTGTTCCCGTCTCCAATTTGTGCGTGTTAAATTTTAGCAACCGTGTTGTGAACCACATTATGTAGTATTTGAGGCTGCAATTCTTTTCAATTTCCGTGTATAGAGTTTTAATGCTGATGAATGACATCTAGATCTTTCTGGTTTCTGAAATTCTCTATAGGCAGTTTGTTTCAGATGAGTTCATTGAACGCTTTAAAATGTTGGAACTTTTTAAAATTTCTGTGTTGTTTGAAATGTAGGTCTTTTTCTTGTTTCTTTGGTGAACCCATTTTCAGTTTAGAGATGTAGATCTTTCGAATGTGGGTGTGCATAATTTGTCATTGATGAAACATGTTCTGCTATTGGAGATCTAGATCTTTGTAGCATCTGTGTACACAATTTCTACATCTTTTGAATGTGGGCGTGCATAATCTTGTCTTTGATGATATGTGTACTTCTGTTGGATATGTAGACCTTTGCAATTTCTGTGTACACAATTTATCTTTTATGAAATATACTGTGGGGTTCGAGATGTAGATCTTTACAATTTTTGTTCACACACTTTTGTCTTTGCTGAACTACATTCTTCTGGTTCAAGAAAGAGATTTTTTTAATTTTTTGTGCACACACTTTTGTCTTTGCTGAACTACATTCTTTTGGTTCAAGATAGAGATTTTTTTTAATTTCTGTGCAATCAGTCTTATCTCTGTTGAGTTATACTACATGGTTTAAATGTCATTTTCAGTTTCTGTGTACATAAAATTATCATTGATTAATGAGATGTAAGCCTTTTTTTAATTTCTGTGCACCCAATTTCATTGTGTGGTTTAAAATGTAAATCTTTTTAGTTACTGTGTACAGTAAATTATCGTTGACGAATTAGACTTGTATTTTTTCAATTTCTGAGTTTCTCTGTACTCTGAAGAGTCTTTGATAAACCACTTTTTGTGATTTTAAATTTTGATCTTTTTAATTTTCCGTCTACAAGTTTTAAGTCTTTCCTGAATAAAGTTGGTATTTTTTGTTGGAGTAGGGTAATTTCTACAGCATTGCCAAACATTAAATGTTACTGGCAACAATATTAAATAAATGTTCTAGTGAATTCTACAAGCTAAGCTGTTCTAGAGATTTCTAACACCTAACTGATAAGAAACAGGTGATTCTATTAAATGTTGTATGTCCGTGATGGGAACTATCTCCAACCTCCTTCTAATATCTATAGACCTCCATAAATATAGATATATTCTGGAAGCTTCCCTGTAGCTGGATGAAAGACTGCATTTTTTGTAAAAAGGAAAATGTTACTCTGTTTGGGGATGAATGTATGAATCAAAGAGCATCGGCAGCTCTATTTCTGACATCAATGAAAAACACTGTTCAGTTTCTAACACAAAACTTTGTTCTACTTTAATCTTCTTACTGTATGTTGTGTTTCATTTATCTAAGATTTTTATGTTTTGTATTTCTCTACTTACAGTTTATCATTGATGAACTATATTGGGTGGTTAAAATTTCAATGTTTGTTTGAATTTCTGTTAACTGCGATGAAATACGTTGTGGGTTTCTGACATGGATAGCTTTTTAATCTCTTCAAACAGATTGTGTGGTTTCAGACATTGATATTGTTCATTTATCTTTGATGAACCATAGAGATTTTAATCTTTTTGAATATTCGTTAAGTAATTTAATCCTGAACGCATTGTATTGTTTGAAATATTGTATTTTTCAAATTGTGTACTCAAATTCATTTTGACAGATATCGATCTTTTTTATTTCAGCACCCATAATTTTAATCTCTTTTTCATCTTCAAAATTTTGTACTGAATTTTATATCCTTTTAATTTCTGCGTTCATACTTTTTATATGTGGTTTTCAGACAATGTAGATAACTTAACTTTACACAAGATTGTCTTTGACAGACTACATTGTGTGGTTTAAGATGTAGATCCTTTTAATTTCTGTTTGATGTGGAGATGCAGTATTTGAAAATCTATCAGCGGTTTGTTTCTTTGCTGAGCTCTTTGGATGATTCAGATATCTTTCATTGTTACTTACATACCATGTTTATCTTTTATTTTTGATGATTTTTTTTTTGTGAAGTGAGAAGGGCTTTTGTGGGGTTGTATTTATTTGGTACAATCTTCACTTAATAAAAAAATGCTGAATAGTTGATATTAATGGATTCATGTTATCAAGGGTTGTTGGTCTTCATTATAAAGAAAAACTAATTGTGTGTTTGGAAAATTTAGAAGTCTGTGAGTTTGAGCAAGATGTTACATAGAGAGCTGCAGGTATCTAGCCCATGTTAGTAGGGAGGTCCAACTTTATTGGAAAAAATAGAAGTGTGTTTGAGCAATTTGTAGAAGTGGAATAAGGATTGAATTCTTTCTTGTTAAAGAAGAATCTGAATTTGGTTATGAACCGTGAATAGAGCAAGATACTCTCAGACAGTTGATCGACAACAATAGTCTCTTGAGGTGTGTCTTATCATAGACACCCCTTTCAACATGAATCATTAAGCATTATGAACAAGTTTAACTGTTTATCCGCTAGACATACATGCGTTGCATGAATACATGATGGCAAGGGCATAAAAATAGGTGTGTTTGAGCCTGACTTTATAGACAGTTATAGGTATCTAAACTAGGCGGTGTTAGGAGTGGGTGTGCAACTTTATGGAAAAGGTAGTGAAAAAGGGTAATTAATTGGTCTTGCCTATGGGCTATTCTGTTGCTCATTGAATATTGTGCAAAGTGCAAGTGCAACTGCTAGTATATTTTATTTCTACATTTCATTTTATTGTATAATGTTTTTCCATGTTATTCTTAACAAGATACTAGTTTTGCTTAAATGTAGCACACAATTGTAATTAAACTTCAATGTATTGAACCAAAGAAATGAAATGATGTTAAAGTTCCATGTTTCAATCTTGCATGAAACATAACATTCTTTGTCATTACAATATTATTCCTATTATCATAATAAATAGTAATTGAATTTTCTTGTAAAGTGTAGATCTTCCAAGATCCTTATAATCCAGATGACTAGACAACTTGCTATTGAGACAACAAAATATTATGTTTCAGCATAAGATAGAATCATGTTGTGCACTTATTATTACTCCAAGAGATAACTCTAGATTTAATTGAAAAAAGACAACCAAGTATTAATTTTCTATCATCCATTGAACTAACTCAATCAGAGTCTAATCTATTAGTTCATGTTTTTTGATAGAAAAATTATTGGTCGAAGTTTTATGTATCACTTACATAAATATTATTTTTTCAACATTGCCAATGAGACTCACATGGATTCTTTATGAATTGAGAGATGAGACTAAAAGCATATATAATATCTAGCTGTAGTGAGATACATGATTCTCCCAATTAGAATTTTATTCAATTTCTCACCAAGTGCTACAGGAGTTGCAACTATCATGCGTCCCATCATTATTTTTTTATAAATTTACTTTATACTTGGTTTAAGAAGTGAGAATACCTTCTAATTGTAGTTGTTCTTCTACACAAAGAAAACATTCCATTAGCCATAGATCTTTCCATTTCAATTGTATATTCTATTTTTGCATTAAAAAATTCAATGAATTTTTTTTTATCAAATGTTTAATAAGATCATCAACATAAAAGGAAAGTGTGAGAATTTTATTATTATTAGATCATAATGTTTATTTGGGATTATATTAACTCATAATAACATATATCATACTCTAACTTATAAGGTTTATCATTCTATTATAAAATAAGGGGTATTTAATAAAGTTTATTTGTATAAATAAATTATTAACTATTTATTTAAATGCACAAACAAAAAGGTTAAATAGGGAAATGTTGTGATATATTTACCAACCTCTTAATTTTGATTTTAAAAAATCAGAATTCATTTTTTATTTTGTATTTGACAAATATTTGTATAACTCTAAAGTAAATATGCAAAATATTTAACAAAACAAATATCTAAAATTAATTTTCTTAAGTGTAATTAAAAAATTAACATATAAAGTAAATAATGTGTTTTTTTTTTTCATTTTACTTTTTGAATACTATAAAAAAAGGTTCTTCAAGTAAAAATAAAGTAATTTAAAAAGTAATATTTTAGTAAATTATTTACTCGCCTTAATAAAATCAGCAATAGTTGTAAATAAAATCCTCCTCAATACAAGTATCATTGGCATAGTGTTCAAATAAATCAATTATAAGATGTCATCACATATATTATAAAACCACATTATTATCTTATATCATTATTAATAATACTTCATTCATTTATTATTATTAATTATTTGAAGAAATTAAATTTTATACTATTTTACTAATATATATTGTAGTTCTATAAAGTTTATATTATATTGATATAGTTTATTTCAATTTATATTATATTTATTTTATTTAAAAATTAGTAAGATTGTTATTATACTTGTTATTATTAAATAAATATTCTATTAGTAAATTTTTATATTTTTATGTTTAGTTTGTTGCTAATAATGTATTTGTTGATGTAAACAAGTAATGTGATGATGTGCTCTTATGCTTCTCAAATGATGATGTAAATAATGAATAAAATTTAATGCATTGATTTTCTTAAATGATGATGTAAATAACGAATAAGATTTAATGCATGATCAAAAGTGAGTTATAGTTTATCTTTTTATACACCTAGTTAAAAGGGAGTCGACTTGGGGTCTATTTTAAAAGCTAATTTGAAAAGTTATGAGGTTATTTTTGCATTATCAATTTGAATCAAATTCCTTTTTGCATTCATAGATTTAACTTGAATAAGAAAAAAAATACACTAAAAATTAACCCTTAAAATATAAATTTAAATAATTTACCAATTTTTATGTCAAAACACATTAGGGGAGAGGGTCTAATAGTTTTGCACCCCAACTTCACATACCTCAACTTTGTAAATGATACATAAAATTTTCACTATTTTTTTACCATACCTCGATATGTAAATTAAGAGCTTAAGTTATTGTTTGGGGTTTTGGACATTAATAATGTAGCCATGCATCAATTATGTCTTTCTTAAGTTGTCCAGAAACACCTAAAAAATAATTAGACTAAAATATTTGCATTAAAACATGTATTATTAATCACCTCATATGTGATTAATTATTTTTTTAATGTGACTTTTGAAAATAAATATTCTCTCCATTTTTAAAAATAAATATAATATTAACATTACAAATAATAAATACTTTTTTTCCTCTACTGGACAATTTTCAACATTGCTTTTCTACGACATTGATTTTTTGCCTTGTGAAATTATGTGTTCTAGGTTTGTAGGTTCTAACAAGTCCTAGGTTTTGCAACATCCTTATGCACTGCCTAACTGTTATCGATGTAAGCTTGGTAGATTGTATCAATTCTTCATAATTTTATTGTGCTTAATCATGTAGATAATTGAAGAATTTGGGTCATAACTAATGGTGGTATACATTTTCCAAATCTCATTAAACTATTCTTATTCTTTATCTATATGTGTTTTCAATTATATAGCTACTAATTGATATAGTGACAATTTGATCAAAACTCTTCTACTATTAATTTACCTGCACAACATACCTCTATCTTCTTCAATGTACATTCATAAAAAATGTCTTTCTTTCATGCCTCTGTCAACCTTCAATTCTAAAAGTAAGCCTTGCATAAGCTGGATATATTAAATGGAACTATCCTCTTCTATTTATTTGGAATATTTTGAAATTATATCTACTTTTTCTTTTGAAAAGGCTTGTAATTCTCGAAACATTATAATGGTTAAAATTTTTAAATAATAAAAGTGATTAATGTATAGTGAGAGGTTATGGATAAGAATTAAAAGATAAATATTTTATGAAAGAATTTCACATGCATGCTAAAAAAAAATCAAAATGTACAATTTTAGCAAGATTTTATGTCTTTTATGATTTTTTTCACAAGAAAGTTACGTCTTGGTGTTGTTTGTCAATTGCACATGTTGAAGAAAAAATTTGTGTTGCCTAGATTGTATGAAGCCTTCTCACCATATTGTTTTTGTAAAGAAAAATTAGTCCTTGAAAACTATTCAGAAGTAGTGTAAGATAAAAAAAATATATTATTTTCCATTGAAGCATTTGTTACAAGTTGATAATTAACCAATTTATCAAATATTTTCTAACCATTATTTTCAAACACATTTCTATAACTTCTTATGATAATTTATCCAATGCTTAAAATATTATGCTAAAATTTTGGCAAATGAAAAATATCAGAGTATAAGTAGTTTATCATTGCTTAGTCTTTATCATGAGCAAATCCTTTTCCATTGTATCAACCTCTTTATTAACACAAAATTTCCATTTAATTTTCATGAATTCATCTAACTTGGCAAAGAGATAAAATTAACTAACATAACATTTGAGTAACTATTTCCAAGAATCACTTATCTTCATGATAATATTTGCCACATTACATGTCAAAAATCTGGATATTTTTATTTATTCAAAAGACTCCCCATATAGCTAGATTTTAAACTACTAAAACATTTATACTTTCATCATAGCGCATTCATGAGCAGTAGATACATTTTTAATCAATGAAAAAATATTCCTCCTCTTCCTTTAGCAAATCCTCTACTAGGTGAAGGATCCCTTGATATTTGTTTGAGAAAGAGGAGTTTCAAAAAAATATTCAATTTTTACTATAGATTGGAAATGATTCACTAATAATTCTATAGAATATTACTTATGTTCCTTATAATATTATAAATATCCCAACATATCTCCTACTTTGAATCTAATTGGATCTTTGTTTCCTTCATTGATAATCCTCAATAAATTATATTTTGGAAGAAGATATTCTCTATAATTTTCTACTCTATCACAACTTCCTCTTGAACACTAAGCTGGTTCATAGTACTTTGAACCCTTTTGATAAAATCTTGAATGGATTCACTTCTTTAATCCTTAAAATTTCAAAATATCTTTTAAAGGTTTGGACTCTTACAAATCTAAATTTCTTACATCATCGATATGCAATTTGTAAAGCCTCCCATGCATCATTGATTTTTTTTATTCTTACAATATGGGGAGAGATTAAAGATTGAATAATGAATAAGTATCAATTGATATTTTTTCATCTTTGAAATAAGTTCATTTATTTTTTCTCAAATAATTAAGAGCACTTCTATCTATAAGTTCATTGTGTCTTACTTCCACTTATTCTTAAAATGTTTGGGACAATAGTAGGGTATTGATTTTGATGTTTCAATATTCATATTTCTCTCTATGAATTGAACAAGTTGGAATAATGGATTTTTACAATTATACATATGAATACATGATTTAAAGAGAAGTACTAACAAATAATCCACACAATAAATTATCACAATATGGTTTAATGTTAAATGAAAGAAAATAAAATAAACTAATAATTTATAGAATTTTTTAAAAACTATTACAAACTAAAAATACAAATTCCTTTCTTCGGAAAAAGGAACCTAGTGGTAGGCTTGGGGTAATCTACCATTGGTCATTTTCCCACAATGGTGGTTATTCTTATAGCATCGTGTTAAATTTAGTGATCAGATTAAGTGCACAGAAAATTAATTCAAAATGAGACACAAAGACACAACAACCTGGGAAAACCCTCCTCTTGAGGGACAAAACCCCAACAACAATATATCACATATATATTGAATCAATGATGAAGACTCCTTTTTACAGTTGAGGCTAGTATGACAGCCTATCACATACACATAAATCTGATACAACAGATTGAAACAAACTAATGGATATCATAACTAGCAAAATGTCAAACTCCTTCTTCAATGATAAACTAGATTCAGGCTCATTAAAAAGGGATTTCACCTCGAACTTCTCTCACAAAGAAGAACTCATTAAAAAGGCTCATTGATGCTGAGACTCTTTCTCAATTCAGGCTAGATTCTCCACCATACCAAACTTATCTCGAAAGCACACAAAATTGATTCTAGAGAGAGGCTTGGTGAGAAAGTCTATCGTCTACTCATCAATGCTGATATACCTTAGCTGTATAGCCTTATGTAGTACCATGTCTCTAATATAGTGATACTTGATCTCAACATGCTTGGTCCTGTCATGAAAGACATGATTGACACAGAGCTTCACGCAACTTTGATTATCACAATGAATTATAGTAGGCTCCATTGATTATCCAAACAATCATGCAAGGAGCTTACGAAGCCACACTGCTTCCCGAGCTGCCATACAAGTTGCAATATACTCTACTTTTGCTATACTTAATGCTATAGATGACTGGTTCCTGTTGCACCAGGATATCATAGCAGAACCCAAACTGAAGCAACAACTAGAGGTTCTCTTTTAATCCATGACACACCTTGCCCAATAAAAATCAGAGTAACCATGTAGCTCCAAGTCTGCATTTGTAGAATATCTCGACCCATATCCAACTATGCCACACAAGTATCTCAGGATATGCTTTGTTGCAACTGGAAGTATTTCCCTTGGTTCACACATGAACTTTACAAAATACACTTACTGCATTCTAGTCTAGTATAGATACATCAACAATCTAAGCAACTGACTATACATAGTAGGATACACCAGAATTGAACTAGCTGCAACCTTCTTAAGCTTCTGAAAATTGGTTTCCATAAATCAACATAAAGAACCAAGATCAACTAGATTACCATCTTCTTGAGATTCAGTAGGCTCCCTCTAAATCTTCAAGCACTTTCATCGATTTTCTGACCTCTTCGTCCAATATTTCCTACAGCGCTTGCCTCAATGCACATCTCTGGTATAGTAGAGAGTTAAGGGTAAACCTCCTTGACGTCATGGTAGATTACTCTATTTTTATAGGTTTGTGGAGCTACCAATATCAAATCCAAATGACTCTCTTGTGCAATTATGATCTCAACAACTAAAGAGGTCTTTCAAAGATTTAACACTTGACATTGCAACATTGCAACCTTCACTTCTTCTTAGTGAGTTGAAGAACTACCTCTTGATCCCTACTTTAGAGATAACAAAGAAGACTTCTAGAAGTGAACTCCCTCTAGCCACCAACTCAATCTCATGGCTGCAAGTTGTGACTTCACACTTGATCATTTCTTCGGTCTGCATGACTTCCTCACAAGATGCATCAATTTTTTCATCACTAAGAAATCTCTCATCACCTTCTTGCTCCTAGAAATTTCTTGAAAGCATTTTAGATAGATATTACTAACAATTTATAATTATCCAAAGAAATATCAAGGCTAGAATCATACAAGGTTTACTATCTTAGGTTATAACATAAATGCATAATAGTTTATAAGCAATATTAAAACATAAATGAATCGACCTATAAGAGAAATATATAAAAAGATTAGAATGAAGGGATAAACAAACTTATCTTTACTTAATTTTGATATAACTCTTTCTTCCATCTTTTACTCCTCTTGAGAGTGCCAAACTCAGCACAACAAAAAAGAATCTGCACAACTACAGATTTCTAGAATGCATTATGTAGTTAGCATATACAACATAGAATCGGGCCTCTCAAGGCACCATCTTTAGTTCATGCACAAAGAGAATGTTATCGAAGTGATCGTCCAATCACAACAAAAATTTGCAATTCTCTTTTCATTTCAAAGTCACACTCTGAGATCTTCAAAATTGCAAGGAATAAAGGTATCTCCATAGGATCTTGTCCCAAAGATCATTTATTCAAGAGAAACCACTATTAAACACACATGTTTCAAATAACCAAGGCCAGATTTGCACAACTTAGAAAACTAAAATTTTACCCTAGATTTCAAAAGTATAAACACAAGAATACTTATCTTGATGAAATCATAATCTCCTTTTAAGTGATGCACTTCAACAGGAATACACGAAACAAATTGACATGATGCCTGCCGAATCACAAAGCTTGAGTGCATTCCTCTAATCCAGTGAACATCCAAGGAGACGCGTTCACCACAGACGATTCAAGTAGAGATACACATCTAACAAGTTATTAGTGAAACATCATGGACACACACAAGCATAGAGGAACCGATCCTAATAATATGCACGAAACATCTCAATATATCTACACATCCCAAGAAGAATTAGATCAAAAATAATTCGATTTGCTCCACCCTTAGCAGTGGCGTCACCTCTGTCTAATTCCAAAACTGGTTGATATTACTCTCCGAATGTCCAAATGTTGATAGGCTGATCGACATCACATGTTAGATGTGCCGACTTTGGTCCAAGCGGACGCATTCAATCCCTTATAACTGAATTGTAGTGTCTCCCAGGTGTACAAACACTCATTGGAGTCTTGTTAAACAATATTTTTGGAATTGTAGCACCAGTGCATACACAAATTCAAACACTAAACTATTCATTCATAGGGAGCAAACTAAGTAGCATCACCAAATCCTTAAAGGGAGGAAATCGCTACCAGGTTTTCAAAAAGAAAAGATGCGGGTGATAACTTAGTGCGAGCCTTCCAGATGTCAATAACAAATGACTAGTATGATATCATGATCTAAGAGCAGAGTTATTGAGCCTAAGGATTTCGTCGTACATGAATGAGGATCATGGTAAGATTGAGAGTGCTCATTAGGATGGTGCCAGACAATATTACTAAATGATGACAATTGTGGCTTCAAAATGGCGTCGGCATAATTTGACTCCTCCACAAGTCTCGAAAGATTTCACTGAGATATAGAAATTCAATTCTTCTATTTCCATCGATATTACACAATCATTTGAATGTCCTGAGAACCTGCAAAAACTTCCTGACTCTGCCATCGTGGAAAACTCCATTGTCTTTTTCGGCAAGAGTTCTTCAATTCATAACTGCCTAAACATGATTAGGCAGAAAGCTCGAATAAATATGACCATAAGAAAGATAGGCCCACAAAAAAACAAAATCAACGAAGAAAAATAATCGTAGATATGGTCTCTTGGAGAATTATCGACCTATGAATCTATAGATGTCGAAGCCCTTCTCATGCACTGATCCCAATCAGTGATGATGGGAATATGGTTGCTCCTTCCATCATGAACCTTGTATCAGCCAATTGTGGTATGTAAATCAATTCGTATTGTGACTAGAACTCAAATTTCTATGCCAGAGGACAATTCGTGTTGAGCTTAGCAGGTCTGGATTCGAGAGATGAGTATATGCGTACAGTGTAGTGCTTCCTCACTTCAGATGGGCCGTAAGCAACCAACGAACAACCTAAAGGTAATTGGAGGCTTTAATAATTTCCTTGATGCAACGTCATTGATGTAATCCCAGATAAATACAAATGCTTTGATTCAAAGATATGCCAGATACAAATAGCATTCGATTTCCATCTTATTAGCAATAGCATCTAGCCATCATAATCCAGATTCCACTTAATTTTCCTATACAAATCTAATGAACCCACTCTGACACCATGTTAAATTTAGTGATCAGATTATGTGCACAAAAAATTAATTCTAAAATAGACACAAAGACACAACAGATACCCTAGTAAAACCCTCCTCTTGAGAGAGGAATACCCAACATCAATATATCACATATATATTGAATCAATGATGAAGACTCCTTTTTACAATTGAGGCTAATATGAGAGCCTATCAAATACACATCAATCTAATGCAACAAATTGAAAAAAACTAACGAATATCACAGCTAGCAAAATGTTGAACTCCTTCTTCAATGATAAACTCAGACTGCCTTGAAAGAACTCACAGACTTAGAATGAATATCGAACTCTATTTTATGCTTCATGTTTGCAGATCCTAGAAAATTATTAAGCAAATATTATTTTCATTGGTTGTTCATCTCCTTATAGGCATGATGCTAGTTATCCATTCATTCCTATGATTTGAAGATCTATGATACCTTCAACTATGTCCTCCCCTAGTTGTGGTTTTGATGATTATTTTAAAAGAAATGATGGGTATTTCTCTCAAAAGTGTCTGATTTCTAGATTCAATAGATTGTGGCCCAATCTTTAAAAATTGAACATTTATTTTTTTTGTAGTAGCATTCTACTAAAAAAAAAAAAAATTACCTTTGTGCGAATAGATTCATTGTGGTAGTTTTCAATTTAGTCTCTCATTATTATGTTATTTTTAATTGTCAGTCTTGGTTTCAATACTAGCATGTCCTCCTATTGAATCCTTGTGTTTCATATTTTAACTGTCTCATTGAGTCCTTCAACCAACTACCAATTTCGATTCACCTACCTGATATATTCCCCTTCATTTATCTTGTGATTTTTTCTTCATTAATGTTGGAAACACTATTTGACCTTTTATTATTGTAGATAAAGACACCACTATCATACCACCTACACTAATATCCTATTGAATTTGGATTTGTCTAAGGCTCTCATAGTAGAGGTCATTTTGAAAGCTGTTGATTTCTCTTCTAGTCATATTTTTTATTAGATAAGCATTTCCTTTTGGTTTAGGAGGTACTTGTTATGAGACATTTGGTGTCACATTGTTAATGCTCAAAGAACTCACAATTTTCCTGCTAGTTGAAAAAATATTTACATGAACACCTTATTGTGGAAATGGCTAGGAACATTCTTGTTTTAGAGGCTGTTAAGCCTCTTTCTATTGATGGGGAGGTAGTCCCTTCTCTTCCTATGTTTCTTGTTTCTCCTCCTTTAGATCCAACCTCCCTGCCTATAGGTTTCATTGGAATGCCTCCTTTGATTTTTGTGGTAGATTATTGATGGTTATCTTCTCTAGTTAGGCATTCCTCTCCTTGTTTGTTCCTCCACATTGGAGCTTCAAAGAGGGTTTCTTCTCCTCTCTCCCAATGTATTGGATGTGGATAATGAGGTTTCTTGGATTGTTATTTAAGAAAGGCATAAAGGTTTTTTGAAACATACTTCTTAGTCCTATGCATGGCTCAAGGGTATGAGGTTTTCTAGGTCTAGTTGTGATAATGTTTAGTTCTTTTATGTTGTTATTTATCTTGGTAGTTGTGTTGCAATTGCGCTCTTTCCCAACCGTTTAGTATGGGTAATCCCATCCATTTGATCACTTTGTAAAAGGGTGGAGGACCTTTTGTGGGTTTTGAGATCCCTTAAAAACTTGTGTGGATTGTCTTGTGGGTATTTTATTTGGTAATCTTGTTCTAGTTATACTCTACCCTTGTGCTTCATGTATATTGTTTGTATCATTTTATTCTATTTCTCTTTGATGTAAGGGCTTTAAGACCCTAATTTCCCTTCTTAATACATAAAAAATAATCCCAAAAAAATATAAAATTATTTTTGATCATACATCTACTATTTTATTAAAAGCTTCTTGAAAAACAAATTCTAAATAAATTGTTCTATACAATTTGAAGGCTACACGAAAGAAGAAATAAAACAAAAGAAAACAAAAATAGATCATACAAACTGCAATTGCAAACTAAAGCCATTAAACATGCACATACATGTCTTTAATTTGAAAATGTAATTAATATCACATAAGCTTTTTCTTGAAAAAATATATTATCTATATAATAACATCTATAGAACTTCCCAAGGTATGGGCTCCTAGAACCCCCGTATTGTAAAGAAAAACTTATTTAATTTAAATTTAATAAAATTATAACTTTCTAAATAAAAACTCAATTTTGAAGGAAGAAATATTTTTAAACCTAATAAAATCAGTAAAACCTTTTAAATTGGAATTAAGGGTAAAGTACCTTAACCTAAGATTCACCTTAAATATCATCTATTTCTACTTTTAGCCTCCATTTAGCGGCACGAGTTGATCCCCTAGCCCTCGTCACTTCCAATCCAAACTTTTAACCATTTCAGTATTTTTATTTACCTCAACGAATAGTCTAGAAATAAGCGTTTTCTACTATTTTACTTTATGTTTTATATTAACAATATAGAATTTGATATAGAAACACGAGTTCTAGACTGAAATTGAAACTAAAAAATCTAGTGTCCTGTTTTGGGTTTTCACATCAAGGCATTGCGTTTCGCAGACAGAAAAAATATTGGGTACCATTAGTCCACATATAGCACACAACTACATTAAGTCAGAGAGGTTTTTCCTATTAAATATAGGAATCTATCATTTTCTTCTGCAATTATTACAATATCCGAGTGAGTCTATTCACATTGAATATTGGAACAAATAAAACATAAAGAGAAAAAAAAAAGGTGTAGGGTTGGTGTTTAAGAATAGCCATAAAATAGTGAGTGCCAAACGAAAAGATGCTTCCCTTTACTATTGGGCATGTTTTCTATGTTCTTTCTCCCCTCTTCATCAATGGAGGCCATTGTTGCAAATTCAACTAAATTCTTATTGGGAGTATGTCGTCATTTTGTGCCTTTAGCTGCCACTTTTGTAAATTCATGGACAATATTAGAGCAGATGATGCGAAATTGATTTGGATATAGCACCTTTGTGGGAGAGTTTTAAACACTTACGAATAATGGAAGTGATTCCGTTTATGGAAGCAAGCCATTGGATTCCTAACTTCACGCTAAATAAATTAGATTTTAGAATAAGATCAAGGTCTGACTAGGATGGAAAGAGTTATTGAGTCATATGGCTTAAGGGAGAGACCATTTTGCATACAAATTGTAAACTTTGTTTCTTCATACTCCTCCATTTGCAATGAATTTAACCACAATGTATCCTATGTAATAATATTCACTCGGGTTGTGGATTCAACTAGGACCCTTGTCACAATGTTTCCATTGAGGCGAGTGGGAATGTAGAGGGGAGAGGGATTGTTATTCAAGGCCAAATCCTTCAAGGTGAATGCCACATCTAGTGAATTAGTTGCAGGCTATAGGGAATGAGTAACCTTGACCATAATGAGGTATGTTGAGGGCTACGTAGAAGCATCAGAGGTTTCAATAATCAAGTTAGCAAAGTGAGATAAAAATGGGTCCTTGTAGATGTGCAACTCACTATTGGCCTTTGCTATTGATTTATTCACCTTTTATTTTGTCCCATTGAGATGAATGGTACCAACATCAAAGAAATATTTTATCTTGTGATGTAGGTGCATACAATGCTTGGTATAATGCTTGTTAACTCGATGGTACTAACAAAAAGAAATTCCATCATAGCAATTAGGATAAGGTTCCTTTAGAGGTCGACGGTTTTCCAAAGTTATGATCTTATCCTTCAACAACTTTTTTAAGATGGAAGAATAAGACTCTACCAAATTTGTAAACTTTCTGTTGCATTTGAGTTCATTGCCATTTGTTATGGCGACTACATTCATAATAAATTTTCCTTTTCCTAAGATAGATACAATAGACTTTCCTTTTGAATGGAAACACGAGGAAGATCCCTTGAACTGAGCTACCTTTTGTTGATATTCTTGCAATGTGGCACATATATGTGCAAAGGAAGGGTATTTCATTTAGGAAAACTTCTCTTGCCAAGCTCGCTACAGGTTACCTATCAATACCTTCTACATATCAAACAGTTGGTACAAGATATATGAAAAGAGCATTTTCTCTCATGCTATCAAATTAGTTATCTTCTCTTTATCCCCCTACTTACATCCGATGAGATCTAAGAAGGTCATCTTCAGACCAGTGTTAGCTTGAAACTATTGGAGAAAATTATTCACAAGTTGGTTGAATGAGAATATAGAATTATCGAGCAAGGAACAGTGCCACTCAAGTGTTGTGTCTTTAAGAGATTGAGGAAATAATTTTTCCATCAAAATGTCGTTATGAAAGAAATCTATGCACATGGCGTTGAAGGCTGACACATGTGTTTGTGGATATCCTTTGCCACCATATTTATTGAACTTGGGAATCTCCATTGCTTGCGAGAATGGAGTACTCAATATTGCCAATAACAATGGGGTATGTTGGAAGAGAGGTTGAAAAATAGGCTAGGTGGAAGCTTGAGAAAGACTCACCAACTAGTTTTGCATCTTACCCATGTTCTAAAGAAGTGCATTAAGAATAGGGTCAGAGGATGACAACGGCCTAGTGGAACAAATAGAATGTAAGAATTGGCTATGAAAGTAACCACCCAAGATCTAGAGGCCTAATAGAAAGCACAAATGAGAGAGAAAAGAATATGACAAGAATAAACTGTATTCAATGTCAATAATATGAGATAATAGAATGGTACAAATGTACATAGGAGACCCCTTGGTTATATAGCCAAGGTGTGAACATAAGAGGGCATAAGATTATGACAAGTGTCCTAATCTTATGACACGAGACAACTATGAAAAGTTATCACTCCATCTAAAGTGGGAAGGGATAATGTGATAATCACCACAAAAGGTGGATCACCCACAAAAGGTGGAGAGATATCACATGATGTGTCCACAAAAAGTGGAAGTGATGAGATATGACATCTCAAGTCCACCAAAAGTGGAAGATCTCCAACAACCTCCTATGTGGTCCCTAAGTAAACTTAACTAAGGTGTAATCATGACCTAGGACAAGGTACAAGACATATAATTACACCAACACCCCCCGTTAAGTGCAACTTAGGGAGAATGTACACAAAAGAAAACAATGCAAGATGGGTCCTGGCTACTAGGCCATATTAGGTACCCATGTACAAATGCAATGCAATCTCTCACAAGTGGAGTAAAGATAGAAAAACTTAGTGGGAAAAAACTACCCCCCAAAAGAGAGATGAAATACAAAAGCCTATGAACATAGCATGAGAAGGAAAAACCCCATGTGAGGAAAAAGTCCCCCCCATACAAGAGAAGAAGAGAGACAAGGTAGCCCCCCCTCAATGTAGTATGATCACCCATGGAAGATGCTCGAGAAGGAATGAAGAAGCTGCTCCAAAACTATTGAACAACGTTCCTCCCCTTAGGAAGAAACAATACCAAAGGTGTATGAATGAAGTCTCCCCAATCCACAAGTGAAGAAGGAATAACCCTCAAAGAATCTCTCCAAATGACTAACTAAAAGCACTCCAAAACCTCTGATACCATGTAAGAATTAGCTATGAAAGTAGCCACCCAAGATCTAGAGGCCTAATAGAAAGCACAAATGAGAGAGAAAAGAATATGACAAGAATAAACTGTATTCAATGTCAATAATATGAGATAATAGAATGGTACAAATGTACATAGGAGACCCCTTGGTTATATATCCAAGGTGAGAACATAAGAGGGCATAAGATTATGACAAGTGTCCTAATCTTATGACATGAGACAACTATGAAAAGTTATCACTCCATCTAAAGTGGGAAGGGATAATGTGATAATCACCACAAAAGGTGGATCACCCACAAAAGGTGGAGAGATATCACATGATGTGTCCACAAAAGGTGGAAGTGATGAGATATGACATGTCAAGTCCACCAAAAGTGGATAATCTCCAACAACCTCCTATGTGGTCCCTAAGTAAACTTAACTAAGGTGTAATCATGACCTACGACAAGGCACAAGACATATAATTACACCAACACAGAACCACCACTATCAAAACCACCTATAGAGCTACCACCATGACCACCACTAGAGCCACCACCACCAATAGGGCCTCCACCAGGGCCACCACCATGGACTCCACCAAAGCCACCTCTACTACCAAAGCCGCCACCACTCATTCCACCAAAGCCTCTACCATCAAGGGTAGTAGGAGGGGTGAAGCTAAAACCAAGGGGTATTCTATTTACCTTGACAGTGTTAGGCCTTTGAGAAGTAGCTTAGAGACATTTATCGTGGGGCCTATTTCGATCATGCATATCAATGTGGTAGGCATTGAAACACCTATCTTTCTTTCATAGGAATCAAGCATTTCCCCTTGAGTAGTACCCGATCTAGACATATACGAAGGGATATAAGCTTTGGTTAGATCAACAAGGCCATGTAAAAACTCTGTGCCTATCTGATCGTTTCCTAGTTGATGTCTCACCTCGTTTGTAGGCCTAGCAGCTCTCAACATGTTTGCTAATCTCTCCAAATGATTCTCAAGGTTTGACAATCTGTTATCCCATACCAAAAGGTTTTCTATAGGGATAAGCACAACATCATCCTCATCTAAGGAAAATACTGTAGGGATGTTGGAGGGGTAGGAGCACAAGTGGTCTTGTCTACAAAACCCATCTTGTTAGTAAAGCCTATAGGAAAACTAGTAGTAAAGTCGGTAGCCAGACTAGTGGAAAAGTGGGAGGTGAAACTAGAAGTGAGCTTCATCTTTTCCATCAATAGGTGTCACACACTTCTCCTAACAACATACCCAAAAGTTGTGGATAGGGTTGTGATGCTCATAAACCTTCACAACACTCAGGTTTACAATAGTCACTAGGTGCAAGGGAAAAGTCTCAACAGAGGAAAATGGAAAGACATTCTTCACGTCGGGTTCACCAAAAATGTAAGAGAGGGGGACCAACCACACTAAGGCTCTAGGTCACATAGAGCCAAGAGCAGAGGGCTGACCTAACTTACCTCACTCTAATGGGTGTTTTAGGGTGAGGATTGAGAATGAAGAGGACTCTCAAGTGCTTCTATCACTCTAAATACCTAGAAATCTAATTGTGGCTAGACAAGTCAGTTACTAGGGTCCAAACTACACCTGAGACAACTCTCTATCCATGGATGGCAATACAGTCTAGGATGAAAGTATGACATGTTGGCATCTCCCTGGCACGTTGGCATCCATATAGCCATAAAACATAAAATTTAGTAGGAAAAGAACCAAAATCCTATTGACAACCTAGCTAACTAACTTTAATGAAATGAACAAAATGATAAAGCATGAAATGTAAGTGAATAAGTGATAAGAGAAGCTGATGAATACAAGGGTGAGAAATATAAACTCACTAAAGAGCTAGTTCACCAGTGAGCTCCATGTGCACACTCACCTATGTTGTGCCCTTAGCACACACACCCCGTTCGGAATGGGGACCCTCTTTTCTTTCCCCTCGTCGGGTCTTTTGGGGCCACCTCATTTTGCGTGCCCCTCTTTTTTTGATGTTCCACATGATCGATGTTGCCCTAAAGTTTCATCATAAGTTGATCATACCTCCGCTTTTGGGTTTTGTACTGCCTTTCGGGGCCTCAGGGGGTCACTTTGGTATTTTGGCCCTGACGGCCTTGGGCCCCTCCGGGCCCGGTCATCCGGGGTTCCCTTATCGGGCTTCCCCTTTGCATTCGTTGTCTTTTGCAGCCTTCGCTAGGTGTCCGATCGCCCCTCAGGGCCCGTCCTGCCGCTCGTCGGCTAAATTTGTGCAAGTTTTCCGGGTGGCGCCTGCCCCTTTGGGCCCCGGGCCTCGGAAGTCCGCCTCTGAACTTCCGTCTCGGGCTCGCCATTGATGATGGTGAGCCTCCGGTGGCTGCCTGCCCATCAGGTCCTGAGCTGCTCGCCACCGCCGTCACCCAAGGCACTAGGTTCCTTTGGCGGCGAATCCTTGCCGTCCTCTCGCCATCCATGCCCTGGGCCTATCTTTGCCGTGGCTGTGCAAAGATGTCAAAAATCAGACGGTGGCCATCGCTCCGCGTCATTCCGGTCGCTGGGTCCCAAAGTCTCCGCCACCGCCGCCAACTCAATTCAAATTTCACCAACTTTTTGGCGCGGTCGTACCAGCAATTAATGCAGTTATTAATGGCGTTTGGGGTATATAATGCCCAACTCGCCAGTCATTTTCACAATCTGGATTCTAGCGAATTGCAAAAGATAGCATCAGGAGCCCACTGCCTTCAACTGCAACATCTCGATCGTCACCATCAAGCTCACTCCGTCAACCCCTGGCAAATCCTGTGACCCCCACTTAGCGTATCCGAGGTAGGCCATCCCCGTTTGCCCTCCCATCCTTTTTTCATCATTTTGAGGGATTTAAGTAATTGAATAATTAATTAAAGTTGCATAAAATTGAAGAACGTCGAATTGCGCCCATAACCCATGCCTTGAAATTTTCCAAACCTATCAGAAATGCCCTCAGCGCTGATCTAAAACTTTTCAATCACGTTGCTGTTCTTCGCGCAGGGAAATCCGCTACCCCGGGGTCGAACCTCGTCTTCACTGTCAAACTCAAACTCCAAACTCTCGCCGAAGGCAACCCTCCTCCCCGGGCCTGGTCCATCAGATTTCCTCCCTCGGGTTTCCATGTGCCTTTCGCCTAGCTTGAACTACCAATCCATCCTGCCTCCCCGGCTGCCGGGTCCTGATGCTTGCTCCACTGTGTGAATCTGAAACTCCTCCCGCGCCCTTTGACTGCCTCGGGCCCGAACCCATAGGGTTCCACCTCCGGAGTTCTGCAGGAGACTCACCCTTTTGAAACTCTTGGCGGATTTAACCCATCCTCATAACCTTCGGGCTCCGAGCCTTGGACTTCCCTACTGACTTGTCTATTGGCCCCGTTGTGCACTCTCTGGCTGCCGACGATGGTGCTTTCTGGCCCTCGGGGCCCACCTTCCACTCCCTCGTCGGGCATTGTTTTCCGTTATGGTGGCCCTCGCTTCCCCGGGTTCTGACTTTCGGACTTCCGTATTCAGAAGTCCATCTCTCGCCTGCCGTCTGATGCACCTCACCCTGTTTGCCCTGCCTCCGGGCCTCGGCGGTCTATTTTCCATCTAAACTTGTCGAACTCCCCTGCCGCGTGGCCTTCCGGGCCCGGCTGTCTGGAGTTCCATTCCTAGAACTCTCTGACAGTTCCGCCGTCGTCGACGGCGGACCCCTGCTGGCTCCTTGCCTTCTGGGCCCTGGGAACCTCCTTGCTACCATCACCCAAACAGTGCAAATATCTTACGACGGCCTCCAGCTCTCGTCTTCCCGCCATCCGAGCCCCGGGCCGCCCTTCGCCACTGCCATTCAAATCATTGCTGAAAATATCACGGTGGCCAGCGCGCTGCGTCCTCCCGGCCGCTGGGCCCCGCCTGGCCAAATGCCGCCATAACAATCAATGTGAAACCCTGCGGTGGCCATCACCTCGCGTTGCCTCGACCGCTGGGCCCTGGCATTACCTTCGCCGCCGCCAAGCCTAAACGATAAGTGCGCCTTGTCCGTCTTTCGGTTCCCTGGACCCTAGCCCTTGGACTTCCGCCGCGGGACTTCCTCGGCCGGATTTCCGCCTGCCGTCTGCCGTTGCCAACGACCGCCTCTTAGCTGCTTTCTGGCTTGTAACCTTTATGCACCTTAGATCGGCCCAAACAAGCTCAAATCCATAATCTAACTTCGACCCATGTCCTAAATTATACTGTTCTCCATCATGAGCCCCTTAAAACATCAAAATTTAGCTAAGGAGGATCTCCGGGAGCTCGCGGCTATGTTTTCCCTTCCTAATAGCATTCCTGCCAGGGAAGTCCGGCCCTCCGGGCCTGGATTGTTCAAATGCCCTGAAGCGAAGATTAATAACATCTAAGGATAAAATTTACGATATACTTGATTGATTATTTAGATGTTATGCTGAGAATATGGACTAACGAGAATGCTTTAATGTTTTATTATGCTGACTTCGCCCTTGCTTGCAGAATATATGGAATCCGCTGCAGGCACTTTAGGGGCCTCCGTTTAAAAGGATAAGGGCAAGAAATCAGGGAGAGCTGCTCGGGGAAAAGAAGATAAAGATCAGATGAAGTTTCAGTTCCAGGGTGAGCCGCTCTAGTCAAAGGTATCGACCGACTGGAAGGAGATCTCAGATACAAACATTGGTCAGGTAGACATAGATGAGTTCACCCAGAGGGTCAAGGTTAACCCTAGCATGAAGAACGCTAGACTAATATGGCAAAGTGGAATCGCCAAGGCTGCCGGTTTTCCTCCCTCTCTCATAGCACCCGAACTAGTAATGGCTTGCCGAGAAGCCTACCAAGCGGACACCAGAACAATCATGGACAAGGAAGGGAACATCCTCGCGGACATGTCACCAGAAGGGATTACCAAAACATTCCACATCCCCATGTTCCCACATATGGAGGTCCCCACTTTGGAGCAATGTCAAGCGGCGTGGAATGCCAATCTGTTAGGGTGCAAAAAATCAATCAACATCCTTTGGCTTAAGGAGAGACGGGGTAGCGCTGCGAAGGTTCCCCACGAGCTCTTCCATAGCAATTTCCACAAAGACTATCATGACCTGGTAACTATGCTGAGCAGGGTCATGGGTCTCCCAGTGGCCGCCTACTTCCAGGAATGGATGGCCTACTACATTGAGCCAATCCTGAGGGGAATGAGGACGTTAACACCAAGACCTCATTCGATTGGGGAGGCATCATCAGTAATTACTTCCATGAACAATTCGTCAACGTCAAAAAAGCTCTAAATTCTATATAACCTCCTACCTGGTGTACTCCTTGGCAGGTCAAAGACAATACAGCGGACTATTTGTGGCATCAGATCAGGGGCACCAGCGAGGGCTCAAGCCGTTTGACAAGTACCCTCAGCTTCAATACCGCAACTTCAAGAAGGAGTACTACTGGGTCAATGACGCCTTCATTAGCCATATCATTAGATTGATCACCGGAGACTTCGAGAGGAGGGTCTTCCACAGTGCCAGGGCGCTCTTGAAAGAGTATGCCTTTCTATATATCCAGTTCCCCAAATTCACCTACATCCGAGCCCAGGGATTCACGGAGCGGCCAAACAAATTGCCGAGGTACCCAAATGACAGGATCATCCTCCTGGAGCTTTCCCGGCAGCTCCAACACATCCAGGCCATCTTCAGCAATAAGCACGTAGGAGGGATCCCCTATCCCATGACTCTCAGCCAGGGCCTATACCGACTACAGACTTCTCAATGTGCCAGCAATTCTGAGAAGGAACTCAAGGAATATAATTTTGAATGGTACACGGCTCGCCCACGGATGGACCCACATGGCCATGTTAGGAAGGCACTGGTGCCGGCATATGCCCGCCAATACCATATTGAAGATTTCTGGGTAGATTGCAAAGATGACAAAGAGGTACACATGAGACACTATATGCGCATGATGGTACTGTTCCTAAGAAGGGTGCAACTGTTCCAGGTACTAGACCAACTCGAGGAGGACGAGTCCACAAGAATGCACCTGAGGTACCTGGTAGTTGCTAACCTGCCAATACCGTCAATTGACTGGGATGAGCAAGAGGTCGATGACCTGGACACCATCACCCAGCCAATCATAACGCACACTAAGGAGTGGGTCGATGCACAGGTGGCACAACTGAAGCAACAAGGAGTGGTCCTAACATATGAGGCACTCAAGAGTGAGCCAAGCACCACGGAGGATGTGGCTACCAACACATCAGCTGGTGAGACTTCCAAGTCTCCCCCAGTCACCAGCTCTCAAAAGAGAAAAGAAACAGAGATAGCTCAATCTACGGACCCCAAGGAGCAAGCAAAGAAAGACACGGGAGGCTCATCTCCCAAGAGGCTCAAGGAGATAGTGACTACAACAGAAGTGCAGCCTCCCTTGCTTCTCCCTCCCCTGACTAGTGCACCGCCCACCTCCCAAATCGTGGTCGCCTCATCTCTATAGGTAGTGGACATTTCTGTCCATCTTGCTCCCTCACCCCCGGCCGGGTCAATAATTGACGTCGACTACTCTTCTGGCATGACCACTCCCCCTTCCTCTTCCGTTGCTATGTCACCCATTACATCACTCCTTCTAGCAACAATAGCATCATCTGTTCCCCTTGCCACTATGCCTGAGGCCCTTGCAAGGCACATGCAGAGTCTTCCCCCTGAGCTCTCATAGATCCTGATGGACCCCGCTCTCCAAGCTACCCTTGCCCAAGCCCTTGCAATAGCTCAGCCTTCACAACCACCAACAGGGTCTCCAGCCATGGAGGCCACAATGCAGATTTTAAAAGAGTTGGAGGAGCAAGAGCAGGAGGCCTCAAAGCCTATTGAGGAGGAGGCTGATGAATATCATGAGCACCCTGAGTACGAGCATTGAACCATCGATAGGGTGGTCTATGAGGAGGAGGAGATGGGCTCTTTTGAGAGAGAAAATGGAGAGGATGGCTCGGGTGCCAAGGAGATTATTCAAACTTTCAATGAGGACATTGAGGAGGAGTCAGCGCAGCAGCCAAAGGATGTTGGGGAGGAGGCAGAAAGGTCACCACAAGATAAAGAAGGGCAGCCACCAGAAGAGCAGCCACAAAAGGATTTATCTGAGGCTGAGATCCATGCTGTAAAGAGCCCTGGGGTCGAGGCTACTGAAGAGAAGAGGGAAGAAGAGGCCGCGAAGGAAGACAGTCCCACCTGGCAATTGTCCACCAGGCTACCCGTCAAATGCCTCGTGTTTTATCATGACTCCGACAAAGAGGAGGAGGAAGCTACCAAAGAAAAGGGAGAACCCCAAAAAGAAAAGGAGGCAGAAGTCTTGCCTCTAACTGAAAAAGGTGAGGGCAGCGATGATGCACCCAAGGACAAATCCGCCATGCCCGACTGGTTGGAGAAACAGCTTGAAAATACAACCCCAGTGCTGAAGGACCCAACGGCAAGATTGGAGGCCATCTTGGCTCGATCCCTGACCACAAAAAAGAAGGAGAAGAAGCCTAAGGTCCGTTCCAAGATAACCATGGACACTTCCGGCTCCCGAGCAGCACAAATAGCAACGCCAACTGTTGGCCAGGCAAGGGTGAGTTACAACATCTCCACTGTTGACTTGGGGACAGCAACTAGGGAACAAAAAGTTGAACACCTGGAGGAGTCGGTGGCCATAGTGGTACACCTGATCAAGCAGGACAAGGTCACCAAAGACGAGCTCAAGACACAGGTTGCTGCTCTAACCGACTACATTCTGCAATGGTCCTCATTGGATGACCTGCCCGCCACCTCCACAGCCGCACCGCAGCTGCTCTCCAAGGAACAGATTGACAAGATGGAGAGAAGGAAGAACTTGGAGAAGACCACTGAGGATTGGTTCCGACAGGTCGTAAGCATCAGAAACGTGGGAATTGGCATGGCTGTGTAGATAGCCAACAAGTTCTTAGACCTTATCCAATCCCTGGAAAGCACAAAGAAGCTCTGCACCAATTTCCTTGTGATCTATGACTCCACCTTCCCGAGAATTGAAGCCATTCTTCAGATGCCAGAGAACACGTGGGAAGAAAAGCTAGGACTAAAGAAAGAAGATCATTGGTTGGTGGATGTGTGGCACAGAGACCTCATCAACCGGAAGGAGAGGATGGAGCAAATCCAGAGTAGAGTGGATCTGGATATCAAGTGGATTAAGGAAATCTGGGTGGAATGTGCCTAATACCTTAAGTTGATGATGGGCTATGATATGCCCACGGTACAAATGGAGGCAGAAAAGGTCAGGCCATACTTTGAGGAAAAGATGAAGGATGGAACAGCTGGAGAAATTACAACGGAGTTCCTAAGTTTTGCTGCCTGCGCCTTCAATCGATCAGAGCTATTCAGAGACCAGGGCTCAAAGTATAACGAGGACTGGAAGCAGCTGGAAGAGAATGCCAAGGAATGGAGCTACCAGGCATTAAGATGCAAGATCCTTGAGATAGACAAGCTCCAGGCCATCATCCTCAAGTACATTGAACACACAGCTTCCAAGAAGTAAGAGGATAGCCCAACCAAAGAGGAAGATCTCCCTAAAAAGTAGCTACAGCCAAGAAAATAGCAATTAGCTACAGGACGAAAGAGCAATAGTGCCATCCACTAGATGACAAAATAGGGAAGAGACAAAAAATGTTTTTAAATTGTAAATCTATTTGGGGGTAGGTGAAACCCTATTTTGTAATGAATCTTGGCCACATAATGAGAATGAATCTTGGCCATTCATTTAACTTTTGGAAAACTATAAATAGAGCACTCCCCTCATTTGCAAAGGTGAGAGTTGAGTTGTTGTAAAGACATACTATTGAAATTTATAAGAAATATCATTGATTTGGTGTATTTTCTTGGTTTCTCCCATGTGACATGATTCATTCTCCAATATTAGATGTTTAGCTTAGATCTTATGGCTGTTTAGTTAGCTGTTTACTTCATTTGGATAAATCTTAGGAATGCTGTTGGCTAATTGTGAAAATTCTTGCCTTGTTGATGATCCTTTAGTCCATACTTTTTATTGTTTGCTGAAGGTAGATAGCTGTGCAAAGTTAGCCTGGACTTGATTAAAAGCTGCCCCAAACATTTTTCTTTAATTCATGCATGTATGTGGTGGATGAAGGATGAAATATTTGTAGCCCTTAGAAGATAGCACAATTTCCATGATACTGTGAAATCTCTGGTTAAGTGGGATATTGTTTTGAGGAATTGTCCATCGCAGGAACTCCATTGTTACTATTCACAGCAAGCTTCAAACTTAGGAACTTTTCTCCTCCTTCGCCCTTTTCCTATTTTTTTAGTAATTGAACAATACCAAGGTTCATTGCACATTGTAAAGCCAAATCCAAAACCTAAACAGAGTCTAAGATTGTTGTTTGAACCTACAGCTGATGCATAGCAACTTCCCATCCTAAGGATTCCATTCCAAGATCCAATTTCATGCTTTGTATCCACATTTTGTATTTCTGTAAGACCGCCGTGTGATTCTAGCAAATCACATCAACTACTGAGGTATCTAAGTACTGTCATGACCTGACATCTGAGAGACCTTGGGATAGTGTTCTGCAGTTCGATTGTAGGAGATTGTCTTTCAAGAGAGGTACTGCACCTACACACTGCCTGTGTTGAGAAGTGCATAAAAACACCATCAACAGAACTGGCACTAGAAGGAGGGCCACACTCGAAATACTAAGTTAAAGGATAAAGCGAAGCTGGATCAAATCGGATCATTCTCCCCATAAAGGTTTCAGAGAGTTCTATGATTAACACCAAACAAGAGAGAATTTGAAGAATTGCAGCCTCCCACGAGGGCAAAACGAGCACAAGGAAGCAGCGTCGCCTCTTCCTCTTCCTCCATTCCATCCGCCACCGTTTCACCCTCACCTCCATTTGGCTAGCCTTCATCTTCCACCCAACTGTCTCAAACAACATTTGCACCCCATATCTCCGGCAGCCAGGGGTTCGCTCCTCTTCTGACCCTTTCAGCCCAAGGCACTATCTAGGTAGCCATAGCTTAAGGGCAGCCACATATTGTGGTTGTATTGCCAATACAGCCTCGAATCCCTGTTCTCCGACAGCAAGTGCCACCTCCACCTCCCCCCATGGCTTGGCTTGTGCATACTACGTCGCCGATACATTTTGCGGTCTACAATGATATGCCCAAGAATCTGGAGGGCTTTTGTTCGAAGTTCCATCCACGCAATATGCAAAGAACAGTTGAGGAGCATATCAAAATATTTGAGACAACGATCACTGAAATGCAAGTGGACCATGAAGACGTTGCATGTCGCCTTCTTCCGCATTCATTAGGAGAAGATGCCTTTTATAGGTACATTAATCTGCTGAGGGGGTCCATCACCTCGTGGAACCTGATAAAGAATGCCTTTTTGCAGAAGTACAAGATTCCCGTCAACCCTTTGGACCTTTACCAATAGTTCATTTCCATCAGAAGGGAGGTTAACGAACCTATCGGCTCCTTCAATGACCACTTCCATCAGGCTCACATGAAGCTTCAGGATCCGTACGTTTATAATGATGCTACAGCTCTCCCTATCTACTACGCGGCCCTGGACAATCTCACATTGGCCTTGGTGAAGAGGATGCGCTCACCACCCGCTACCCTACTGGCCGCCTATGCAGAAGCCGTTGTTGCCAGTGCGGACTTGGAGAAAAATATCTTTGGCCCGTTGCCCTCTTTGGGGCCGGTAGCCCATCCAATGCAGATTCAAGGGCTCAATTAGGCATTTTCTCACCAAACCCCCTAATGAACCAGGTGCCTCAATTGCCTATGGTTCCCCATCCGGGGCAGCCGTTGAACTATGCACCTCCCGCGCCTTCCTATTTGCAGCCCCAGCAGCAGTACAACTATTCTCAGATTGCTCTGCAACAACAGGCATATTCCCAACAACCCCAGGCGTCGTTGTACCTGTCAGGATTGGACTTTCCCCCAGCCTATCAAAATCAACTGGCGGCCCCGCCCGCTTTTCTCTGAAATTCGGCCTTGTCGCCTGGAGGTGCGATTGAGAAAGACAAGCTAGAGGAGCTGACTGAGATGATCAAGAAGATGTCTACGGAGATGAGACATCTAAAGAACCAGAATAACCAATTGCAGGCCTCCCAACACAATTTTTAGGCCAATCTCAATCGAGACAGCTGAGACAATAGGGACGGCAAGGATAATCGTGAAGTGGGCACCTTCTCCAAGTAGAATTATGAGAGGGGGCAGAACTCCAATCAAAATGCAGAAAGAAGACCTTCTCAGACGTAGAACCGTATATGGAACACCAGGCCCAACAATGGTGGTGTCCCCATGCCATTCGATCAACCGGAAAGCAATGAAAAGACATCCAGCGGTGTGTACCTAGCTGAGGCAGCCTTGTCCGGATGGTGTTGACTTCACAAAACTAGTAGGCATTCTGAATTAGATTGTCCCGAGTTTCAGATGGTTGCTAAAATCTTCCAGGTAGAGGTACAAAACATGGTAGACAATGCCAACTGCAGGGACATCATCCTGTCCGAGCCATATGATTCCTCATGTCTGGTAGTCAATCACGTGCCATTTCCGCGAGGCGACCGCAACGAGCCCGAAGCCGAGCCTACTCCTGTTGAAGATGAAGAAGTGCAGGAGGTAAGTAGTGAACAAACCTTGGCTCAGCTCTTTGATTCAGTAGATAATGGTCTGGTAGATGAAGATGAATCATTTGTAGATGAGGTCCACATGTTCCAGCAGCGATCGAGCCCCTACTTCCTTAGGAACAAACAAGTGGGTGGACCCTTTACAACTTCTACCCCACCAAACAATTTTGCCACCCCGCCTGATCCAAATGCCAGTAATAACCCTGGGCTTCCTCATATACCTACCCAATACCTGAACAAGAACTAGCCTCAGAACCAGTCACAAAATCAGCCTCAAGGCCAACCTCAAAATCCGTGTAGCCAAACAAAGGTCCAAACCCCTAGTTCTACCACAGACCAGGCTTTTAGCTCTGAAATCGAGCAAATGGATGAATATGTGGCAGAAGAATTCAAGAAGGTAAAAATTAGTTTGTCAGCCTTTGAATTACTCAAGGTTCCTGCCGTGAGGCATGCCTTCTTTAGGGTCCTGAATGGGACTCCATCTTTTAGTACAACACAAGAAACCCCAGCCAGGAGGGTAACCTTTAAGGAGCCTAGGAAAGAACTGGAAATGTAGGATAATGTCTAGAAAAGGAGGGATGTTCCCGTGAATCAGTCGACAGGTAAGCAAGTTGAAAAGGATTCAAAAAGGGCCACCAGGCAGTTTTCTAAGGATCAGCAATATAAGAAAACCAGGGATATGACCAGTGATAGGAACAAGGGTCAGGTAGCTCAAATGGACACACTTGTAGGCATCCTCCAAGGGAGACCAGAAACTCCCCCTTTCCTGACCACCATTAGGATCTTTGGAAAGAACTTGCACAACTACTTGCTCGATTTAGGGGTGTCTGCCAACGTCATGCCCTTGGCCGTATGCAAGGCTCTTGGCATCACCCCCACACCTTCAAAGAGAAAGGTGACCCAGCTGGACAAAACAGAGATCAACATCGTGGGTGAAATAAACCGCATCCCCATGCAGGTTGCCGTAGACCTGCGGATATAGCAAGTCATTGATATCCAAGTGGCTGACATTCTCGATGCATATGGAATCATCTTGGGAAGGGAGTTCACTAAGGCACTAAATGGATATATCACCACAGACCTTTCTCACATGTGGCTGCCATGGAAGGGGCTACCAAATTAGATTCGTATCGACCGTGAACCCCGTATGAAGTACATGATCATGGAATACAACAATCTCAGCGAGGTGTTGTTTGCTGAGACCGATTTGGGGAATTATCACCCTTTTGCCTATCAAAATGAGATCGGGCTTCAGGAAGAACGTGCAGATGAAGTATTGCTGGTGTTGTGCAGTCCCTCGGCAGATTCCACTCGAATGCCCTCAGACATAGAAGTGTTGGCAGAAACTAATGATGAGTCGGATAGGGATGACAACTGGGGATTGCTCGATGGCTTCCAAGAGTTCATGGGAAAATGCGTGAAGGACCAGCTCAGCCTAGGAGCTTGAATGAATTTCTAGGATCTTTTATTGCCAAACTAGTGCAGGGTTCACAATGCTGCTTACTACAAATTTGACTGTTGCCTGTGCCAAGCAGCAATGGAGCATGTTAAGAGAGTAGCTGCTCCTTAGACAGAAACACCTAGGGAGACGCCAGCAGAACCACCTATTGATCACAGCCTCAAACTGGAAAACTCCCCTAAGATCACAGGGCCCGCCGTCCAGCCGAAAGGGAACGAAAGCTCAATCAGACCCGAAGACAAGGAATCCTCCACGTACTGGATGCTCCGATTCGATGGATCGAAGTCAAGGCAAGGAGCTGGGGTGGGGATTGAACTCATCAGTCCAATAGGTAAAACATTTCTCACTGCCTACCGATTGCAATTTTATTGCACCAATAACGTAGTAGAATATGAGGCTTTGGTCCTTGGCCTTCTTATGGCCTTGAAGAAAAATGTCAAAGCACTACAAGTCTTTAGGGATTTTGCACTCGTAGTCAAGAAAGTCAGGAAGTTATACTCCTGCCATGATCAGAGACTCACCAATTACAGGCATAGGGTTTGGGATCTCTTAGAGGGCCTAGATGCGTTCAACATACAATTGATCCCTCATGCTTAGAATCGCACAGCTGATGCCTTGGCTCAAGCAGCTAGCATGTTACAACCCCTCTCTTTGTCTGGGCTGAAGAAATTCACTGTTGAGCTTACCTCCACGCCATCAGTCCCAGATAATGTCACCCACATGTAAGTCTTCAATGATGACAAGCACATCCTCCAGTTTATCACCAGTTCTGACGTCTTCGCAGCTCAAATAATTGATGAATCGGATCCACAGGAGGCCGAACTGGACATAGAGAGGGTCATCAACCTCAAAACCAATAAAATCCCTAGGGGCATGGTTCAGTTGGAATGCATATTTGATTTGGATCAGATCATAGATTAGAATCGACAAATAAAAAAGGAGGCCATCAGTAACCAATGCAATGCACACAACCTTGGAACAGCCGAGGAGATCAAGAATATTTTTATTGGCAAGGTGTGCACGCCAGAGGAAAAGAGAGGGATCACGGATGCATTACGAAAATATCATGATGTGGTGGCATAGAGTTATGAAGATTTGAAAACGTACGACACCTCTGTCATCACCCACACCATCCCCCTCAAGACGGAAGTGAGGTCATTCCGCCAGCGACAACACCCTATCAATGCCTTGCTGGAACAAATCGTTTACAAGGAGGTGCAAAAATTGCTCTTAGCAAGAATCATTTTCCCAGTCAGGCACTCCACGTGGGTGGCCAATTTGGTCCCGGTCAGAAAAAAGAATGGAGAGATTACGTTGTGTGTGGATTTCTGCAATTTGAACCGCGCTTCAGAGAAAGACAACTATCCAGTGTCTTCATTGGATGAGGTGTTGTAGATCGTCAACGGCTCCCAAATGATGTCCTTCCTTGACGGATACTCTGGGTACAACTAGGTAATGGTGCAATATGAGGATCACCATAAGATGGCATTCACCACTAAGTGGGGGATGTTTGCTTACAGAAGAATTCCTTTCTGGCTCATCAACGCCGGCGCTACGTTCCAACGCGCCATGGATATCGCCTTCAAAGACCTAATTGGCAAGTGCATAATCATCTACATGGATGATTTGACCATATTTTCTAAGAAGCGGGGTGATCATGTCTCCGACTTATGCAAAGTATTTCAGAGATGTAGAGAGTTTGCGGTTTCTCTCAACCCCAAGAAGTGCATTTTCAGAGTGACTGAATGCAGGCTGCTCGAACACATTATTTTAAAACAAGGAATCTCCATTGATCCTAAGCGCATCGAGTCCTTACTCAAGATTCGGCCCCCGGGCAGCAAGAAGGAATTAAAATTTTTCTTCAGAAAGATCAATTTTGTCTGGAAATTCATCACAGATTTCGCAAAAATTGTCAAGCCTCTCAATGCCATGCTCAAACAAGACGCCAAAGTTGAATGGACACCTGACACTAAACAATCCTTCGAAGAAATTAAACAGGCCATTGCTGAAGCCCCCGTGATAGTTAGCTCAGACTATCTGAAGCCATTCTACATCTATTCATTTGCTTCAGAGCATTCTTGTGCTAGCATGTTGACCTAGAAAGACGACGAAGGAAACGAGCATCCGATCACCTTCATGAGTGCTCCTCTCAAAGATGCTAAATTGCGTTACCACATCATAGAAAAGTAGGCGTATGCTCTCTTCAGAGGAGTGAAGAAATTTAGGCACTACATTCTACGCAACAAGGTGTTTGCCATTGTCCCCGACCCAGCAGTAAAGATGCTGCTCATGCAAAATGAATTGGGCAAACGAAGGGCTAAGTGGGTCACCCTACTCCAAGAGTATGATATGGAGATTCAACTGATGAAACTGGTAAGAGGGTAGGCACTCACCCGTACAATTGCCGAAATAGCAGCAGAGGTTGGACCTGAACTCACGGTACAGCAGTATCAACTTGAAGATGTCTCCCCGGGAGAGTGGTACCAAGATGTTGTTTACTATTTGCTGAATCATAAGTGTCTGCCGCACCTACAAGGAGTCCAAAAGCGGGCCCTAAGATTGAAAAGTAATGGCTACATGTTGTAGGGTTCCATTCTCTACAAGAAGAACCACAAAGGCATTTATCTGAGATGGCTTGGCGAGGAAGAAGTAGAACGTGTCTTGAAGGAGTTTCACAATAAATTTGGTACGGGCCATGGCTCGGGCTCCTCTATGGCGCATCAAGTATTGAGAGCAGGGTACTATTGGCCAACCGTCTTTAAGGATGCCCATCGCCATGTTCTTCATGTCACACGTGCCAGACCGCTGCCGCCAGGGAGAGGAATGCTGCTGCCCCACTGCAGCCCATACTGGAGATAAGGCCTTTTGCGTAATGGGGTCTTGACTTCATCGATTCGGTAAGCCCTCCATCATCTGTGGGACATAGGTACATTCTTATCGCTACTGATTATTGTACTAGATGGATGGAAGCAATAGTATAATCACAAAACACATTTTAGTGATTCACTAATATACAAATAACTAAATAAATAAATATCAAAATATGTAAATATAATAACAATCTAAATATTATTATTATAATATATTTACTATAATAAATAAGAAAATTAATATAATAATAAAGATATTCATAAGAAAATAATATTATTTAAATGAGATTGTGCCTTAATTTAAACAAATAATAATCCTAAAGGCACCAATTCTAATAAAGAGGCATATTAATTATTATAAAGAAACAACAATCAATCTTTTGAAAATGCAATGACTAATATTGGGGAGAGGCAACAATTAACAAAGGGACATCATAATGATTAAAAGCTACCTCCCTATGAATAGACGTATCCCCTCTTGGGGATATAAAAGTAATTAAATGAGTTTGGGTAAAGGGTCATGTAATGGAAAAAGGAGAATAAGAAAAAAAATCAAGTGTAGATCACTAGCTCAGAATAAAGAAAAGAATCTATGAATATATTCTAAGCATAGGATTATATGAAATGAGAATAAGTCTTTATCATATATCTTCATTGGCTGAAACATATAATAATCTCTGCAGATCGTGGCTATGATAATTAGGAGAACAAGTCTGATATATATGCTTCGTGACTGGGAATAAAGGAAGAATCCCCTACAGATCAAACATGTTGGAAAAGCATGCAGTAGTGAAGAACATATCAATTGAAAATGAAGGTAAGAGATCTGCATAGTTTTTCTAGTATTAATATGCATTGTTACTGTATGCATGGATCTAGATTTTAATCTTGATGATAGCATAAAATGTATGGATGCTATTGAATATTAATGTCTAAGGATAAATCTTAATGTTTGAATCTATTTGAAAACTTGGTTAGGAGGAATGTCCAAAGAAAGTGGTGACTAGAGACCTCAATTAAGATCTACCTATTTTGAATGCAGGGAGGGGTCATGGATGGGTGGAGAGTCCCATTCAAGTTTGCATGAATCAAAGAAGGGAAGGGCCATGGAGGGGTGGTAGGCCTAGACCACTATAAGCTTCATTGGCTTCCTCCAATAGGCAGATTGTTTGAATCTGATTGGAAACCTACTCGGGAGGAAGGGCCTGAGAAAAGTGGTGCTTAGAAACCCCACCAAAGATCCTCCCAAAAACCCAAGGCAAGGATGGGCCATGGATGAGTGGAAGTTCTACTTAAAATTTTCCTATTCCAAAGTTATGGTGGACCATGGATGGGTGGGGCTCCCACTCAAGTCCACCCAAATCAAGAAAGAGATGGACCATAGAGAGGTGGTAGTTCTAGACCACATATAAGCTCTGTTGGCTTCCCCCAATAGAAAAGTGTCTTCTAAGGTTGTGACATGGGTGGAGAAAGCAGGTATAAGTCACTAGCAAGAAGAGTTATGGTACACAACCTCTTAGGCTTGGAAAGTGGCTTTGATTGGATCCATCCAGGTTACTCCTCCTAGTTAATAGTAGCATCATAATAGTGTTTTTCGCAGGTCTTCAAGCTCACTTTCCATTCAAATTGTCAAGGAAATTGATGATGGTTTCCTATGGAGAATCATGATGGATTCTAGGTTGGGAAAGTGCAACTAACCATCAAACCAACCCTAATGAATTGTTTCCTATGTGATTCCATCCTCCATTATCATCCTACTTTCTACTTAAATGAAGATGGATTCATTATTATGGCTTATTAGAGTGATTAGAGATCTCTGAAAGTGTTTCATCATCTCTATGTTTCATTCATGTATCTTATTCTAATACATTAGAATAGGGTTGTATTACATTTTAGATCACCTAATCTTAGATGCACTTAAGATTAGGTTTTTCATTCATATTCAGTACCAAGATCTATTATTTCCATCTATGTTTAACTACCAAACTAGGGGTTTGACCGAGGAAAACTTGCCATAAGCAAATCAATACAATATTCAATTTTGTAGGTTTTTAGCAAGTTTAAACTTGGAAACAAACTCAGGAAGGAAGAGCAAAGATAGGATAAAGGGTTTAGGCCTTGAACTTCTAAAAAAGTAGAAACCAAGACTAATACACCACTTGTGGCATATGAGTCCTGGTCTAGTAGATTTTCTACATTTCAAAGGATTCAAACTTGTCAGTGCCAGATTGTAGTTTTTGCCTAGAAACCCTAAATTTGGATTGATTTTCCTAGCCTAGTGTATGAGTCCCAGTGAACATTAGAAGTTATAAATTTAGGGTTTTAGACCTTGTTTCAAGCCTCTTTAGTTTCTAGGTGCACCTGTATCCTTTCTTAGTCTGATATTCATATTTTTTAGTTCGTTATCTTGAGTTGCATAGTTAGGTTTACATATAATTAGGTTTTGCATGTTACTTGTCTTTCCAAGACATAGTTTGGTTTAACCCTCTTAGTATTTAGTCACACCATAAGACTCCTTATTTCAGATCTCTTTCCCTCATTTCTAGGTCTTGAAGGAAATTGGTGCTTCTATCTCCTAAACATAGAGCAAAAAATTTATACGTTTCACATTCATTATGGAAAAATCACATTAGTAAAAAAAAATGCACAAAATGATAGGAATCGTTCTTCAATAGTCAATTGGGATGAACAGAGATGATGATCATTCGATTATCAGAACAGGAAACATGATCGCCATTTTAGAATGATCATATCTATTATCGTTTCTCAACCTTTGCAATAGAGAATCATCTCTAGGTGACTTTTAGGCTAAACCTTCTACCTTGCTTGTCACCATAACAAAGTGACCTTCAATATGAGGTTTGGTTTAAACTCAACGGGTCCTCTCAACATTGGAAAAAAATAGCAGAGATAATTATTTCATTAGTAATTCCTACCACAAAGTGGTAGCATTCAACATGACCCTACTGGGTATGAGCAAGTTTGACTGTATCGAACTATTCTATGGCTAAAAGATACAAAGTAGGTGTTGTGGTTTCACCCACTAGACACAATGATCAAAGAAAAATTTGGAGTTCATATTACATATTAAAGTAAGAATCAATACATGGTTTCTATTGATAGTTATATATTCATTATGTGGGAAAAATAATGTATTCAATAAATTCAATGCTCTATCATTTGAGACAATTCAAGAGCAAGAAAGAAAATAACATTCTATTACATTGTTGGAAACATCATAAGTACCAAAAAAAATAATGAGTTACCTCTTTCTACTATATGTACTTAGTGATTTTTTCCTTGTTCGCTAATGAAACAGCTTCACAGTTCACCCTTCCTTCCTAGCCTTTTTCCCCCCAATATATGCTCTACTTTTTGCTAAGTATTTCATTCCTTTTTCCTAGACTGTGTTCTCACCTAGATTCATTATCTTTCTAAAATGGGAGGGAGTGGTCATAACTCTACCTCGCCTCCTCATCCATAGCCACACACACCTCCATTCCAAATGGAATAAAATCCATTTCATGATGGTGGTGGTTATGTTCAAAGTTGTCAATTCATTTTGTGTTCTCGTATTTGAATTTCCATATCAAAAATTTTACTTTTGAATGAAGGAACACAAATTTCATATACATAGTTATAAATACATATATTAACACATCCATGTAAATGTACTCATGGTTCTATTCAAGAGTAGTAAATTCAGCACATACATCTATATGTTCAACACCATTCACTATTATGAGGAATTGCATAAAATGAACATGGTAGAACATATGTTCCATTAATTTTTTTTCTGCAATCTTATCTAATTAGACATTTACCTATTTTATACAAAAAAAAATCATACTACAAAATTGCTAGCTAAATGTAGATGCTATGTTTCTTAGTGGTGTGTGCATGTTCTATATTCCAATTCTTTGTTACCATTCATCATAATACTAGGTATTCCTACCTCAACCATGTTCTCAGTCTTCAACCTATCCCTGCATTCACACACTTGCACTTACAGAGTTTCATTAGTAATAGATCTAACCAATGCATGAAATGAATGATACCATTTCATATCAAAACATTCATATTTTGTATTCAATCATATGATTATACATATATTTTAAATGGCATTGAAATATCAACCTTATCGCAAATCAACTAATAAATTCTGTTTTCGATAAATATTAAAAGAACTTAGCATTATTAAATGCAAGAAATTTTTTGACACATGATAGTATAAATTAATGAAAGTACTTAATTAAAAAAATTGGTAGCTATTAGATATTGATCCATCACATATGCAAGAACATTAGTTTATGAATGTTTTTAAATTTATCAATAAATTATCTATTTCCTTAGATAACTTCTATGATTGAGGAATTAAGCACACAACTATAAATTAGCCCACTTTTGACAATTTAGGATATTCTCTATGGTCTACCCTTGAATTTATAGAAATTCCTATATTTAGTGTTGAACAATCCGGATAATTGACAGAGGGGGTGAATGAGTTATCATAAAATATTTTTCTTATCTTTAATTAGTTTGGAGAAAACTTAAACCAATCAGAAAATCATCTAACAAAAATCAACATGAATGCACATAACAACACCATGCACAATGAACACCAGAATTTACATGGAAACCCAAGAAGGGAAAAAACAAGGAGAATGTTGATTTTCAATTATAAAATACCGGTTAAGGTCACACCAATTAAGGTGATTTTTACAAAAGGCTAACTACCAAAATGCTCACTATAGGTAAGGCTCACTACCGGTTGGCTCATTGCCCGATTAATACAACTGATTACAAAATAGTCTCACTGACAAAAGTGAGCTGATAAAATTGCATCTATATATGCATGAATTTAGTTCTGGTTAAGAGCACAATTTCTATCTGTAGCAAATGTGATCAAGAAACTTCTACACAAAACTTCTTTGCACAAACTCTGCAAAAAGATTTACTTCATCCTTCGCACCCTATTATCTGCTTGCACACATCATACTCCACTCTTCTCATTTCAATAGACAAAAAAAAACTTTAATTATACCATTCCATGCCATCATAATCTCCTAGGTCGGTCAAACACAATGTCTTCATAGTCTTCCAAGTCAGCCAAATACAATGGATTTGAACTAGATCACCACAAAACATTTCAACATGAAGAACGACCTTGAGGTATTCAATAAGACCTTACACGCTAGCACTAGAGCCAAAAGATAGGTAATACAAAAGATCTTCTTATCACGTTACTAAGGGACCCATAAATGCGTCATACATAAAATAGATTCATTACATGACATAATTATTAGAAGATAGCAAACTTTGAATTGCATGAAGTATATTCTAGATCCAATAGGAATGCCTCAACCAAGAACAAATCTTGATTATCATCAATTTTACCATCAACCGAAGAGACATACCAAAACTTGTAACATGCTACATGAATTTCCAAATAGCAAGGTTACCCGGAGTAGGCTTTGAACATAACATCAAAAATCAAAAGAGTAGTCTTCATTATTCTGCATTGAGTAAATTCCATGAATGTCCCAAAATAAGTACTGCCATATCCAGATCAAAGATAACATCCATACTACATAACATCATAGTACACAATAGGATAGATCATTCATGTATATCATCCCAAGCACAACCTTCCAGATCCAAGATTTGATATCAATGACAAAAACTCTAAATCATCTCAATAACTTCTAAGCAATCTCCCCCTTTAGCATTGATGGGAAAACAACAAAGAACCCAAAAACATAAAACTTTAAAACTCCAATTCCAAAACTCTAAACACTCCCCCTTTGGCAAGAAATTCAATACCTCTTCTTGTTTTTGTTTTCTCTTCATTTTCTCCCCCTTTTGTCCATCAAAGGAAAAGTGAAAAATAAGAACATTCAAGAGATCAAGTAAAAAAAACACTTTTTCATATGAAATTTTTTCTTGTACCTTTCTCTCATAATTGGCCGAATCATCTTCCAGGCTAGCACTACAAAAACCATTCTTGCACACATACTGTCCAGTAGAGTGAAAAACATAAATGAAGATGACCAGTTCAAAGATAGGTACTCTTGTTCACAATTCTCTGCATCAGAAAGTATCCTAGAGAGATGATCCAATCGGACCTCAAAAATTTCTTTGACCAAATAGAAAGTTTTAACCAAATCTTCCTTTTGTCTCTTTAAACAGACAATAACTTAGCTTGAAATTCTCCAACTCTTATTCTCTATTTTCCATCTTTTTCTTTGAAGAATTCAAAATACTTCTTGATACTATTCAATTTGGTGACAATACTTGTAGATGTCAGACATCTCCTTAATGCATTCTTTTGTTTCACCAGTGAGTTTGGATAACTTCTATTTGTCTTTGACACATCTTCTCTCAATCATAGCTTGGAACTTATGTCCTTCAGATCCTTCCAGCAATGTATCCTTTCTTCAACAACTTCTACCAGATCATCAAGTAATGATTCAGAAACATCTGAAACATTAATACCCTTTTTGAGTAGATAATCAACTAAGGAATCATCAATTCTAAGCCTATTGACTGGAGAGAAAACATACCACATTTAACCAATATTTTTCATATTACCTTCATCCAAGGGTATGTATAGGATCGTCATGGAAAAAATAGGCACTTAAGTGGCGAAAAATTAAAAAAAATAGAGCTAGGTGACTTGACATAAAAAATTGAATACATTATCGATATGATTTCAAACCTATGTAAGAATAGAATATGTATAAAATTTAATTTAGTTTCTAAACTACTAAGTGTATTTTTAAAATTTGAAATTTCAATGTAGTAGTACTTAAATTTCAGGGAATAAATAAGAAGTAGGCGTCTTTCTAACCACCCTAACCACAATAAAATGATAATATATTTTATAAGATTTTAGATATAAGTAGAGGACTCATGTCCCATATTTTTGTAACTTTTTTCAAAATGAATAATTAATTATAAATTTTTTATTACAACTTTTAAAAAATATAAAAAATTGTATGTCTAACCACCTTAACTTAGTCAAAATTTCATGAAATTTGAATTGTTTTTTAATCCTATAATATGTGAAGCATAAAATGTGACACATGTTTTAGGTTCAAAAAATGTGATACCATTTGCAAGCTATAGGTTTTTTTCAATCATCCTATCAATCAAGACTTTAGTTGTAATTCAAATAGAAAATGAATAATAATTATTTATTAAATTCAAAGTAAAGAATAATTTATATTGGTGGAAAGCTGAGAATCTCCTTTAAAAACAAATTTTGTTTCATCAATTTTAGGTAAAAAAAATTTGTCAACCACATACCCTACACATACCCATCATATCACTACTTTTTGACCCATCATGATCCTACACATACCCCCAACATAGAGTGAACTTCATCTAAATCGATAGGGTTAGATCTAGGAATAAACTTTTCTGCCTTGTCCTTCTCTTTTGACATAATAATGACATCCTTCATGTCAATTTTCCTCCTTTTAGGTTCTAGAGGGGAATCACCAATGACAACCTCTAACTCCTTATTGGAGGAGGAACCCACCTCAAATTGACTAGATGATATTGCACCGAAGCACAGATTCATCTAAAAGGATGAGAAATAAAATTTGCATGCACCTAATTTGTCTTCCATACATTCCAGATACCTATAGATTTGCTTTCCGATAGGGATGTCATAATTCTACTAGAAATTCCCCTTTGATGGTAGTGAACTCAAAAAGTAGAATACTAAACATATGAGTAGAGACCCAAACCGGAAAGGATAATTATCATCTAAACACATTCTAACATTATCAATTAAGTTTTCCATTATGAGGCTACACAAGTCAAATTGCTTATTTTCCTTCACCATCTTAGGCGAAAGATATATAGCAATAGCTTCAAAGTAGAACCTTCATGATTTCATAAATAAATTTTGTAAGTGATAACATAAGCAACATACCTCACTATAAGATTGACAATAGTGTTTATCAAGAGAGCTCAAGGGTTTTTTTTTATACCAATAAGTTCCTCTACATCTCTATATTTCATCATTTTCTTCCCAGGGAGGTAACCAATGCTACATAATCCAATAATAGCTTCAATCGCTTCCTTAGTGATTAGATAGGGTTTGTCCAAAATGATGCTACCATCCTTGAATTATCTTAATAGGAACAAGATAGACTCTTTGTTGACAAACTAGGGAAATTATCCCCATAAATCCATACCTACAACACGTACATTCTGTAATTCATCGACCTTCAACCCTTGTTCCATTTCCTTCATTTTTTGATGATCAAATTTGTCCAATTCTACACCCTTCAGTGTTAGTGGAATACCACCACATGATTGTCTATCAACGGATTCCATCACCGCACTTATTTTCTTTCATCTTTTATCACTCGGAAAAACTTCTTCTTTGCAAATTGTGAGAAATTCTTTGTTAACTCCACCTATTAACCTTAATTACTCATGATTAACTAGCCACCAAAACTTATATTGATGACATCATCAATTGTACTTCACTTTTCAATCGGGTAGATTAAGCTTCCTCATATATTACCAGCTAGATTAGATTTAGCCATGTTAAAAATACATCAATATTCATTCCAAAAGGGGGAAATCCATCAGGATATGCATAGCAACACCCCCCTAAGCCAAGGTGGCTGTCTCAGTTTTGGGAAGGGCATGTGCCTAGATCTGGTACCATAGTAGAGTTGTCCACACTCATTTCCCTTTTCTTCCACACCATGATGATCTTCTTCTTAGATTCACCTAATTCTACAATCTTCTTTTTATTTTCACAATTTTCCAAAGCAACACATTTGCATGTGTTAGCATAATGTTTGGATTGAATGCACTTGTTAGTTGCGTCATGCATACACATATGCATACGAGGTTCAAAACCCTACAAATGTGTCAAATGCTAACAGTTACATCACAAAAAATTCAAAAACCTACCCTATCCTAGGCATGTTCTAATTAGTTGCATTGAAATAGAAACAATTGTGTCGAACGTGATAGCACTTGCAACTATCCTTGAATGATGCAATTGACTACTACATTTTTAGCCTACCAAAATATTATGTGAAATCAAGATATGACAAAGTGGGTTTGTGGGTACTCACTAATCTCTTGTTCCCTCCGACCATCTAAATGCACTCGGTATGCTCTGTACTCAATGTGGGGAACACACTCCATCTTCACTCAGAGCTCCTAATCTCCAAACTATAAATGTGAAAAATGAGCCTTTAACTTGCCAATTTCCTATTTATACCCCTCCAAATTAGGTTATGACCTAGGGTTTATAATTGGATGCACCTTTTGGCATGTTTGAATACACTTTTGGCTGCTCTAAAATTTTCAAAATTCAAAATAGACCTTGCCACCATTTTTCTAGCCATCAAATTGAATTATTAGAGCATTTTCCAAAAAAAATTAGTGCCTTGCCAAAATTCACAAATTCTCCTCAGGAGGATGGATCCTCCACGCCTATGTTGGGGCATATTGTTAGCATAATTAAAATATTTAATTATGTGCTTATGGCCCAAATTCAACTATTAATTAGATAATTCTTAATTATTTAATTAATTCATTTATTTTATTCCTCCCTCCTCATCATTTCAATAAAAAAATTACGTTTATTTATTTAAATACATCACTAATTTCTTATGTCTTGTATAATTAAATAAATTCCTAAATTTATTTAATTATTCACTTTACCCTTTCCTCTACAATTAAGTAAATTTCCATTTAATTGTAATTTTTTTTCCTCCAAATTTAAATAAAATCATTTATATAAATTTCCATTGACATTTTCCCATCAGGTAAATAATTAAAAATAATTATTTACTCTCCTAACCCCACCTCTTTTGAATTAATTTAATTTTTAATTCAAAAAAGTCAACACTGCCTCTAAATCAAATAATTTTAAGTACTTATTTGATTCTCCAGCAATCTCTTTTTGTGTGCCCTATATCTTCTTTTCACATGCATTCTTGTCCATTGATTTTATTTTCTTAAAATTAAATCATGGCCCTCCATTTCAAATTTTACCCTAATTCTACCCTAACCCTAATTGCTAGTTGTCAAATTCAATCTCAGCCTTCCATCTTAGGGCGTTTTTCAACCAACAATCTTGGTCATTCATCCAAAATTGGCCTTTCTATAAAAAGGTAATGTCAACCTCACTTTGTCACTTCATGCTTCCAAATTTCTGAGTACACTTGCACTTTTGAGTCAAATCCTTCAATATTTTGCCAAAGTCTTTCTCATAGGTTAGAGTTGCTCAAGAAAAGGTCAAAGTTGCTCAAGAAAAATCTATTTACAGCAAAATGGAGATGGGAAATAAAGGTGAATCATGGAGTGCATGAAGGTTTTAGTCAGATTGTTCATTGGTTTATGCTTTTATGTTCCATTGTGCTTCATTGTTAACTAGGGTTTGGTTTATTTATGCTCTTTAATGGCAATCTAAATTTTTCCTTAGTTAAAATTTGTTTTTAATAAGATTGATTAGCCTTGATTTGATAGGGATTGGAGTTGAATGTTTTTTTTTTTTTTAAGAGTTGCATGAAACATCAAATATACTCTTTTTTGCAAATGATAAATCTAGATTTATGTTAGTGGAAAAAATCTATCCATGTAATCCTTGGCCATCTTTTACATGAGAGTGTGTTATGCATTGTCGTCTTGTAAAAAAACCACCTACACATATTATATTTTACCCACATCAATCACTCTGTTTTTGTAAAGGCTTAAATGGTTCATCAACTACCTCATAATGAAAACATTTATTAGTGGTAGTTTCAAAGTTTAATTAATATATAGTTTAAATATTTAGTCTATTATATATTGCAAGTCCTAAGTGATTGGTAAATTTTAAACATTGCTAAACAAATGTTGAGTTGTGGAAAGCAAGTTTTAGCTGCTAGAAAATCAGCTGCCATTTAATAGTAAACTTCTCCAAATCTAGATTTATCTTAGTGGGAAAAATCTATCAACGTCATCCTTGGACCTCTTTTAGGTGCAAGTGCTAGTAAGTTAGAATGTGTTATGAATTTTCATCTTGTAAAAATCCACAAACACATGTTATTTTGAGAATTATACATTGAGATTCCTATATATCTCTACTACAATCTACCCTAAACATGACATTGTTTTTTTATTGTTTTAAAGAGATAAACAGAAAAGAGATTGATTCATCTAGATTTGATAGGGATTGGAGTAATTGTTTATTCTGAAGAGTTGTTGTAATACATCATTTCTTTGAAAGGTACTAAATTTATAAATCTTAAAAAGAAAATAATTTTTAAAGTATTGTTTCAATAATTCTATCAAATAGATTCAGTTTTAGATCTCTGAACTATTGGACTTGCATAATCCCATCTATTTTATTGCATCTAAAATAAATTTTATACTACAAGCTTCACTGAATCTTTTGCTTATTGTGTCAATATGGTAAAGTCCATTTATTCTTTATTATTAATTTTTCTTATATTTTATCCTTCCATTTCTACACTGTCTGCATATATTCATATATAATGATTTTCTTACTTTTACATACTAATATTGAATCATTGTGTTATCTAATATTATTTATTTATGATGGTCTTAATTTTCTTTACTAGATATTTCAAATATCATTTATATTTTTTTCAATATCATTTCTCCTTTTAGATATTGATGAGCTAGTAGGTCAGATTTCATTTGTTACTGTCAACATGTTTTTGCATTTAAAGCTTGACCCATTTAACATATTGATGGTTATATATGGCAGAGTTTTCCTAATTTCATATATTGAAGATAATATTTATATTTTGTCTGAAAACACTCTTATAAGTAATACCCAATTATAGTTTTTAGAACATTGAACAATATCAAAATTTGTTACAAATTATTTTATAATTATAGTCAAATAAATCTATTGCAATATATGATAATCATTAAATAATAACACCAATTATTCAGATCTGAGTACTAAAATATCTACAGTATCCTGTGGTAGATGAGATGATCTAATTTTCCTTTTCCTCGAAGGCTGAGACTTCAATATATTTTCATATTTAGGAACCATCAAGGTTCAAGACCCTGTAAACTTACACATCAAAAAAAGTTTCTTTAGCATTTCTCACATCATCAGACCTAAGCGATGCTGTTGTATTCTGATTTTGTTTTCACTACTATGTAGCACAAATAAAATAATGGTAACAGTGAAGGAAACAGATGATATAATCTCAGTATTATATTTACAATTGGCATGTACCGAACTTATTCGTATCCATTTACAGAATATTACGGGAAGAGCTTGAAGGACCTCACAAACACGCCCTCCAATTCGTTTGGCCAAAGCAATTCAGTCTACCATGGAGTTACCAAGTATGTTCATACATATATTTTCTTTCTTATATACACATATATAGCAAATAAAGTGTTAGTTCAAAGTAACAATATGTGGGACTCGATGCAGGCATAGATTGACAGGGACATATGACGTCCATCTTTGGGACAAAAGCAAAGAAACTGGGAACCGCAAGGGTAAACAAGGTTAGTTTTATGAATTTGTATTGTAATTAGTTATAAATTGAACAGCTTTCTTTCTGCAGGTCAGAATGGGCTCTAGTGCCTATCAAAATCCGGTAAATTTACACGGTTGTTTTTATAGTGAGATTTGATGGATTTGAAAGGGGGAGGATAAAATAGAAAGTGGAAACTTTATATTAATGCAAATGAAACACTGCATTACTGTTTGAGCTTCGACTCTTTCATACATCGATTTATACATACACCAGCATTCTTCCATTCTTCTTACAGCTCTGTGGAGCTGGACTCTTAAAGTGCAAAGAAAATCAATCTTAACTAATATATAGAAAACTATTCACCAATAGAAGAGAGAACAGATAAAATAATATATGTTAAACTGCTCATAAAACGTGTGAAGACTGTTGATGGAACAACAGAGAGGCTGTAGGAATTAATATGCAATCTATTCGAATCCTTGCCAAGATCTGATTACACTGTTTGTCTTTAATATTAAGATTGAGTGAGATCCAAAGCTGATACGGAGAGGACAGGTCCAACTGAAGATACTAATAAGGTAGTTGGGATTACACTTCCAACACTCCCTCTTAATCTCAACTACAAATTTCAATTACTTTTTTGATCTTTTTCGTTGATGCTTCGGCATCTGCAATCTTCAAATCTTATAGACCAAACCGAAGAAATCCCAGGGCTGAAACTCTTGTTTTCTTTCAACACCTCGCTTTGAACTACACTACTGATACTCGGGGATCCCAACTTCAACTGGCTCAATTGACCTTATTCACAGAATGCTACAACATTCAACCACATTAATTCTTTTATCAATTTACAACTTCACTTGCTTGTCTTTAATTAATTCATATACCTATCCTCCTTTGACCTTATAATCTCCTTTAGTAGCTCGTCTTTCCTTTTCCTTGTAGTCTTCTCCTTTTTGACTATGAACTATTCCCTATCCATGCAATAGCCTTTTTCTTTGACTGGCACGATTCAGCAACTTGTTACAATAGTCTTCTCCTCCTTTAGGTCCCACCTCCCTGCCTATAGGTTTCATTGGAATGCCTCCTTTGATTTTTGTGGTAGATTATTGATGGTTATCTTCTCTAGTTAGGCATTCCTCTCCTTGTTTGTTCCTCCACATTGGAGCTTCAAAGAGGGTTTCTTCTCCTCTCTCCCAAGGTATTGGATGTGGATAATGAGGTTTCTTGGACTGTTATTTAAGAAAGGCATAAAGGTTTTTTCAAACACACTTCTTAGTCCTATGCATGGCTCAAGGGTATGAGGTTTTCTAGGTCTAGTTGTGATAATGTTTAGTTCTTTTATGTTGTTATTTATCTTGGTAGTTGTGCTGCAATTGCGCTATTTTCCAACCGTTTAGTATGGGTAATCCCATCCATTTGATCACTTTGTAAAAGGGTGGAGGACCTTTTGTGGGTTTTGAGATCCCTTAAAAACTTGTGTGGATTGTCTTGTGGGTATTTTATTTGGCAATCTTGTTCTAGTTATACTCTACCCTTGTGCTTCATGTATATTGTTTGTATCATTTTATTCTATTTCTCTTTGATGTAAGGGCTTTAAGACCCTAATTTCCCTTCTTAATACATAAAAAATAATCCCAAAAAAATATAAAATTATTTTGGATCATACATCTACTATTTTATTAAAAGCTTCTTGAAAAACAAATTCTAAATAAATTGTTCTATACAAATTGAAGGCTACAGGAAAGAAGAAATAAAACAAAACAAAACAAAAATAGATCATACAAACTACAATTGCAAACTAAAGCCATTAAACATGCACATACATGTCTTTAATTTGAAAATGTAATTAATATCACATAAGCTTTTTCTTGAAAAAATATATTATCTATATAATAACATCTATAGAACTTCCCAAGGTATGGGCTCCTGGACCCCCCGTATTGTAAAGAAAAAAAAACCATCTGTAAAACTTATTTAATTTAAATTTAATAAAATTATAACTTTCTAAATAAAAACTCAATTTTGAAGAAAAAAATATTTTTAAACCTAATAAAATCAGTAAAACCTTTTAAATTGGAATTAAGGGTAAAGTACCTTAACCTAAGATTCACCTTAAATATCATCTATTTCTACTGTTAGCCTCCATTTAGCGGCACGAGATGATCCCCTAGCCCTCGTCACTTCCAATCCAAACTTTTAACCATTTCAGTGTTTTTATTAACCTCAACGAATAGTCTAGAAATAAGGGTTTTCTACTATTTTACTTTATGTTTTATATTAACAATATAGAATTTGATACAGAAACACGAGTTCTAGACTGAAATTGAAACTAAAAAATCTAGTGTCCTGTTTTGGGTTTTCACATCAAGGCAGTGCGTTTCGCAGACAGAAAAAATATTGGGTACCATTAGTCCACATATAGCACGCAGAAGTCAGAGAGGTTTTTCCTATTAAATACAGGAATCTATCATTTTCTTCTGCGATTATTACAATATCCGAGAGAGTCTATTCACATTGAATATTGGAACAAATAAAACATAAAGAGAAAAAAAAAATGGTGTAGGGTTGGTGTTTAAGAAGAGCCATAAAATAGTGAGTGCCAAACGAAAAGATGCTTCCCTTTACTACTGGGCATGTTTTCTATGTTCTTTCTCCCCTCTTCATCAATGGAGGCCATTGTTGCAAATTCAACTAAATTCTTATTGGGAGTATGTCGTCATTTTGTGCCTTTAGCTGCCACTTTTGTAAATTCATGGACAATATTAGAGCAGATGATGCGAAATTGATTTGGATATAGCACCTTCGTGGGAGAGTTTTAAACACTTACGAATAATGGAAGTGATTCCGTTTATGGAAGTTAGCCACTGGATTCCTAACTTCACGCTAAATAAATTAGATTTTAGAATAAGATCAAGGTCCGACTAGGATGGAAAGAGTTATTGAGTCATATGGCTTAAGGTAGAGACCATTTTGCATACAAATTGTAAACTTTGTTTCTTCATACTCCTCCATTTGCAATGAATTTAACCACAATGTATCCTATGTAATAATATTCACTCGGGTTGTGGATTCAACTAGGACCCTTGTCACAATGTTTCCATTGAGGCAAGTGGGAATGTAGAGGGGAGAGGGATTGTTATTCAAGGCCAACTCCTTCAAGGTGAATGCCACATCTAGTGAATTAGCTGCAGGCTATAGGGAATGAGTAACCTTGACCATATTGATGTATGTTGAGGGCTAAGTAGAAGCATCGGAGGTTTCAATAATCAAGTTAGCAAAGTGAGATAAAAATGGGTCCTTGTAGATGTGCAACTCACTATTGGCCTTCGCTATTGATTTATTCACCTTTTATTTTGTCCCATTGAGATGAATGGTACCAACATCAAAGAAACCTTTTATCTTGTGATGTAGGTGCATACAATGCTTGGTATAATGCTTGTTAACTCGATGGTACTAACAAAAAGAATTTCCATCATAACAATTAGGATAAGGTTCCTTTAGAGGTCGATGGTTTTCCAAAGTTATGATCTTATCCTTCAACAACATTTTTAAGATGGAAGAATAAGACTCTGCCAACTTTGTAAACTTTCTGTTGCATTTGAGTTCGTAGCCATTTGTTATGGCGACTACATTCATAATAAATTTTCCTTTTCCTAAGATAGATACAATAGACTTTCCTTTTGAATGGAAACACGAGGAAGATCCCTTGAACTGGGCTACCTTTTGTTGATATTCTTGCAACGCGGCACATAGATGTGCAAAGGAAGGGTATTTCATTTAGGAAAACTTCTCTTGCCAAGCTTGCTACAGGTTACCTATGAATACCTTCTACATATCAAACAGTTGGTACAAGATATATGAAAAGAGCATTTTCTCTCATGCTATCAAATTAGTTATCTTCTCTTTATCCCCCTACTTACATCCGATGAGATCTAAGAAGGTCATCTTCAGACCAGTGTTAGCTTGAAACTATTGGAGAAAATTATTCACAAGTTGGTTGAATAAGAATATAGAATTATTGAGCAAGGAATAGTGCCACTCAAGTGTTATGTCTTTAAGAGATTGTGGAAATAACTTTTCCATCAAAATGTTCTGATGAAAGAAATCTATGCACATGGCGTTGAAGGCTAACACATGTGTTTGTGGATATCCTTTGCCACCATATTTATTGAACTTGGGAATCTCCATTGCTTGTGAGAATGGAGTACTCAGTATTGCCAATAACAATGGGGTATGTTAAAAGAGAGGTTGAAAAATAGGCTAGGTGGACACTTGAGAAAGACTCACCAACTAGTTTTGCATCTGACCCATGTTCTAAAGAAGTGCATTAAGAATAGGTTCAGAGGATGACAACGACCTAGTGGAACAACTAGAATGTAAGAATTGGCTATGAAAGTAGCCACCCAAGATCTAGAGGCCTAATAGAAAGCACAAATGAGAGAGAAAAGAATATGACAAGAATAAACTATATTCAATGTCAATAATATGAGATAATAGAATGGCACAAATGTACATAGGAGACCCCTTGGTTATATAGCCAAGGTGAGAACATAAGATGGCATAAGATTATGACAAGTGTCGTAATCTTATGACACGAGACAACTATGAAAAGTTATCACTCCATCTAAAGTGGGAAGGGATAATGTGATAATCACCACAAAAGGTGGATCACCCACAAAAGGTGGAGAGATATCACATGATGTGTCCACAAAAGGTGGAAGTGATGAGATATGACATGTCAAGTCCACCAAAAGTTGAAAATCTCCAACAACCTCTTATGTGGTCCCTAAGTAAACTTAACTAAGGTGTAATCATGACCTACGACAAGGCACAAGACATATAATTACACCAACACAGAACCACCACTACCAGAACCACCTATAGAGCTAACGCCATGACCACCACTAGAGCCACCACCACCAATAGGGCCTCCACTGGAGCCACCACCATGGACTCCACCAAAGCCACCTCTACTACCAAAGCCACCACCACTCATTCCACCAAAGCCTCTACCATCAAGGGCAGTAGGAGGGGTGAAGCTAAAACCAAGGGGTATTTTATTTACCTTGATAGTGTTAGGCCTTTGAGAAGTAGCTTAGAGACATTGATTGTGGGGCCTGTTTCGGTCATGCATATCAATGTGGTAGGCATTGAAACACCTATCTTTCTTTCATAGGAATCAAGCATTTCCCCTTGAGTAGTACCCGATCTAGACTTATACGAAGGGATATAAGCTTCGATTAGATCAACAAGGCCATGTATAAACTCTATGCCTATTTGATCCTTTCCTAGTTGATGTCTCACCTCATTTGTAGGCCTAGCGGCTCTCAACATGTTTGCTAATCTCTCCAAATGATTCTCAAGGTTTGACAATCTGTTATCCCATACCAAAAGGTTTTCTACATGGATATGCACAACATCATCCTCATCTATGGAAAAAACTATAGGGGATGTTGGAGGGGTAGGAGGACAAGTGGTCTTGTCTATGAAACCCATCTTGTTAGTAAAGCCTATAAGAAAACTAGTAGTAAAGTCAGTAGCCATACTAGTGGAAAAGTGGGAGGTGAAACTAGAAGTGAGCTTCATCTTTTCCATCAATAGGTGTCACACACTTCTCCTAACAACATATCCAAAAGTTGTGGATAGGGTTGTGATGCTCATAAACCTTCACAACACTCAGGTTTACAATAGTCACTAGGTGCAAGGGAAAAGTCTCAACAGAGGAAAATGGAAAGACATTCTTCACATTGGGTTCACCAAAAATGTAAGAGAGGGGGACCAACCACACTAAGGCTCTAGGTCACATAGAGCCAAGAGCAGAGGGCTGACCTAACTTACCTCACTCTAATGGGTGTTTAAGGGTGAGGATTGAGAATGAAGAGCACTCTCAAGTGCTTCTATCACTCTAAATACCTAGAAATCTAATTGTGGCTAGACAAGTCAGTTACTAGGGTCCAAACTACACCTGAGACAACTCTCTATCCATGGATGGCAATACAGTCTAGGATTAAAGTATGAGATGTTGGCATCTCCTTGGTGCATTGGCATCCATACAGCCATAAAACATAAAATTTAGTAGGAAAAGAACCAAAATCCTACTGACAACCTAGCTAACTAACTTTAATGAAATGAACAAAATGATAAAGCATGAAATGTAAGTGCATAAGTGATAAGAGAAGCCAATGAATACAAGGGTGAGAAATATAAACTCACTAAAGAGCTAGTTCACCAGCGAGCTCCATGTGCACACTCACCTACACACAATTATGAGGGAAAAATTGTTGGTGTTGTGTAGAGGTTTTCCTTAGTCAAACCAATTCCTTGTTGTTTCCACCTCCACGAATAGCCAAAAAAGCAACGAAGTAGAAAATATGATAAATGAAACAAAATTGAGAGATTGTTCAACAATACAAAAGAATGCTACACTACTCTATCCAACCACGAAAGGAAAAGTGAAGCATTATCACCTCCACCCAAAGGCTCTCAAGGCCAATGAAGGGAGAATGCAAGTAATGAACTTGGAAAAGTCAGTACAACCATGGTGGTGTTGAAGGGAGGTCTCGCAAGAGTCCAAGCTAACAACTTCTATGGCAACACCACACGTGCAAAAGTGAAGTTGATGGAGCAACAAATTGTTGCAATTCTCAATGGAGTTGTGAAAGCTACTACAGTTGTGAGAAGATGTGAGAAAGGGAATGAAAATGTGAAAGGATGTGAAAGAGATGAAGTGAGTGTGGAATGATTTCCTTTGAAGGAAAAAATGAGAGGGAAAAAATCCATTTTTGGGTCGGTTGGTCGTACAAAGGTGTTACAATTCATCCCCAATGAGGAGTGTAACGTCCCTATGGACTTCAAATGTAGGAATCTGTCAAGGATGGCAATGCATCGTGTAGACATCCATATGTTGCACTCGCATCCCTGACAAAAATTCCCTCACTGATGCACAAAAAGCATTCCAAGTGGATGGAAGGTAGGTGGGTGATGTGGAATTTCACCTTTGGGTTTGATTTTCTAAGGTGAGGATATGCAAAAGGGGAATTTACACAAGGGGTGCAAACTCACTCCTCTATAATCTCTTATTCATCCCCAAATCTAATCCATCCTTTAAACTAGTGTCATATCTCCAAAATTGTAACATATTGAAAATGCAAACAAACAAATAAATAATAATCACAAAACACATTTTAGTGATTCACTAATATACAAATAACTAAATAAATAAATATCAAAATATGTAAATATAATAACAATCTAAATATTATTATTATAATATATTTACTATAATAAATAAGACAATTAATATAATAATAAAGATATTCATAAGAAAATAATATTATTTAAATGAGATTGTGCCTTAATTTAAACAAATAATAATCCTAAAGGCACCAATTGTAATAAAGAGGCATATTAATTATTATAAAGCAATGACAATCAATCTTTTGAAAATGCAATGACTAATATTGGGGAGAGGCAACAATTAACAAAGGGACATCATAATGATTAAAAGCTACCTCCCTATGAATAGATGTATCCCCTCTTGGGGATATAAAAGTAATTAAATGAGTTTGGGTAAAGGGTCATGTAATGGAAAAAGGAGAATAAGAAAAAAAATCAAGTGTAGATCACTAGCTCATAATAAAGAAAAGAATCTATGAATATATTCTAAGCATAGGATTATATGAAATGAGAATAAGTCTTTATCATATATCTTCATTGGCTGAAACATATAATAATCTCTACCAATGAGGCCCATTGAGGGAGTTGTCCTACCTTTTTCCAAATGGTGATGATTTCTAAGGAGCTTTCCACCCGAATTAGGGGCCGCCAATCCATTGATGCCGATTGTCGATAGAATCGTTTGATCAAAGGAAGAACACTGCAAGCACATCACGCAAAAAACAACTTTCAGGTAGTTCTTGCTACAGTGAAAAGGGAAATCAGCTAAATGACAAAATTGCTATAGTAACTGGCACTAGATGACAAAATAAGGAAAAGACAAGGAATGCATTTTAAATTGCTAGATAATGAGGGGTAGGTGAAACCCTAATCTAATTGAATCTGAGCCACTCACTGTGATTGAATCCTAGCCATTCATTTGGGCTTTGGAAAACTATAAATAGGGGCTTGCCCCTCATTTGTAAGGGTTGGAGAGCTGTTGTAAAAAGCATTTACAGCAATAGAAGACAACATTGCATGATTTTATGGATGTTTTCTTTGATTTTGCTTATCTTGCATGCATGGTTTTTCCTTCCATGTTAGTTTTAATGTTAGTTTATTAAATGGAAGTGATAATGGAAATTGCTGTTTTGGTATTTGATGAGCTTTCAGCCCATACTTTTAGCACTTGTTGATGACAAGCTGCTGTGCAAAGCTAGCTTGAGCTTCTTTATTCCAATGTTGCAACTTAGTTCAATTACATGTGCATGATGTGCATGTGCAATTTGAAAATCTACAGTCCTTAAAAGATTGCACTAGTTTTGTGCAACTGTAGGTTTCTCTTGGCCAAGCAAAACTCAGTTTAGGAAGCCTGTCTACTTTAGCAGCCACCATTGTTACTATTCATTCATAGCTTAGGATTAGAATAGATTTATTAACCCTTCTCCTTTTGCTATTTCTTTTAATCCTTGGTTAGAGCAGGATCCAAAACATCACCATGAAGCTAAATCAGATGAATTTGATGAGTTTCAACTTGCTGTTTTGAGTGGACAGCCACTATTCATTCACTTTCAGCACTTTGAAACTGCATTTGCAAACCCAACTTCCATGCTTTGTAACTCATCCGTAAGACCACCTTGTGATTCCAGCAAATCACATAAATCAACTGAGATATTCCAAACACTGTCAAGACCTGACATTAGAGACCTTGGGATAGTGTTCTGCAATCTGATTGTGGAAGATTTTCTTTCAAGAGAGGTAGTGCACGTACGCACTACCTGTGTTGAGAAGTTTATAAAAAACACATCAATAGAACTAGCGCTAGAGGGAGGCCTGATATGTTGGCAATACAAAGCTGAAGGTTGGAAGTGATTCATTCCATGCCCTCCTCCTCCTAACGCCATCAACAGAACTGGTGCTAGAAGGAGGGCATGACATGTTGAGGCTATGAAGTTGAAAGTTGGAAGTTGAGAAAGGAACATTCAAGAAGAAATCTGAGATAGGAGATCTCTTTAATTCAAAAGTCAGAAATTTTTGAAGGGAAACAAGAGCTGAGTCGAAATGGAGCAGCATTTGCAAATCAACATCACTCAGCTACATGCAAATTTGAACAAGAGACTGAAGAAGCCATTGGAGCAATTTGCATTGGCGAATAGATGTCGGATCCATTGCACTTGCAGGCATAGTGAATTGGGATGTCTAACATTCTTGGACAGAATTGAGAAGGTCTTGCAGGGAGAAATTCCCTTTTGGGAAATATTCCAGCCCTTGGCCCCCACAGACCCGGAGGAAGAATTGACAACCATGGCAGCCAAGGCATTCAAGGAGTTGATCGAGAAAAAATTGAGCAGCAAGGATGGACCAAGATTGGAGGAAATATTAATGTCTTGTTGGTGCAGATTTCACAATGCACCCCACTCTGAATTCACTTGCTCGTCATGCACAAAAATCATCGCTCAAGCCAAGGGTTGTTTGGATAAGTTGGAGCAGCCAACTCTTAATGAGGAGAAGTTATCCAATGAGGCAGAAGAGTTGTCAACATTCGGAGGACAACAAAATAAAAATGAACCAAGAAATTTGACACAAATTGGTGTTGGGACAGTAGACATGGAAAATGAAAACCAAGAGGGAGGAGTTGAAAGTCTTGGGACAGCAATGTGCATTGATGAAAATCTGATTATAACTAGTTTAGAAGAGTTTCCCTCCATTGAAGAAGATCAGTCCTCCACTCAAGAAGAGGGATTGGCAGTTGGAGATGAATCAAATGAGTTTGCAGTAGTTTGTACTGGGGCAGCAAATGAAAATGCCAAAAATCAAGAAGAAGAGGAGGCTGAAAGCCTTGGGGCAGCAGAAGGAGATGGTAAAAGCATAAGCAAAATTAGGTCGAAAGACCTCTCCATCTATAATGACAGTGATCAAGAAGCTAAAAATGCAGATTTGAAGGAGTGGGAGAAACCACTCACTACGGATGTCTACCATCATAATTCTTTTTCAAGTGATGATGAGGACTCAATAGCGGAAAGATATGACCAACTCATCTCCAGGTTGGCAAAGGATTGGTCAGAGCTGAAGTACCAAGTGGATTTGGAGATATTGCTGCTCCCAAATTGGTGCTGACTCCATGATTCATCGCACTCAGAGCTCACATGTAAGCTATGTCAAGAGGCCATCAAACAAGTCAAAGAACAAGCAATGCAGCCAAGTGCCCGACCTCCTCTACTTGTTGCTCAGATCAAAGTAGAAGACCAAGAGCCTAAGTCAAGTGATGGCTCAGATGAAGGTGGACCTCAAGAGGATGTTGGGGCAGCAATAGAAGGATAGCAATATAGTCTCAGACTTTCGAGTGATGAAGTAGATCAAGCGGGAATGCTGTCCACCAGTCATCAAGAAGTTCTCCCTCTTGAAGAGCAGTTATGTGCCATGGATGGTGGGCTTTTTGACGAGTCTTTGGAGGAAAATTGTGTAGTAGACTTTGGTCCCCTTGACGAGGTTCCATCAATTGATGACTTCTTTCCATTAGGAGCTTCACTACGGAGGTATGCTCATGTTGAGGAAGAGCACATCCCAGAAGATGATAATGACGAATACATACTCCTTGAGCCCTTGAACAATGATGCACTAGAGTTTCTAGATTGGGAGAGGAGCTCCTTCTCCATTTACAGGGATAGTGACCAAGAGGAAACAAGTAGTCACCATGAGGAGATACATGAACAACAAAAGGAGGAAGATAAAGGTGGAGGTGTTTCGATGGCTACCAACAAATACGACGAGCTTGGTCAACCGCGGGCTACAACTGAGGGTCCTTTCGCCTCAATCCTTGTAGATTTTCCTTCACAACTAGAGAGCTAAAATGAGATAGATTCATGCATGTCATCATCCCATGACATTGAATGTCACAAAAATCAAGTTAACACGTGGGAAATGAGATGGGAAAGTAGGCTGCCCCTTGAAGATAGCAATCAAGCAGAGATTTTAGCAGCAAAAACCTAGGTAGATGAGGTGTACTTCCTTGAGGAACAACCAGTGGAGGTTGTGGATCCCATTGGTAGATTAAAAGAGTGGTTTGCTACCCCATCCTCCCAACCTTATGAAGGCTCAATGTCTGAAGTGTTGCACCCTCCACCGCGCCTGCCCGAGGCTGCCAATGCAACAATCAAGGATGTTATGCTTGCTCTTGACTGTCCAACGTTGCCACCTTCATGTGAGGACACCCAGGTTTTATCCTTCCTTGCCCCTATTATTTCTTATAATTGCACTTATTATTTTGATTATGGGAATGAGGGAAAATGAACATGTTTATGGATTAACCATGGGTTCAACAAGCCTCCTCAATTGCTGATTTTTCATGATGACGTGGTTGAACTTGAGTGTTGCAACACTGAATTTCTTTTTCAGAATATAAAGACAAGTTTGCATGGTTAAGAACAATAGCGATTTCCTATTTGCTCGTGCATGCATTATGAAATCCAATGAATGTTAATGTTGGTTTGTCGTGCCTGAACATAGTGCTTTGTAAATATCTTTGTACATAGCTCATTTTTGTGTAGTATAGGTTTCTTGTAAATACTCTGCTTTCCTGCTTTCCTTACGTTAGTTGGCTTGTGTAGGTTGCTTGCTTCATTTGCTTTTTGTTTTCTTTTGCTTTGTTGCTACTTTGCTCGGGGTCTGTCTGCTTTTAACTAGGCACATCTGTGCGCACAACAACCATACTTATTGCCTAGGGTTGTTTTACATATTTCTTTGTCAAACTCTAATCAAGTTTTCAGAGTGGATGGTGAGGATCTTCTATTGGTGTCAAGCGATCTGGGTGTTTAATTCAAAGAGGATAAGCTGTTGGTTTAGTCTGACTTTGACGTATTCTAAAATCTTATAGCTCTTACACATCTTAAGAATTTGACGGTCACTATAGGGCCTTTTGTGAAGTCTAGTTAAGTGAAAAATCTAAAATTTTGCTCCAATGCCATTGTGATTCTCAGCCCTGAGCGTGAACTTCAATGCTTGTGGGTTGAAATAAAAGAGCTGAAAAGAGAAAAGAAAGAAATAAAGAAAAAATTCAAAATTAAAAGAAAGAAAATTCAACTTTTCAGGGGTATTTGAACAACTCTACCCGGGCTATGGACGCCTGGCCGACAATAGAGCAATGTTCAAGAGAATCATAGTGATAACCTCGTTGGGGCTATGGACGCCTGACTAGCAGCGAGACAATGTCTCGGATGCTTTTGGAGTTAGAATAAACTATGTAGCTTAACTGAACGGAGCTTGAGTTCCTGTAGCAACTGAAGAATGGGAATTAACGCAATTGCACACACTTGGACTTTCAGCATACTGAAGGTTGTGTTGGCTAATGGTTTTAATCCTTTAGTTGAGCGTCTGGTTTGTTTGCCCTAGCGTGAAGGTCTAGACCAGAGATTCTGGGTTCGTGATTCCATTTTGTCATCAAAATGCTCTCGAGCATTTCCCCAGCGAGTCACCATTTGTTGTGCATGTTTTGCACACACGCCCCGCCATAGGCAGGGATCCTCTTTTTTTTCTCTCCCAACAGGCTGCTTTGCTCCTGTCTTGTTTTGCGTGCCCCATTTCCAAGCCCAAATTGGTCATGTGCCATGAAATGATCAAATTCCCCTACCCAAATTCACCTGCTTAGGGTATTCAAATCTGCGGAGAAATAAAGTCGCCCATCCCCTTTCTACCTTTTTTCTTGCTTTGGTTGTTTCGGAAACATCCATGGACCCCTCTCGGTCCAGTTTCCACATTTTTGACTTTTGGGACAACTTTTTGGTAGATTTAGGGTGTGCTTAGGGTGTTTCAATGAACTGCCAAGGTTTCGTCAATGTTTGGTTGAGTTTTGATGCTTTCAGAACTTTGCCTCCAAAATTCCCTTCCTCCTTGGCTGTTTGGAAACATCCGTGGACCCCCGTTGCTCCCGTTTCCTCATTTTTGACTTTGGGGTCACCCTTTTTTGGATCTGAGATGTGTTTGATGTGCTTAAATGAACTACCAAGGTTTCATCAAAGTTTGGTTAAGTTTTGGTGGTTTCGAAGCTTCGTCCCCCTTTTGCTGTTTGGAACATCCGTTGGCCTAGGGCGACCCGGCCTCCGGAGCCCGGGCCCTCCGTGGCCATTTCTGGGCTTCTGCCTCTCCATGGCCATTTTGGAACTTCTGACGGCCATCTCCTTCCCGCCCTCCGGAACCCGGGCCCTCTGTGACCATTTCCGGGAGTCCATCCCTCCTTGACTGTTTTGAACATCCGGTAGCTCGCCTTCTTCCCGGCTGTTTTGAACATCCGGGAGCCTGCCTCCTTCCCGGCTATTTTGAACATCTAGGAGCTCACCTTCTTCTTGGCTGTTTTGAACATCCGGGAGCCCGCCTCCTTCCTGACTATTTTGAACATCTGGGAGCTCGCCTTCTTCCCAGCTATTTTGAACATCCAGGAGCCCGCCTTCTTCCTGGCTGTTTTGGCTTTCATCTGCTGTCTGCCTTCTAGCTTTCTTCTGCCGTCTTTCCACCCTCTGGTACTCGCACCCTTGAGCACGCATTAATGTTTATGGTCCAAATGAGCTCCAAATATGAATATCAAGATATTTTGATGATGCATGGATAGATCTAACCAAAAATTTGTAGGTTTGACTGACATTTTCCTTAACTCATGTATAAATGCACTTATGACACTTCGTGTTTGCAGGAGTCAAGAAGCCTTCCGTAGGTCTATCAAAGAGGCCCATTGAGGGAGTTGTCCTACCTTTTTCTAGATGGTGATGATTTCTAAGGAGCTTTCCACCCGAATCAGGGGCTGCCAATCCATTGATGTCGATCGTGGACAAACTCATTTGATCAAAGGAAGAATACTGCAAGCACATCAAGCAAAAGACAACTTTCAGGCAGTTCCTGCTACAGTGAAAAGGGCAATCAGCTAAATGACAAAACTGCTACAGTAACTGGCACTAGATGACAAAATAGGAAAAAGACAAGGAATGCATTTTAAATTGCTAGATAATGAGGGGTAGGTGAAACCTTAATGTAATTGAATCTGAGCCACTCATTGTGATTGAATCCTAGCCATTCATTTTGGCTTTGGAAAACTATAAATAGGGGCTTGCCCCTTATTTGAAAGGGTTGGAGAGCTGTTGTAAAAAGCATTTGTAGCAATAGAAGACAACATTGGATGATTTTATGGATGTTTTCTTTGATTTTGCTTATCTTGCATGCATGGTTTCTCCTTCCATGTTAGTTTTAATGTTAGTTTCTTAAATGGAAGTGATAATGGAAATTGTTGTTTTGGTATTTGATGAGCTTTCAGCCCATACTTTTAGCACTTGTTGATGACAAGCTGCTGTGCAAAGTTAGCTTGGGCTTCTTTATTCCAATGCTACAACTTAGTTCAATTACATGTGCATGATGTGCATGTACAATTTGAAAATCTGCAGTCCTTAGAAGATTGCACTAGTTTTGTGCAATTGTAGGTTTCTCTTGGCCAAGCAAAACTCAGTTTAGGAAGCCTGTCTACTTTAGTAGCCACCATTGTTACTGTTCATTCATAGCTTAGGATTAGAATAGCTTTCTTAACCCTTCTCCTTTTGCTATTTATTTTAATCCGTGGTTAGAGTAAGATCCAAAACATCACCATGAAGCTAAATCAGATGAATTTGATGAGTTTCAACTTGCTGTTTTGAGTGGACAACCATTGTTCATTCACTTTCAGCACTTTGAAACTACATTTGCAAACCCAACTTCCATGCTTTGTAACTCATCCATAAGACCGCCTTGTGATTCCAGCAAATCACATAAATCAACTAAGATATTCCAAGCATTGTCAAGACCTGACATTAGAGACCTTGGGATAGTGTTCTGCAATCTGATTGTGGAAGATTGTCTTTCAAGAGAGGTAGTGCACCTACGCACTACCTGTGTTGAGAAGTGCATAAAAAACACATCAACAGGCCTTTTCGCTGTTCTCAAGTGGACCCAAAAAGAAGTTTGTGATTTGAAAGGCCGTTTTACTGATCTCAGCAATAGGATCATGGACTTGGAGTAGAAGATCAATTGGAATCATAGAGATAATGAAGAACAGGAAACTCCATTACTGAGGAAAAGACAATAATTATAGGAGGATAGATTGAATAGTATCGAGTGTAGCATGTCCAAGATTGGACAAAAAATTAGGGCCATTGTTGCGAACAATCACAAAATTGCTAGGCATAACACCATTATAATCAATGCAATGGTGGAAAAGGTTGAAAAAAACCAAAAGGGTTCGCTGGTCATGGATTTGGATGCGGACAGGGGAGGCAGCAGATTGGCTAGTGAAGGGATTTTGATTCGTACCTGGGCTAACATTAAGAGGAAGACCCCGACTTCATCACATATGGCTCAAATTCTCAAGCAGGGGTTACAGGACATGAAGGATGTTGAAAAGGAGGCTGAGTTACTGAACACCTTGGAGTAGCGTGGTGGTGCTAGTTGCTGGTTTTTTCTGGGTGGTCCTTTTTTGGGCCATGTTGTCTCTTGGTGTTGTCGTTTCCTTTTTGGGATAGCTGTCTATTAGTTTGAACTTTTTCTGTTTATCTTTTGTTGTTTATACTTTTTGGTTTCAGGTCCCTATAAAATCTATTTTTTCCTTTTCAAAAACTATTTCCAAGAACTGCTTATCTTCATGATAATATTTTGCCACATTACATGTCAAAAATCTATATTTTTTTATTTATTCAAAAGACTCCCCATATAGCTAGATTTTAAACTACTGAAACATTTATCCTTTCATCATAGCGTTTATAACATTCATGAGCACTAGATACATTTTTAATCAATGAAAAAATATTCCTCCTCTTCCTTTAGCAAATCCTCTACTAGGTGGAGGATCCCTTGATATTTATTTGAGAAAGAGGAGTTTCAAAAAAAAGTTCAATTTTTACTATAGATTGGAAATGGTGCACTAATAATTCTATAGAATATTACTTATGTTCCTTATAATATTATAAATATCCCAACAGATCTCCTACTTTGAATCTAATTAGATCTTTGTTTCCTTCATTGACAATCCTCAATAAATTATATTTTGGAAGAAGATATTCTCTATAATTTTCTACTCTATCACAACTTCCTCTTGAACACTAAGCTGGTTCATAGTACTTTGAACCCTTTTAATAAAATCTTGAATGGATTCACTTCTTTAATCCTTAAAATTTCAAAATATCTTTTAAAGGTTTGGACTCTTACAAATCTAAATTTCTTACATCATCGGTATGCAATTTGTAAAGCCTCCCATGCATCATTGATTTTTTTTATTCTTACAATATGGGGAGAGAGTAAAGATTGAATAATGAATAAGTCTCAATTGATATTTTTTCATCTTTGAAATAAGTTCATTTATTTTTTCTCAAATAATTAAGAGCACTTCTATCTAAAAGTTCATTGTATCTTACTTCCACTTATTCTTAAAATGTTTGGGACAATAGTAGGGTATTGATTTTGATGTTTCAATATTCATATTTCTATCTATGAATTGAACAAGTTGGAATAATGGATTGTTACAATTATACATATGAATACATGATTTAAAGAGAAATACTAACATATAATCCACACAATAAATTATCACAATATGGTTTAATGTTAAATGAAAGAAAATAAAATACACTAATAATTTATAGAATTTTTTTAAAAGTATTACAAACTAAAAATACAAATTCCTTTCTTCGGAAAAAGGAACATAGTGGTAGGCTTGGGGTAATCTACCATTGGTCATTTTCCCACAATGGTGGTTATTCTTATAGCATTGTGTTAAATTTAGTGATCAAATTAAGTGCACAAAAAATTAATTCACATATATATTGAATCAATGATTAAGACTCCTTTTTATAGTTGAGGCTAGTATGAGAGCCTATCACATACACATAAATCTGATACAACAGATTGAAACAAACTAATGAATATCACAACTAGCAAAATGTCGAACTCCTTCAATGATAAACTAGATTGCCTTGAGAGAACTCATAGAATCAGAATGAATATCGAACTCTACTTGAATGAGTAATGCATGAACTAAAAAAATGCTTGACAAATAGAATGCTAATGAATATATTTACAATATCAAAAGGAAGATGTGACTCTTCACGAAATCATGTAGGCCTCCTTCAATCATCATGTCTTTAATAAAGAAGTTAGTTGTCTTGAAGATCACGCCTTCTCATAATTCCTATCAATGTCGGCCTTAATAATTGTGCCTTTTCATTATAGTTTGTTTTCTTTGGCATATAGATATGAATTTTCATAATCATGCCTCTAGGAGTCTTGATAAATCAAACAGGCATGGACTATAATTGAATTTATCATAAGTAAAGTGATTGCTAGAGGAATACTATAGATGTTTCCCAAAGAACATCAACACTCCCTGTTAGCTAGGGAGTATACTTCTAGTTGCAAAAGACATATTGCCTCATCGTGATGTCTGCAATTATGGCTACAACCATAAATGAAAAGAGAAGAATATCACCTCATCGTGATATTAGATATCACCTCAACATGATATCAATCATAATGGCTTCAACCATATATGGTATTTACAAGTGTTCATCACTTGCATGATGTTGTCACCTCAACATGACATTCACCATGGCTCTCCTAGAGGGTAAAACACAAGTAAAATAAGATCATCATAGATTCTCTCACATGATTTTGTCATGGAATCACACACATGACATACACCATGATTCTCTCAGAGGGTGGAAACAAGGGCTCTCACCTAAATTCTCAAAGAGAAATGAATTAACAAGGGATTTCACCTCGAACTTCTCTCACACAGAAGAACTCATTAAAAAGGCTCATTGATGCTAATACTCTTTCTCAATTCAGGCTGTATTCTCCACCATACCAAGCTTATCTCGAAAGCACACAAACTTGATTCTAGAGAGAGGCTTCGTGAGAATGTCTATCGTCTACTCATCAATGCTAATATACCTTAGCTGTATAGCCTTCCGTAGTACCATATCTCTAATATAGTGATACTTGATCTCAACATGCTTGGTCCTGTCATGAAAGACATGATTGAAAGAAAGCTTCATGCAACTTTGATTATCACAATGAATTATAGTAGGCTCCATTGATTATCCAAACAATCATGCAAGGAGCTTACGAAGCCACACTACTTCCCGAGCTGCCATACAAGTTGCAATATACTCTACTTCTACTATACTTAATGCTATAGATGAATGATTCCTGTTGCACCAGGATATCATAGCAGAACCCAAACTAAAGCAACAACCAAAGGTTCTCTTTTAATCCATGACACACCCTGCCCAATCAAAATCAGAGTAACAATGTAGCTCCAAGTCTACATTTGCAGAATATCTCGACCCATATCCAACTGTGCCACACAAGTATCTCAAGATATGCTTTATTGCAACTGGAAGTATTTTCCTTGGTCACACATGAACTTGATAAAATGCACTTAATGTACTCTAGTCTAGTATAGATACATCAATGATCTAAGCAACTGACTATACATAGTAGGATACACTAGAATTGAACTAGCTGCAACCTTCTTAAGCTTCTAAAAATTGGTTTCCATAAATCAACATAAAGAACCAAGATCAACTAGATTACCATCTTCTTGAGATTCAGTAGTCTCCCTCTAAATCTTCAAGCACTTTCATCAATTTTCTGACCTCTTCGTCCAATATTTCCTACAACGCTTGCCTCAATGCACATCTCTAGTATAGTAGAGAGTTAAGGGTAAACCTCTTTGACATCATGGTAGATTACTCTATTTTTTATAGGTTTGTGGAGCTACCAACATCAAATCCAGATGACTCTCTTGTAAAATTATGATCTCAATAACTAAAGAGGTCTTTCAAAGATTTAACACTTGACCTTGCAACATTGCAACCTTCACTTCTTCTCAGTGAGTTGCAGATCTACCTCTTGATCCCTACTTTAGAGATAACAATGAAGACTTCTGGAAGTGAACTCCCTCTAGCTACCAACTCAATCTCATGGCTGCAAGTTGTGACTTCACACTTGATCATTTCTTCGGTTTGCATGACTTCCTCACAAGATGCATCAATTTTTTCATCACTAAGAAATCTCTCATCACCTTTTTGCTCCTAGAAATTTCCTGAAAGCATTTTAGATAGAGATTATTAACAATTTATAATTATCCAAAGAAATATCAAGGCTAGAATCATACAAGGTTTACTATCTTAGGTTATAACATAAATGCATAATAGTTTATAAGCAATATTAAAACATAAATGAATTGACCTATAAGAGAAATATATCAAAAGATTAGAATGAAGGGATAACCAAACTTATCTTTACTTAATTTTGATATAACTCTTTCTTCCATCTTTTACTCCTCTTGAGAGTGCCAAACTCAGCACAACAAAAAATAATCTGCACAACTACAGATTTTTGGAGTGCATTATGTAGTTAGCATATACAACATAGAATCAGGCCTCTCAAGGCACCATCTTTAGTTCATGCACAAAGAGAATGTTATCGAAGTGGCCGTCCAATCACAAAAAAAATTTGCAATTCTCTTTTCATCTCAAAGTCACACTCTGAGATCTTCACAATTGCAAGGAATAAAGGTATCTCCATAGGATCTTGTCCCAAAGATCATTTATTAAGGAGAAACCACTATTAAACACACATGTTTCAAATAACCAAGGTCAGATTTACACAACCTAGAATACTAATATTTTACCCTAGCCACCAACTCAATCTCATGGCTGCAAGTTGTGACTTCACACTTGATCATTTCTTCGGTTTGCATGACTTCCTCACAAGATGCATCAATTTTTTCATCACTAAGAAATCTCTCATCACCTTCTTGCTCCTAGAAATTTCTTGAAAGCATTTTAGATAGATATTACTAACAATTTATAATTATCCAAAGAAATATCAAGGCTAGAATCATACAAGGTTTACTATCTTAGGTTATAACATAAATGCATAATAGTTTATAAGCAATATTAAAACATAAATGAATCGACCTATAAGAGAAATATATAAAAAGATTAGAATGAAGGGATAAACAAACTTATCTTTACTTAATTTTGATATAACTCTTTCTTCCATCTTTTACTCCTCTTGAGAGTGCCAAACTCAGCACAACAAAAAAGAATCTGCACAACTACAGATTTCTAGAATGCATTATGTAGTTAGCATATACAACATAGAATCGGGCCTCTCAAGGCACCATCTTTAGTTCATGCACAAAGAGAATGTTATCGAAGTGATCGTCCAATCACAACAAAAATTTGCAATTCTCTTTTCATTTCAAAGTCACACTCTGAGATCTTCAAAATTGCAAGGAATAAAGGTATCTCCATAGGATCTTGTCCCAAAGATCATTTATTCAAGAGAAACCACTATTAAACACACATGTTTCAAATAACCAAGGCCAGATTTGCACAACTTAGAAAACTAAAATTTTACCCTAGATTTCAAAAGTATAAACACAAGAATACTTATCTTGATGAAATCATAATCTCCTTTTAAGTGATGCACTTCAACAGGAATACACGAAACAAATTGACATGATGCCTGCCGAATCACAAAGCTTGAGTGCATTCCTCTAATCCAGTGAACATCCAAGGAGACGCGTTCACCACAGACGATTCAAGTAGAGATACACATCTAACAAGTTATTAGTGAAACATCATGGACACACACAAGCATAGAGGAACCGATCCTAATAATATGCACGAAACATCTCAATATATCTACACATCCCAAGAAGAATTAGATCAAAAATAATTCGATTTGCTCCACCCTTAGCAGTGGCGTCACCTCTGTCTAATTCCAAAACTGGTTGATATTACTCTCTGAATGTCCAAATGTTGATAGGCTGATCGACATCACATGTTAGATGTGCCGACTTTGGTCCAAGCGGACGCATTCAATCCCTTATAACTGAATTGTAGTGTCTCCCAGGTGTACAAACACTCATTGGAGTCTTGTTAAACAATATTTTTGGAATTGTAGCACCAGTGCATACACAAATTCAAACACTAAACTATTCATTCATAGGGAGCAAACTAAGTAGCATCACCAAATCCTTAAAGGGAGGAAATCGCTACCAGCTTTTCAAAAAGAAAAGATGCGGGTGATAACTTAGTGCGAGCCTTCCAGATGTCAATAACAAATGACTAGTATGATATCATGATCTAAGAGCAGAGTTATTGAGCCTAAGGATTTCGTCGTACATGAATGAGGATCATGGTAAGATTGAGAGTGCTCATTAGGATGGTGCCAGACAATATTACTAAATGATGACAATTGTGGCTTCAAAATGGCGTCGGCATAATTTGACTCCTCCACAAGTCTCGAAAGATTTCACTGAGATATAGAAATTCAATTCTTCTATTTCCATCGATATTACACAATCATTTGAATGTCCTGAGAACCTGCAAAAACTTCCTGACTCTGCCATCGTGGAAAACTCCATTGTCTTTTTCGGCAAGAGTTCTTCAATTCATAACTGCCTAAACATGATTAGGCAGAAAGCTCGAATAAATATGACCATAAGAAAGATAGGCCCACAAAAAAACAAAATCAACGAAGAAAAATAATCGTAGATATGGTCTCTTGGAGAATTATCGACCTATGAATCTATAGATGTCGAAGCCCTTCTCATGCACTGATCCCAATCAGTGATGATGGGAATATGGTTGCTCCTTCCATCATGAACCTTGTATCAGCCAATTGTGGTATGTAAATCAATTCGTATTGTGACTAGAACTCAAATTTCTATGCCAGAGGACAATTCGTGTTGAGCTTAGCAGGTCTGGATTCGAGAGATGAGTATATGCGTACAGTGTAGTGCTTCCTCACTTCAGATGGGCCGTAAGCAACCAACGAACAACCTAAAGGTAATTGGAGGCTTTAATAATTTCCTTGATGCAACGTCATTGATGTAATCCCAGATAAATACAAATGCTTTGATTCAAAGATATGCCAGATACAAATAGCATTCGATTTCCATCTTATTAGCAATAGCATCTAGCCATCATAATCCAGATTCCACTTAATTTTCCTATACAAATCTAATGAACCCACTCTGACACCATGTTAAATTTAGTGATCAGATTATGTGCACAAAAAATTAATTCTAAAATAGACACAAAGACACAACAGATACCCTAGTAAAACCCTCCTCTTGAGAGAGGAATACCCAACATCAATATATCACATATATATTGAATCAATGATGAAGACTCCTTTTTACAATTGAGGCTAATATGAGAGCCTATCAAATACACATCAATCTAATGCAACAAATTGAAAAAAACTAACGAATATCACAGCTAGCAAAATGTTGAACTCCTTCTTCAATGATAAACTCAGACTGCCTTGAAAGAACTCACAGACTTAGAATGAATATCGAACTCTATTTTATGCTTCATGTTTGCAGATCCTAGAAAATTATTAAGCAAATATTATTTTCATTGGTTGTTCATCTCCTTATAGGCATGATGCTAGTTATCCATTCATTCCTATGATTTGAAGATCTATGATACCTTCAACTATGTCCTCCCCTAGTTGTGGTTTTGATGATTATTTTAAAAGAAATGATGGGTATTTCTCTCAAAAGTGTCTGATTTCTAGATTCAATAGATTGTGGCCCAATCTTTAAAAATTGAACATTTATTTTTTTTGTAGTAGCATTCTACTAAAAAAAAAAAAAATTACCTTTGTGCGAATAGATTCATTGTGGTAGTTTTCAATTTAGTCTCTCATTATTATGTTATTTTTAATTGTCAGTCTTGGTTTCAATACTAGCATGTCCTCCTATTGAATCCTTGTGTTTCATATTTTAACTGTCTCATTGAGTCCTTCAACCAACTACCAATTTCGATTCACCTACCTGATATATTCCCCTTCATTTATCTTGTGATTTTTTCTTCATTAATGTTGGAAACACTATTTGACCTTTTATTATTGTAGATAAAGACACCACTATCATACCACCTACACTAATATCCTATTGAATTTGGATTTGTCTAAGGCTCTCATAGTAGAGGTCATTTTGAAAGCTGTTGATTTCTCTTCTAGTCATATTTTTTATTAGATAAGCATTTCCTTTTGGTTTAGGAGGTACTTGTTATGAGACATTTGGTGTCACATTGTTAATGCTCAAAGAACTCACAATTTTCTTGCTAGTTGAAAAAATATTTACATGAACACCTTATTGTGGAAATGGCTAGGAACATTCTTGTTTTAGAGGCTGTTAAGACTCTTTCTATTGATGGGGAGGTAGTCCCTTCTCTTCCTATGTTTCTTGTTTCTCCTCCTTTAGATCCCACCTCCTTGCCTATAGGTTTCATTGGAATGCCTCCTTTGATTTTTGTGGTAGATTATTGATGGTTATCTTCTCTAGTTAGGCATTCCTCTCCTTGTTTGTTCCTCCACATTGGAGCTTCAAAGAGGGTTTCTTCTCCTCTCTCCCAAGGTATTGGATGTGGATAATGAGGTTTCTTGGACTGTTATTTAAGAAAGGCATAAAGGTTTTTTGAACATACTTCTTAGTCCTATACATGGCTCAAGGGTATGAGGTTTTCTAGGTCTAGTTGTGATAATTTTTAGTTCTTTTATGTTGTTATTTATCTTGGTAGTTGTGTTGCAATTGCGCTATTTCCCAACCGTTTAGTATGGGTAATCCCATCCATTTGATCACTTTGTAAAATGGTGGAGGACCTTTTGTGGGTTTTGAGATCCCTTAAAAACTTGTGTGGATTGTCTTGTGGGTATTTTATTTGGCAATCTTGTTCTAGTTATACTCTACCCTTGTGCTTCATGTATATTGTTTGTATCATTTTATTCTATTTCTCTTTGATGTAAGGGCTTTAAGACCCTAATTTCCCTTCTTAATACATAAAAAATAATCCCAAAAAAATATAAAATTATTTTGGATCATACATCTACTATTTTATTAAAAGCTTCTTGAAAAACAAATTCTAAATAAATTGTTCTATACAAATTGAAGGCTACAGGAAAGAAGAAATAAAACAAAACAAAACAAAAATAGATCATACAAACTACAATTGCAAACTAAAGCCATTAAACATGCACATACATGTCTTTAATTTGAAAATGTAATTAATATCACATAAGCTTTTTCTTGAAAAAATATATTATCTATATAATAACATCTATAGAACTTCCCAAGGTATGGGCTCCTGGACCCCCCGTATTGTAAAGAAAAAAAAACCATCTGTAAAACTTATTTAATTTAAATTTAATAAAATTATAACTTTCTAAATAAAAACTCAATTTTGAAGAAAAAAATATTTTTAAACCTAATAAAATCAGTAAAACCTTTTAAATTGGAATTAAGGGTAAAGTACCTTAACCTAAGATTCACCTTAAATATCATCTATTTCTACCGTTAGCCTCCATTTAGCGGCACAAGATGATCCCCTAGCTCTCGTCACTCCCAATCCAAACTTTTAACCATTTCAATGTTTTTATTAACCTCAACAAATAGTCTAGAAATAAGGGTTTTCTACTATTTTACTTTATGTTTTATATTAACAATATAGAATTTGATATAGAAACACGAGTTCTAGACTAAAATTGAAACTAAAAAATCTAGTGTCCTGTTTTGGGTTTTCACATCAAGGCATTGCGTTTCACAGATAGAAAAAATATTGGGTAGCATTAGTCCACATATAGTACATAGCTACATTAAGTCAGAGAGGTTTTTCCTATTAAATACAAGAATCTATCATTTTCTTCTGTGAGTATTACAATATCCGAGAGGTTTAAGAAGAGCCATAAAATAGTGAGTGCCAAAAGAAAAGATGCTTGCCTTTACTACTGGGCATTTTTTCTATGTTCTTTCTCCCCTCTTCATCAATGGAGGCCATTGTTGCAAATTCAACTAAATTCTTATTGGGAATATGTCGTCATTTTGTGCCTTTAGCTGCCACTTTTGTAAATTCATGGACAATATTAGAGCAGATGATGCAAAATTTGTTTGGATATAGCACCTTTGTGGGAGAGTTTTAAACACTTACGAATAATGGAAGTGGTTCCGTTTATGGAAGCTAGCCACTGGATTCCTAACTTCATGCTAAATAAATTGGAATTTTAGAATAAGATCAAGGTCTGACTAGGATGGAAAGAGTTATTGAGTCATATGGCTTAAGGGAGAGACCATTTTGCATACAAATTGTAAACTTTGATTCTTCATACTCCATCTGCAATGAATTTAACCACAATGTATCCTATGTAATAATATTCACTCGGGTTGTGGATTCAACTAGGACCCTTATCACAATGTTTCCATTGAGGCGAGTGGGAATGTAGAGGGGAGAGGGATTGTTATTCAAGGCCAAATCCTTCAAGGTGAATGCCACATCTAGTGAATTAGTTGCAGGCTATAGGGAATGAGTAACCTTGACCATATTGATGTATGTTGAGGGCTAAGTAGAAGCATCAGAGGTTTCAATAATCAAGTTAGCAAAGTGAGATAAAAATGGGTCCTTGTAGATGTGCAACTCACTATTGGCCTTTGCTATTGATTTATTCACCTTTTATTTTGTCCCATTGAGATGAATGGTACCAACATCAAAGAAATCTTTTATCTTGTGATGTAGGTGCATACAATGCTTGGTATAATGCTTGTTAACTCAATGGTACTAACAAAAAGAATTTCCATCATACCAATTAGGATAAGGTTCCTTTAGAGGTCGACGGTTTTCCAAATTTATGATCTTATCCTTCAACAACTTTTTTAAGATGGAAGAATAAGACTCTGCCAACTTTGTAAACTTTCTGTTGCATTTGAGTTCATAGCCATTTGTTATGGTGACTACATTCATAATAAATTTTCCTTTTCCTAAGATAGATACAATAGACTTTCCTTTTGAATGGAAACACGAGGAAGATCCCTTGAACTGGGCTACCTTTTGTTGATATTCTTGCAACGCGGCACATAGATGTGCAAAGGAAGGGTATTTCATTTAGGAAAACTTCTCTTGCCAAGCTTGCTACAGGTTACCTATGAATACCTTCTACATATCAAACAGTTGGTACAAGATATATGAAAAGAGCATTTTCTCTCATGCTATCAAATTAGTTATCTTCTCTTTATCCCCCTACTTACATCCGATGAGATCTAAGAAGGTCATCTTCAGACCAGTGTTAGCTTGAAACTATTGGAGAAAATTATTCACAAGTTGGTTGAATGAGAATATAGAATTATCGAGCAAGGAACAGTGCCACTCAAGTGTCTTTAAGAGATTGAGGAAATAATTTTTCCATCAAAATGTCGTTATGAAAGAAATCTATGCACATGGCGTTGAAGGCTGACACATGTGTTTGTGGATATCCTTTGCCACCATATTTATTGAACTTGGGAATCTCCATTGCTTGCGAGAATGGAGTACTCAATATTGCCAATAACAATGGGGTATGTTGGAAGAGAGGTTGAAAAATAGGCTAGGTGGAAGCTTGAGAAACACTCACCAACTAGTTTTGCATCTGACCCATGTTCTGAAGAAGTGCATTAAGAATAGGGTTAGAGGATGACAACGGCCTAGTGGAACAACTAGAACCACCACTACCAGAACCACCTATAGAGCTACCACCATGACCACCACTAGAGCCACCACCATGGACTCCACCAAAGCCACCTCTACTACCAAAGCCACCACCACTCATTCCACCAAAGCCTCTACCATCCAGGGCAGTAGGAGGGGTGAAGCTAAAACCAAGGGGTATTCTATTTACCTTGATAGTGTTAGGCCTTTGAGAAGTAGCTTAGAGACATTGATCGTGGGGCCTGTTTCGGTCATGCATATCAATGTGGTAGGCATTGAAACACCTATCTTTCTTTCATAGGCATCAAGCATTTCCCCTTGAGTAGTACTCGATCTAGACTTATACGAAGGGATATAAGCTTCGGTTAGATCAACAAGGCCATGTAAAAACTCTATGCCTATCTGATCCTTTCCTAGTTGATGTCTCACCTTGCTTGTAGGCCTAGCGGCTCTCAACATGTTTGCTGATCTCTCCAAATGATTCTCAAGGTTTGACAATCTATTATCCCATACCAAAAGGTTTTCTACAGGGATATGCACAACATCATCCTCATCTATGGAAAAAATTGTAGGGGATGTTGGAGGGGTAGGAGCACAAGTGGTCTTGTCTATGAAACCCATCTTGTTAGTAAAGCCTATAGAAAAACTAGTAGTAAAGTCCATAGCCAGACTAGTGGAAAAGTGGGAGGTGAAACTAGAAGTGAGCTTCATCTTTTCCATCAATAGGTGTCACACACTTCTCCTAACAACATACCCAAAAGTTGTGGATAGGGTTGTGATGCTCATAGACCTTCACAACACTCAGGTTTACAATAGTCACTAGGTGCAAGGGAAAGTCTCAACAGAGGAAAATGGAAAGACATTCTTCACGTCAGATTCACCAAAAATGTAAGAGAGGGGGACCAACCACACTAAGGCTCTAGGTCACGTAGAGCCAAGAGCAGAGGGCTGACCTAACTTACCTCACTCTAATGGGTGTTTTAGGGTGAGGATTGAGAATGAAGAGCACTCTCAAGTGCTTCTATCACTCTAAATACCTAGAAATCTAATTGTGGCTAGACAAGTCAGTTTCTAGGGTCCGAACTACACCTAAGACAACTCTCTATCCATGGATGGCAATATAGCCTGGGATGAAAATATGACATGTTGGCATCTCCCTGGCGCATTGGCATCCATATAGCCATAAAACATAAAATTTAGTAGGAAAAGAACCAAAATCCTACTGACAACCTAGCTAACTAACTTTAATGAAATGAACAAAATGATAAAGCATGAAATGTAAGTGCATAAGTGATAAGAGAAGCAGATGAATACAAGGGTGAGAAATATAAACTCACTAAAGAGATAGTTCACCAGCGAGCTCCATGTGCACACTCACCTACACACAATTAAGAGGGAAAAATTGTTGGTGTTGTGTAGAGGTTTTCCTCAGTCAAACCAATTCTTTGTTGTTTCCACCTCCACGAATAGCCAAAAAAGCAACGGAGTAGAAAGTATGATAAATGAAACAAAATGGAGAGATTGTTCAACAATACAAAAGAATGCTACACTACTCTATCCAACCACGAAAGGAAAAGTGAAGCATTATCACCTCCACCCAAAGGCTCTCAAGGCCAATGAAGGGAGAATGCAAGTAATGAACTTGGAAAAGTCAGTACAACCATGGTGGTGTTGAAGAGAGGTCTCGCAAGAGTCCAAGCTAACAACTTCTATGGCAACACCACACGTGCAAAAGTGAAGTTGATGGAGCAACAAATTGTTGCAATTCTCAATGGAGTTGTGAAAGCTACTAGAGTTGTGAGAAGATGTGAAAAAGGGAATGAAAATGCGAAAGGATGTGAAAGAGATGAAGTGAGTGTGGAATGATTTCCTTTGAAGGAAAAAATGAGAGGGAAAAAATCCATTTTTGGGTCGGTTGGTCGTACAGAGGTGTTACAATTCATCCCCAATGAGGAGTGTAACGTCCCTATGGACTTCAAGTGTAGGAATCTGTCAAGGATGGCAATGCATCGCGTAGACGTCCATATGCTGCACTCGCATCCCTGACAAAAATTCCCTCACTAATGCACAAAAAACATTCCAAGTGGATGGAAGGTAGGCGGGTGATGTGGAATTTCACCTTTGGGTTTGATTTTCTAAGGTGAGGATATGCAAAAGGGGAATTTACACAAGGGGTGCAAACTCACTCCTCTATAATCTCTTATTTATCCCCAAATCTAATCCATCCTTCAAACTAGTGTCATATCTCCAAAATTGTAACATATTGAAAATGCAAACAAACAAATAAATAATAATCACAAAACACATTTTAGTGATTCACTAATATACAAATAACTAAATAAATAAATATCAAAATATGTAAATATAATAACAATCTAAATATTATTATTATAATATATTTACTATAATAAATAAGACAATTAATATAATAATAAAGATATTCATAAGAAAATAATATTATTTAAATGAGACTATGCCTTAATTTAAACAAATAATAATCCTAAAGGCACCAATTCTAATAAAGAGGCATATTAATTATTATAAAGCAACAACAATCAATCTTTTGAAAATGCAGTGACTAATATTGGGGAGAGGCAACAATTAACAAAGGGACATCATAATGATTAAAAGCTACCTCCCTATGAATAGACGTATCCCCTCTTGGGGATATAAAAGTAATTAAATGAGTTTGGGTAAAGGGTCATGTAATGGAAAAAAGGAGAATAAGAAAAAAAATCAAGTGTAGATCACTAGCTCAGAATAAAGAAAAGAATCTATGAATATATTCTAAGTGTAGACATGCAAAATTAACATTATGCATTTGATCGATTCAGTCAAATTAGGTTTCACATTAGGCCCATTCATCACTTTCATCCATTCATTAAATAATCTCATTTCCTAAGGTCATTTATCAAATAAACATTATCATCGGCCTTTTAATAAATCAAACATCCATTTAATCAAATCCCAAATCATATTCCATCATTTTTGATTTAAATAAATCAAATATCAAAGTCAAAAAGTCAACTCACCTAAGCATCATTAAACTAACATAATCATCATTTATTTAATCTAATCCTGATTTAATGCTAATCTCACCCACTTGCATTCTCTAGATATCTCCACTTGCACAAATAAATCAATTTTATTGATTTATTAAAAACCCTCATTTTCCCTCAACATGACAAGTTGATTTGTCCCTCCAACATTGCATTAATTATTGTTTTCTTGTCCCTCTCTCAAAATTTATTGCAAAATTTGAATTCAAATTCTCCCTCTCATGGGCACTCTTCCCAAATTTTGCACATCCATTGGCCTATCATCACTTGACAAGTGGCCTATTCTCATTGGTGGATCTTTAGTCCCACATTCACCATCTTGACCAATCTCTCATCAAGAAAATCTATAAAAGAAGGCTTAATCCTCATTGATCCATTCACAACTTTTATGCAAGGTTACTCTCTAGATTTGAGAACTCATCTTGGCTTCTTAGCAAGGGTTGGGAAAGGGTCACTAGCACATGTGACACCAATCCAATATGGAATAGGTGATTATTAGGCTTTTGAAATGTCTTCTTGATGTTGTTTTGGTTACTTGTGGCATTTATTTAGCATATATATTTTATTTCATAGAGGTATTTGCAGATTTGTATGTTTAGAATAACGCTTCTAATGAGTAATTGAGGTTGGTCTTACTTGCAGATTTAGGGTACTTCATTGTGGCGCTAGAAGGAGGGCTTCTATTTGTATTCTTTTGTTGTTATTTTTAAAATCTCTCTTCTGCAGATCAAATTACTTTTTACAAAGTAACCTTTTAAATATCGAGATTTAGAGGTTTCTTGAATGTGTTACTTACACTCGAATGAAATCTTGAATCTAGTTTTTTTGTTGTCATTTCTCACTTGTGCTAGCATGTATGACACGCAGGCTGATATCTACATTCACTGTCTTTATTCTTTTAAATATCACATCAAATAGTTCATGGCATATCAGTATGTTGGATAGTTGGGTGTTAGACATTAAAGAAGGTGTAAATTATGCATTCAAGTTTTGTTTTAGAATGGTAGGTTCCACTTTTTCTTAAAAACACAATGAGGTCATCGGCCAATAATCTTTCTTTCAAGTCTTCTATTAAGAGATTCGCCCTCTTTATTCTCCCACTCTCTCTGTTTAAACACCCATTAGTCGTACCAAATATTACTTGCCTTATTTTATTTCCTTCCATGTAATGCCAACTCCCATATTATCCGCTCCTCGTAAGCTTCCTTCGCTCTGATGCATTTTTACTTTTTGTTGTCTTTCCAAACTAATCCACCATTGTTGATCATAATAAACCTAAATCCCTACACAATGTTTGGCCATTAGAAGACAAAGCAAATAAAGTAAGGATCTGGTATTTATTTGGGGGCCCTAGGCTTACTTTTGAAATCTTCATTGACAAAATACAATCTGATCTTGTTCGAATAATTTCCTAGCTGCGTGGATACTTGAACTGAACATTTTATTTCAGAAAAATGAGTCCTTTGGTCTTGCGTAAGATCTATTTGAAGTAGGTGCTGCATTAGAATATGCTGTGAGGTTCATACCTTGGTATCTCTGTTGTCTCAGTTGATTTGGCTTGTAGGGAAATCTGATTGCAGTGTTTACTAGTTAAGAGCCTTGGAAATAGCGGATCTACAAATTGGGGGCATTTTTGGTTTGCGTAGTGATTGGCAGTGTCCCTCTAGAAGTGTGTTATGTTTGGAGGTCTATGAATTTTCTAAAATAGTCAGCAACTATGATTGGATTTAAAGTTTCTTAGTATATTTTTTGAAGGCATTGGCCATAGTTTAATGCAGCGAATGTTCTTTTGTCTCTGCCTATTATACAAACGAATTGTTGATATTTTTTAGCCGCTTTGATACGTCCTTTGTTGACACCAATTTTCCGTGGTCATTAATTAGAACAAACTGAAATCCTTTCACAATCTTTTGTGTCAGAAAATGAATAATGTTGCCTCCAAAATATTTGTTGACAGTTATCTTTCTGAAGACTACGAAATAAATCTTAAAAAGGATATGTTATTAATCTCATTTAATGTTATCAGCTATCTGACAGGAAGTTTTTTTTGTTTTGGTCAGAAAACTATTCATTGTGATTGGACTAAAATAAAAGGGGTGGCACATTGATAGAATCTCTAGTTGCAGCTTAACAAATGTAGAAGCTTACTAGGATAGCTCAGTCCACTTTGTCATTAATTGCAGCCAATAAATGAATATAAGTTTTCTTGTAGTCTAAAAATTTGACAATAAAATCTTGGTTGAAGGAAAAATCTACTTGGCTTGCTTTGAACGAGATGTTACAATCATGTTATTAGTGCCAACGGGATTTTCTTTTACAAAAGCATTGAATATCATGTAAAATCTTGTTTTGACTAATATTTTCTTCAAAGCATAAATGACTCTTGTTAAATACGTTTTTGTCATGGAGTCTTTATTATTTGAAATTGATGATTAAGTCTAATATTGGAATATATTGATCTTCATTGTTGGCTAGTTTAAAATCATTGACCCTCTATTTTTTTTTTTTTTAGATTGTTCTTTTGGGTGAAATCAATGATTAAAGTGAATTGTTAATCCTCGCATGCTTTCCTTTTGTTTAATAGGTAAAAAAAACAAACGAAGGGAAACCAAGGTACAAGGAAAGTGAAAAGTCAACAAAGGTACAAACAAAGGAAAGCAAGGAGAAGGCTAGCAAAAGAAAATGAAAGCAGGATTTTTTTTTGAAAACTCAGTGTTTTTAAACGCTTTAAGTGTTTTTTTAACACTTTTTCACGAAATTGTTACCTTTTCGCTCCTAGGACGCTAATTTTTCATTTGGGTCTAAAAAGAACAATTTTATTTTTTCCATTCGCAAAAGGTTAAAATTCGAGCTTAGACACTTACTATATTTCGTTTTGGGCTAAAAATTGGACAAGAAATCCTCACACTTCATCTTGGTGCTTAAAACGAACTCACAATTGCTTTGGAAGGATAAAATGAATGTGTGTTTGCTTTGTTTTGTGGTTACTTACTTAAACTAAAGTCATTGAAAAGGACGTATGCGCTTCTCTCGCGCTTCCAAGCGATCTTGAGAATCAAAAGGCCTTTTTGGTGATTTTGGCGTAAGATAAAGTGATCACCTCACACTTCGATTTGGGCTTAAAATTGAACAAACTATTGTGCGAGTGTGAGGGAGGGGCATTTTTGCATATATTCTCTCTCTTTGTTGCTATCAAAGATTGATCAAGTTACAGATTTTGTTCTTCATTTACTTTTGTTTATCTTAGAGGGCCCGCCTTGTGGGAAAAAGTAATCACCCAAGGGAATGGCTCACCTGATAACACTCTGAACTTGAGAGTATTTCTAGCCGGGATATAAATGTGGATATTGGAAGAAACACCAATATCACGCGGTTGACTCTGATAAGATGGATCCAAAAGGGGACTCTTGCCACGTTGGGTCAACTCCTATGAATGGAAAGTCCAAACTAGAACCCTTGTTTTGTAGTGGCTTATTCATCCATTGAGCGATTTTATCAAAGTGGTACATTGGAACTTAGATTCCAAGAAGTTACTTGCCATGTCCGATCTTGGTTGAAATATAGAGGTTAAGACTTCATTCTTAACATACCTTTATATTTTATCCTTGGTTGCATGTAAAAACATCTCTTCTATGAAGGGCATGAGGCAAGCCCACTAAGAAAAATGTACCCATTAAGCTAGGATGTTGCATTGCTTATGAGTCAGTTTGAAAATACATTGCTTGCTCAAAAACAAATAAAAAACAAACACTTAACATCATCAAAATTTCAAACCCTTTTGAAGACAAATATCATTGACTCAATCCATATGTTATTTCTTTCCCTTGGGACTTATGTCCTTAGAGGTTTCTAAGCATTGGATTATATCTCAATTTGTCTTCTTGAGTAAACAATAGGAAAACCCTTGCCTTAAGTTCATTAAATTTCCACATAAACTATCTTGTGGGGTTTAAAGAAATTGAGACATTAGACATCTTAGTTTTAAACTTTAATCAAAGATAGTGTTTTGGTAAAATAAAGCCATTAAGAAAAGCTAAGAAAAATGAATATTCATGTGTGATTGAAGACTCACAAATCCCAAAGAAAAAATCATTGGAAATCTGAAAATGAATGTTCAAATGAAATCATTTCTTGGTTACAAAGGTCTTTAGGAAGCATTTGCATGCTCTTCAATACCTAGGTCTAAGAAAACAAAGTTTCTTTTTTAGGTTCACCTAAGGATCAAAACAAATAAAACCTCTTTCATCCATCTTTCAAAATGTCAAATCCATCTCACAAATAATCTTTTGGAAAATCTTGAAATTATCCTTGATACTAAGCTTTGTGGCAAAAAAAATCAAAATCATCCAAAAACATTGTGACCAAGTCCTTGAAAACATTTATCAAAATACCTTTGGCTAGGAATGTGTAAATGCATCCTTTTGCATATCCTTAGTCAAATTTATCCAAATCATCTTGCCTAGCTTAGTATATGTAGATGAATCCTTCTCCATATGCTTAGCAAAAGCTATCATCTTATTTGAATAGGTGTGGATAGATGCATCCTTCTCCTCACACATATCCAAAATCATCATCCTTTGAACAAAACTATCCCTTAGATCATTATCAAACATCTTAGGGTCCTTTTGTTCAAAATCCAAAACAAAATCAAAATCAAACTCAAGGACAAAATCCAAAATCCAAAATCCAATCAAATTCAAGTCCTAAAGCCTAGTGTCTCATTCAAGACTTATCAAAAGCCAAAAAAATTCGTATCATTCATCATCATATCATCACCTTTGATCCCCAAAAATCATCCTAAAACTTTCACTTTGGGACATAAAATAGAGATTAATCCAAAGAATCAAGAGATCCATCTCCCATATTCTCAAAGATTGATCCCCATTTTATGGTTCTAACTAGATCTCAATACAAGAGTATGGAAGCCAACAAAGAAACGCCCGCTTCAAGTGATCTTAGCCAAACCACTCCTAAAATGAATCCCATTGGGTATGGAAATCTCACAATTAGCCTTCCAACATCATCACAAAACCCACAAGAGGAAACCCAAGGGGAGGATCTTGCCTTTGGAATGTCTCACAAGGAAATAGCTGAAATGCTCCAAAATTTGGACAACCATAGAATCATCAACATCATGATGATACTTAACCCTTCGTTGTACATGCTTGAACTAGAAAAACAAGGGGCCAAGTTTCCTTTAGATTTTGATGTGAGCACTATAGTAGATACATCTTTTCCACCAATCTCATCCACCATCCCCATTTCATCTACACCCCCATCTCAAAACATCACGGAAAATATCCCACAAATCACAACATCATTTGCTCCAACTCAACCCAACGTTAACAAGGGAAACACATTTCTCAATGCTATTCAATCACATCTCCTTGTTAATAACCAAAGCTTGGACATAAACACCACATTGGAACAAAAGATCCCCCATAATCCATTACAAAAAAATGTTCCTCTCACTTTACATTATGACCCATCATCAACATCTTTTCACGGAGCGCCTCAAATCCCCCTTCTCACAAATTCACAAGAGGGAGACATGTTTAGACTAGGGGGAATTTTCAACACCACAACACTCTCGCAAGGATTCACCCCCCTTACATTTTCACCTCTCCCACCATCACCATTGTCATCTACACCACTCCTTGGTTTAGGGCTTCCCCCTCTACCGAGTATCAATCAAAACAACTCCCAACCATCAATCAAAACATTTTGCGAAATGCTCAAAACTTATTGTTGACATCACAACAACAAACAACAAACACACAAGCAATGGAAACATCATCAAACACCCCCACAACATTGTAAAGCATGGTCTCTCAAAGGCCAATCACATCAACAACACCATCCACCAATCATGTAATCAACACGACAACACCATCCACCAACCAAATAATCAACACAACATCATCATCTACCACCATACCAAACCCACCACCACCAACATTTACCATATCAAACCAATTTGACGCAGCATTACAAGCCGCTTTTCAAAGAGGATACCAACAAGTGTAGAAATAAAAAACCATGCAACAAGCTGCTCAAGCTGCGCAAGCCACATTACAAGTGCAACAAGCACAAAAAGCCCAAGCTTTATTGCAACAGCAACAACAACAAGCCACCCAAGCCACACAAGCATTATAAGCACAAAGGGTCACTCAAGTACAACTTTTATTACAACAACAAGTAGCACAAGCACAAGCACAAGCTCAAGCACAACTTCTTGCACAAGCAGTGCAAATGCAAGCATATCAGCAAGCACTAAAGCAATACTAAGAGGAGCAAGAAGCAATAGAATTGGCAGCCCAACAACAAGCGTTGTGGGAACAAGAACAAGCAGAACAACAAGCGTTGTTAGAACAAAAACAAGAATAGCAGCAAGCACAACAACAAGCACAAATCCTAGTGCAACAACAACAAGAGCAATAACAAGCATTGTTCATCCAAAAGCAAGTAGAAGCCTACTTCACCCGCCACAACATACCGATACCATTGAACAATGCACCAACCAACCCATCCATCCAAACCATGATTGCAACACCTCAAAACACATTCATCTCACCCCCTAATCCCTAGAATGATGTGATGACACAACTCAAGTTGCTCTCGCAACAAGTGCTTGACCTTCAATCAGGGCGGACAACCAAAATGCAAAGCAACTTGTGTCCCTATCCATTCGATAGGAGCCTAGACATGAAACCATTCCCTAAGGGATTTGAGATCCCTAAATTTGACAAATAGCAAGGGACGGGAAACCTTGAAGGTCACATCAGGGAATTCTAGGTTCATTGTATGGAGGTTGCATATGACGATACTTATCTGATGCAGCTATTCCCTAAGAGCTTGGCAGGTAATGCTATAGAATGGTTATCTCGCTTACCCTCAGGCATCAGAACATTCCAAGAAATTAGAGATGAATACATTAGAAACTACACGTGTAACATTACAATGGATGTTAGTCTCGAAGAACTATACGCTCTAAAACAAGGAAAAAATGAATCTTTCACTTCATTTCTTCAACGATGGCGATCCAAGGCCAATCAGAGCAAGTGGACCATGCCAGAAGAACAACAAGTCTACACAATCATCACCAACCTTGAAGGTTGCTTATCATTCCATCTCAAGGTTCAGGGTATCACCACATACGATCAATTGATCTCCAAGGTGCTTAGCATCGAAAGAGCCCTTGTGACTCAACCCATCGAATCAACGTCATACCATGAACCACAAAACAACTACCCATCATCTAATTACAATGATAAACCTTGAACATGGTCAAGAAATAAGAACATCACTAATGATGGAATCGTTGATGCCAAGGTGGTCATTAGTGGTCCACGCCAAAATACACCCACACCACAAATCCAACCACAACGACAAAACACTCATTACACAACATACCAACCCAATAATCCCACCATCAATAACCTCAATGACCACCATCTCAATGCAAAACATACCCCAAATGAAAATACACTACTTTGGGGGAACCACTTAAGGACATCATGAAAAAGCTAATCGATGAAAAACTCATCCAAGATCCTACATTTGAGAATTATCAAGAACCTGATGTCAAACCTCCTTGGTACAATGAAAATAAACTATGTGAGTTCCACAAAATCAAAGGCCACACCACAAATAATTGTATGATACTCAAGAACATCATCCAAGATCTCATCGACAAAAGAATCATAAATGTGGAAGCACCTACTGGGAATCAGGATCTTAAAATCTACACAAATCTGATGTTGAATCATGGCAACAAAGGGAATAACAAGGATTAAGGAAAAGGTAGTGTAAATCATGAATACAAAATAGTCGTTGCCTCCCTAAATGAAGACTGCATGGTCATCACCATCAAGGGCGCTCATGCCGAAGACTATGGAGTCACCACAAGAGGCAGAAAAGTCACCATCACAGGATCATCCCAACCCAATAGATTCCCTACATCAAGAGTCATTCCATATAGCTACAATGTTGTAGACCAACTCAAAAGAACGCCAGCACACATCTCCATGATGGAGTTGTTAAAAATCTCATCAGCGCATAAAAAGATCCTTGAGGAAGCATTAGCCTCATCCACTGTCCCCACAGACCTTGATGCGGAGCAATTCCAAGCTATGGTCAGAAACATCATAACACCTAATCTCCTTACGTTTTCTGACCAAGATTTTCCCGCCCAAGAATCTCACAATCATGCACTTCACTTGGAGGTCATTGTGAACAAAATAAAAATCAAAGGGTCTTGGTGGATGGAGGTGCAGGTTTGAACATCTATTCTCTTAGCCTCATCAAGTAGTTGAAAATATCAGAAGATTCCATCGACAAAGGCAAGGGCATCACAATCATAGCATATGATGACCAAGAAAGAGTGTCTCAAGGCACAATTAAGCTCCTTATCCAAGTAGGGCCAACACTCATGGAAACCACATGTTAGGTCTTGGAGCTTGAATTGCCATACAATAGCCTCCTCGGACACCCATGCCTTCATGTGATGAAAGTCGTAGCATCAACCTTCCACCAATGTGTGAAATTCACACATAATGGACAAGAGGTTACCATCCATGGAGATCTTGAGCCATTTTCATACTACAAGAACCTTGAAGCCAAATATTACAAAATCCCCCAAGTGCCAAAAAATGATGAGGGCCCATCCACATCATACATTGATCCCACCACTCTCACGTCCACTTCTACGACAGAGACACCCACCATTCCCACCATATCTGATATCAAGCTCATCATCTAGGAGGATGGTTGTGGAAGTTATAGGCTCCCTAACAATTCTTTTGTGATAGGATAGTTACCACAATCTCCAAGATCATGAGGACGCCCACAAGAAAATCAAGCTCCCACATCACAAACCTATCCTCAAAATTATCCCGAATTCACAAGATGGGGAGACCTTGGCCATGAGGTAATTGAAGCAGATCCATCAAACATGTTGTATCAAGATGAAAGATTGGTAGCTAATCTACCAATGGATGAAAGAAGCAAAGGCCTATACATGATGCTTGCGATGGGCTATGACCAAAATCAAAGAATGGGACAAAATGACAATGGGCTTATAATACCTATTATGCCAGAGACGCGACCCATAACAGATCTTGGTCTTGGATGTGTCACTCCAAGAATAACCATACATGGCCAAAGTCCTCTGATTAGAGCCACTAATGTTTCTCCTCAGCTAGTAATAGTACAACTACACTCACCAATAGTCACACGTAGAGATGCACATAATTTTATAACTGAGCCCTACATTAGTAGTGATGACAAAGATACCTTATCCAACCTACCTAGGTTATTCAAAGATACTACCCTGTGTATGATTAGTACCATATCCTTTCAACCAAATAGTCAAAATCACAAGATCTGCTTAGTCTACCCCCAACTGATCAACTATGACCAATGAGGACCACCAGTTCTCGATACATTAAAAAATGATGAAGCACTCTCAGAATTCATGGGATTGAGAGACAACATTCCAGATGGAGATCACAAGGCCGGATTCATAATGGAGTTGGACACACATGCCTATTATGGGGAAACGATTGAATCCTTCAGTCGCAAAAGTGAGAAACTAAGAATCATATCCAAGTCCTTGAGTGAAAACCACACCGTGGCACTCTTTGACAAGAAAATAGTAAAAAGAAAGGATGTATCCAATGGTGAAAACCTATTTGAGGTGCCTAAGGATGAAGGATTCAATCTTCCCTTAAGAGCTATTCATCAGGAGAAGTCAGTAGTCTTGGCCAAAAAATGCAACCTAGTAAACCTAGGAACAGAGGAGACCCCGCATATCACATTCTATGCGGAATCACTATTATCAGAAGAGCAAGAACTCTTAGCACCATTCCTAAGGGAAAGACAAATAAACTTTGCATGGAGTTATGCTGATATGCCAGGACTTGATCCAAATATTGTGGTCCACCACCTAGCAGTGTATCCAAATGCAAAACCTGTTAGACAAAAGCTTCAAAAAATGCATCCTCAAATTGTTTTGTTAGTCAAAATGGAGCTCAAAAAGCTATTAGATTCTGGATTCATCTGACCAATTGATTATCCAAAATGGATATCGAACTTGGTACCTGTTTCAAAACCTGATGGAGCTATCAGAATCTGTACAGATTTTAGAGATTTGAACAAAGCATGTCCCAAGGATGACTTTACACTTCCCAATATAGACATGATTGTAGACATGACTGTAGGCCATGAAATGCTATCACTAATGGATGGATTTTCAGGATGCAACTAGATTATGATAGCAAAAGAAGATTAACACAAGACAACTTTTACTTGTCCATGGGGGACCTATTGCTAGAACATGATGCCATTCTGCCTCAAGAATGCAGGAGCAACACATCAATGAGCCATGACATTGATCTTCGATGACATGATTCACAAGACAGTTGAAGACTATGTCGATGACATCCTAGCCAAATCAAGAAAAATAAAAGATCATATAGCAACCTTAAGTGCTATCTTTGACAGATTGGAGGAATACAAAGTCAGACTAAATCCCAAGAAGTGCATCTTTGGTGTACAATCAGGTAAAATGCTAGGATACATAGTCTCCATGAGGGGTATCAAAGTGGATCCAACAAAAGTCAAAGCAATCCTTGAGATGGAAGCACAAAGGAACTTAAAGCAACTGAGAGGTCTCCAAGGAAGGCTCCAATCCATTAGAAGGTTCATAGCACAACTGGCAGACAAGCAGAACCCATATTCGCACCTTCTCCACAAGGGGGTAGTATACAAATGCGATGCAAAATGCGAAGAGTCATTTACTAAAATCAAGGAATATCTACTGATACCTCCAGTGTTAATGCCACCTATCCCAAAGAAGCCATTGATCTTATATGTGTCAGCAACAATAGCAGCCCTTGGAGCTCTTCTAGCCCAACATAATGAAAATGGAACAAAGAGGGCCATCTACTATATTAGCAGGACAATGGTGGGTCATGAGCTAAATTACTCATTCACTAAGAAAGCATGCCTCGCAGTAGTGTTTGCATCCCAAAAAATTTAGACATTATATGCTGGCACACAAGATAAAGCTCGTCACGAAAATTGACCCCCTTAAATATCTCTTATCAAAGGCAATGTTAACTAGCAGAATGGCAAAATGGGTCATGCTATTATTAGAATATGATATCGAGTATGTTGAGAGAAAAGCCATCAAGGGTCCAGTTATTGCAGACCAATTAGCAAAAGCACCTATGTATTATGAGAATCCCCTTGTCTCAAAGTTTCCAGATGAGTCTATTTTTAACCTCAACATTGCTGATCACTGGAAACTATACTTTGATGGGTCATATACACAACATGGATCAGAAGCTGGTGTCTTCTTCATCACCCCACAGGGGGACTACATACCAAGATCATACAAATTGGCATTTCCTTGCACCAACAACATAGCGGAATATGAGGCTTTGACTATAGGTCTTAGAATAGTAGTGCAATGGAATATCATAGCTCTCAAGGTCTACGACGACTCATAGTTGATCATAAATCGAGTCAATAATGAATATCAAACAAATGATGACAAGCTAACCCCATACAAAAAATTGGTAGAGACTTTAAAGGAATCCTTCATCGACATAACATTTGAGCAGATTCCAAGAACCAACAACAGAGCCGCTGACGCACGGCTACAATTGGGTCTCTAGTAGACATCCCTCACGATGTGCCGAAATACAAATTTCTGATTGAGCAACTTCTCATTCCCACATTCGAGGTACTGGAAACAGAATATGTGTGTCAAATCGTTGGTCCTAGCAATCCTTGATATCATGACATCTACACATATCTTCGCATAGGAGTCATACCCACTAACCTACCATCGAGCCTAAAATGAACCTTTATCAAAAAGGCATCTAGATTTGTCATCCTAGGTGATACCTTATACCGTAGAAGCATAGAGGTTACTTTACTGCACTGTCTAAATGCTAAGGAGGCATTAACCACCCTAACCGAGGTTCATAACGGTATATGTGGCTCACACTCGAGTGGAATAACCATAGCCAAGAAACTGCTGAGGCTGGGGTACTATTGGCCCACAATGGAGCGAGAAGCACATGATCATGCTAAAAGGTGTTTACAATGTCAGTAGCATGGGGACCTCATCCATGCTCCAGCTCAAGAGCTTCACCCCATTATCACACCATGGCTCTTTTCGTAGTGGGTACTCGATCTCATTGGGAAAATATCACCCACCTCATCCAATGGCCATAAATTCATTATAAGTGAAACTGAGTACTTCACAAAGTGGGTGGAAGCCATACCCATGACATATATCACTAGGAAACAAATCTCAAAATTCATCCTAAACTGTCTCATCTATCGTTACGACGTTCCACAAGCCATTATCTCAGATAATGGGACACCATTCAAGAATCAGGATGTCCGTGACTTGTGCGAGAAATTCAAAATACAGCATTGCTTCTCCACCCCGTACTATCCCTAAGGTAATGGCCAGGTAGAAGCCACAAACAAAACCATCCTTAAGAAAACAGTCAATGACGCAGGTCATGACTGGCATCTGCGGCTTAATCCCGCCCTCTAGGCTTATTGAACCAGCATCTGCACACCCATTGGCACCACCCCATTCTCCATGGTCTATGGATTAGAAGTTGTACTACCTATTGAGATCGAGCTCCCATCCCTTAGAACATCATTGCAAATTCTCATCACTGATGAGGACTATCAGGTGTCAAGATTAAACGAGCTAGAGTTACTGGATGAGAGATGCATAGATGCTTTGAATCATCTAGAAGTCTATCAAAATAGACTCAAATGAAGCTACAACAAGAGGATCAGAAGCAGGACTTTCCAAGTCGGAGAACTGGTCTTAAAAGAAAATCAGAAGAATGTTCAAAATCCCAGCAACAAAAGCAAGTACGAACCCAATTGGTTAGGGCCTTTCATCATCATAGCAAGCTATAAATCAGGGGCATATCAGCTATCAACACTTGAAGGGGAACCTCTACACGAGGCCATGAATAGCTCCCATCTCAAAAAGTTTTATGCCTAATTCTTTCAAGGTATAGAACCAAAAAATTAGAAAATGTCCTGAAAAAAATGGTTACTTTGGTGAAAACCTGGCAAACAGGCGTCTTGCTGACAACATAAAAAGAAAAAAAACAAAAAATCAGAAAAATCAGAAAAATGATCAAAAAATAGTAAAAAAAAAAATTGTCCTCTATTGAAAACCACTTCGGTGGCACTTTGGGCAAGTACCTCGATGAAAACCTAGCAAACAGGCGCCTTGTGTAAATAAGCACTTTCCATCCACCGGGATCTCTATGACTTGTTCGGTATCATCCCTCCATTTCACTTCCATCATCCAACGCATTCAAGTCTCATCCATCACACATCCATTCACATCCATACCATAGCTTTGTTTTGTGTTCATATCATGATCCCTCCTAGTACTACTCAGCCCATCCTCAAGGTCAGTTTGTCCTACCTTTATCGGAGTAGTCTATTACAGTACGCTGGGGGCACATTCTCATCAGATCAGATTCGTGTATGGTCTTAAGGTCCTCAAAAATTAGAAAAACAAAAAACATAAAAAAATCAAAAAATCCAAAAACATCAAAACATCAGAAAATCCAAAAACATCAAAACATCAAAAAATCCAAAAACAGGTCAAAAAGTCATTCAAAAAGTCAAAAACAAGGTCATCTTGTCAAACTACGTTGTCTCTGAGCTTGAACGTAGGCAAGGTTGATCATTGATCATCCCTCTAGACATTTAGGTCAGTCCTATAGGAGTCCATCATAATAAATTGGCATTTCATCATGTATATCTTCATTTGTAAATCGGTCAAGTCGTTAGTCAAACTATGTGGTCCCTGCGTGCATAACGTAGGCAAGGCTAATCTGTCGATCAACCCCCGAGGCCCCTAGGATAGTTCTTTAGGTTAGTATCTTGGTCAAAATCTTAGAAAATCCCAAAAACATTTGAAAATTTGAAAAAATCAAAACATTTGTAAAACCTCAAAAAAACCCAAAAACAGCCTCAAAACATTGCAAAACATCAAAAACATCCAAATATTTGAAAAAATCCATCCACCTCATCTCACTTGCACCCGCAATAAACACCATTCATAATAAAGTGATCGTCATCCTCAACCTTTGGTGAAACAGTTAGAAACAAGTCTAGCAGTTTAAAAGTAAAACTCAAAAGTGTCAAGTCTCAAGTCTCAGTCACTATGTAAACAAGTTGGTCAAGTCTTTGTGTCGATAGTCCATCATCCAAACAATCCCATATCAATCATCTGATAACATCATGTCTTAGGATGAATCCTTCCTACAAGGGGCATTATTTATTAGAAAGAACACTTTGGATAAACGAAATGATGTGCCACCATCCACTAACATGTCCTAGGATGTATCCTTCCTACAATGGGCATTATCTTTTGGCAATAAGTTTCAGTTCTTATCCTTAAAAACACATTCCCTTTTGGTCAGCGGTATTAAATAACATCAACTTGTTTATGTGCTTTATCTTTGGATTTTGACATATCTCATTGCACCCACTCCAAGGACCTCTCAATGATATCTGAACGAAGGATTTAGAGAGATAGGAAAGGGGCAACGATCATTATCATTTTGTCTGCTATGCTTGTTGGACATTCTTGTAAAATAACTTGGCGAATACTTGCTCTGTTAGATATGTATGGAGGATGTTTTGGACAGCTTATTGACTATTGCATTGATTGGTTATACCTTTCCATGTTTTGGTCCAAGGTGTTTAAAACTTCTAAAGTACATCCTAGCAAGGTTTTCGTATGTCAGGTGTGAACAAGAATACTCCTATCTATTTGTTGAGTCAAAGTCCATCACACTAAGTGCAACGACATCCTGGTCCTTCATACCTTAATGCATCGTGCTTAGGCATGTTATCAAACATAAAGTAAGTGACCCTTTGAAAATCCCAATCCTTGATAAGTAAATTATCCATCTATCTTTTCTCATCTATCGTCATCATCATCATCATCTCTCATAATGTTGGTTTGTTGGATCCTCTTGTCATCATCTAATTTCTTCATCTTCCGCACTAACATCACAACATGAATAGTTAATCATCATCGCCATTACATCCATCATGCATCCATTATGCATTCATCTTGCATCCATAAATCATTAGTATTCTGCATATCATCTCACATGCATATCATTATCATAATATAGATTTGTTAGTCTAAGCATCTACATAAATAATATGTTGCATAAACACAACATATCACATCATCAATCTCATCCATCTTGCATCATATAATCATTTAAGTTGTTTAGGATAATATAGATTTGTTATTCTAAGCATCTTAAAATCATCTCATTTGCATCATCGTCCATAACCATCCATTTTGAACCTCTTTATCACGAGATCAACCCTCAAATCGAATCTTTTCGCTCGATCTCTCAAGGGGGCAATGTACCAGTGTACTTTCTGTTGGGGCATCTGAAAAATCAAATTTTTTTTGAATTTTGATCATGGCAAGTTATTCTTTGAACCAATGCAACAAGTACATTGCTTCAAAGAGGGGCAAAATGTAGACATGCAAAATTAACATTCTGCATTTGATCATGTTCATTCATTAACTAAACTAGATGGATGTCGCATTAGGTCCATTCATTGATTGATCAGATTCACCTTCATTCATTTATCAGGTAATTTCATTAATCTCCATTTCCTAAGGTCATTTATTTAAAATCAAGCAAACATTATCATCAGCCTTTTAATAAATCAAACATCCATTTAAATCAAATCCAAAATCATATTCCATAATTTTCTGATTTAAATAAATCAAATATCAAAGTCCTAAAATTCAAACTCACCTAATCATCATTAAACTAACATAATCATCATCTATTTAATCTAACCCTGATTAAATGCTAATCTCACCCACTTGCATCCTCTAGATATATCCACTTGCACAAATAAATCAATTTTATTGATTTATTAAAAAACACTCATTTTCCCTCAACATGATAAGTTGATTTGTCCCTCCAACATTGCATTTATTGTTGTCTTTCTTGTCCCCCTCTCAAAATTTATTGCAAAATTTGAATTCAAATTCTCCCTCTCATGGGCACTCTTCCCAAATTTTGTACATCCATTGGCCTATCATCACTTGAAAAGTGGTGTATTCTCATTAGTGGATCTTTAGTCCCACATTCACCATCTTGACCAATCTCTCATCAAAAAAATCTATAAAAGAAGGCTTAAACCTCATTGATCCATTCACAACTTTTATGGAAGGTTACTCTCTAGATTTGAGAACTCATCTTGCTCATCATCTCCATTTGCATTTCATCATTTTGGCTTCTTAGCAAGGGTTGGGAAAGGGTCACTAGCACATGTGACACCAATCCAATATGGAATAGGTGATTATCATACTTTTGAAATGTCTTCTTGATGTTGTGTTGGTTACTTGTGGCATTTCTTTAGCATAGATATTTTATTTCATATAGGTATTTGCAGATTTGTATGTTTAGACTAACCCTTCTAATGAGTATTTGAGGTTGGTCTTGCTTGTAGATTTAGGGTACTTCAGTAATAAAAATTTATTAATTAATTATTTACTTGGAAAAATATTGCAAAAAAATATGCATCACATCTGCACATGAGTCCTCTACTTATATCTAAAATTTTATAAAAAAGTATTATCATTTTATTGTGGTTAGGGTAGTTAGACAGACACCTACTTCTTGTTTTCTCCATGAAATTTAAGTACTATTGCATTGAAATTTCAAATTTTCACCAAATAGTTTTTTTTTTTTTAAATAAACCTAGTAGTTTAGAAACTAAATTCAATTTGCTACAAATTCTATTCCTACATATTTTTGAAATAATATAGATAACTTATTCAATTTTTTATGTCAAGCTGCCTAACTTTGATTTTTCTAAATTTTTCACTGACTAAAAGCCTATTTTTTCCATGATGATCCTACACATATTCATGTGGATGTCTAAAATTGCTCACAACACTTGAATAAATGCCTCATTAAGTCAATTTTATCATGAATTAATCTCATGTCAAGCAAAGGGTATTGGTTTCTACGACACATTTAGCCCCCACTTTAGTGAGAGGATGAACCTACTTCAAACTCACATAAAGTAGGAATTCAAGAGAGATCCACATATAGGTCAATCCCCCAAGATAAAAAATATGCAAAGGCAAGAAAGAGAAGGGTGTTGCCACAATAGTGGTTTACACTTACTAGGAGATCCTGAATTTTGCTAAAATCACATATTTTTAGAAAATATAAAGATTTAAGCCTTGAAAAGTTCCATTTAAAGAATTCCAATTAAAGAGAGTTTGATCAAACCACCTTAGACCAAGCCCCCTTGGATAGAACCTCGGTATTTTTAAACAATACCTATAACGGAGTCTCTTTTACACCTATCAAAATGTTGATAAAAAACTACTTTTGATTTACATTTTGAGGGATCAAATGAATTAATTTAAAATTTATTTTTTGTAAGTATGTATTCCTTATTATAAGCTTCCAAAAGAGTATAATTTTAATTAAATTAAATTTTATTATTATATTTATTTTTTATTTCTTGTGAATGTAGGGTTTTCACCAAAAATCAAGCTCTCTATTTTGCAAGTGGAAAAATAGAAGATTATAAAAAAATTGAAAACTATAAGTGCACCAAATATTGAATTCCTTGATCAAACAAAAAAATTGAATTTCGATACATGCAAGAAAAGTTACGCATTATACGGTCGTGCTATGTCTAAATTGTAATTGGTTTAACTTCGAAACTCGATTAAAGAAAAAATATTCAATAAAAAACTATCTAGCCAAGTGGAAGCACTAGATATCAGAGTTAAAAATATAAATTCAAAAGAATTAGAATTTGATCCTTCATAGAAAAAAGGTTATGTGTTATATGGTGAGTGTCACTTTTAAAAATGTTCTTTTCAAAAACTATATGTCAAGGGAGATGGAAAAATAAGTGCAATCTAATTCCAAAAAAGTTGAAAAAAATATATTTAGAATCTACAGAAAAAATGTCACGAAACTCTAGTTTGCATCATCTTCAAATTCCTTATGGCTTAGCTACTATAGGTGCCCAAAAGTGAAGATTTAGTTAAAAATAATAATTTTAATGTCCAGTTTGGCCTAAAACTGTAAACCACTATTGTGGGTTCACCCAGAAAGATGAAAATGAAAAGGTGGATCAAGCTTCGATCATTTTTCTAGCTAGTTGTGGATCAAATATAGGCTATTTGTCCAAAAAGAAGATGCATACTCACTCTGGGGCCATAAAACTTTTAGTTGTCTGTGGGGTAAGAAAGCCCAAAATAAGTGGTTTAGTGAGAAAGGCATTCTACTGTGTTGGCTTCCCATCATATAATGAGAAATTCATGCCAATATGTCAACTTCCCATTGTACAAACCATACCAAAGTTATGCTCCTGATAACATTGATAAGGCACCACAACGTAATACTTTTTGTAAGAAAATTTGAATGCCATGTAAAAAATTTGTTGAAGGGGATTTTGCTTTGTTCAGGTAAGGTATTCTTCTTAGGGAACATTGTGCCTAATGTCTCCAAGAGAGGAAAATTCAGGATGTCAGGTCGTTATCAATGGGATGCCTCGCTTGTATCAAGCCACTTCAATTGATCATACACTGTTGGAAGGCATCAAGCCCAATGACAACACCAAGGAGAAGACACATCACAAGAAAAAGTAAATCATGCCATGAAACTCGCAAAAGGATGTTGCCTATGCATTCCCCCCACTTTAAAATGATTTCTAACACCATTACTATGAGCAATTGATTTAAAGTAGAAGGTATGAGAGCTTATTTGAAAAGCCCTATGCCAAGTCATATGTTTATGATAAGCTATGCCATAAAAAAGGGTAATATGTCACATGCAAGTCAATCTTAAGACATGTCATCCACATCCCAAGCTTTCTCTTACATGTTCATGAAAGGTTTAAATGACGAGTCAAAAGAGACAATGATAAGTGGCATACAAGGTCAAGGTTATCAAACCACTTTCCCCCACTTAGTGCAGGACAAAGGTGAGCCTACAATGGATGATGGTATGCTACCCCTTGCGATGGATGTAAAGCATGTAATGGTGAGTATGCTATGATCCTACAACTATTGCATGGAAAGAAGCAACGACTAATTTTATTTATGTGGATAAGTAAAGAAAGTTTCAATTTGATTGTCTTTGATTGTGTATACTTTGTTACATATGTAAGCAAGGTCACTTTAACTTGGTTGGTATGAAACATTATTCTTAGGTGGGTAAAGGATGAGTTGGGGTTGGTGTTGAATTTTTTGCTTGTGTGATGGTAGGTATAGAATTAGAGGATTCTTTGGATGTCCCATGGGGTATGTAGGTAGTTCATTGATTGAAGGGGATCTAATGGACACTAACACATGCATAACCTTGACACCTTGGTTTGATGTATCCCTAAGGAAGACATATCATTTGCTTGCACCAGAATAGTCTCCCTAGGAGGAGAGTTGTTAGGAGAATGACAATAAAATTTTTCTTGACATTCAAGGATTTTTTCATCCAACATTTCATCATCGTAAGGGAGCTATCCATGGTTGAATTGTTTTGTTCTATTATCTTTTTCCACATAAGATTCTCATGATTTTCATTGATTGGATCATGTAACACCATAATATTGTCTTCACTAATAGGAGAGATATTAGGAGAGGAGAAAAGTTTATTGTTGTGCATAATCTCATTGTCTTGTGCCATAGTATCTACCCTAGTATGATAGCATTGAGGAAAGTGACAATCAAGAGGTGCATCACATGTTGAAGCTTCATCACAAATAGGGGAGTCATGAAGGGGAGGACAACTAGGATTTTCATGTGTGTCAATGATTGGATCTTCTTGTTCAAATAGAGCCTGTCAATTGTTAGGAACATTAGGAATCTCAATCATATCCTCCTCACAAATGTGTTTGTCATGATCATTCATGAAAGTATTGTCACAAATAGGGGGAGTGTTGGGAGATGAATGGAGACTAGATAAAGTGGTGGAAATGCATTCATCTTGTACTATTATACTATCTTCCCAAGGGGAATGAGAAGAAGGACAAACAAGACATTCATGATGCTTAATGATTGTACCTTCTTTCGCCAAGATACCTTTGTCACTAAAAGGAGAGGCATCAAGAGAAGTGAAATTAGGATCATCATGTTCATCTATATTTGTATTCCATTCTAACACATCATCCACACAAATAGGAGAGATAGGAGGGAGTGTAAGCTTAAGACAAGTGTTAAAATTTTCATTCTCTTGTGCTAGGAGACTATCATAACTAGGGAATTCATTGAATGAAGAACTTGAATATTTGTTAACTAGATTTTTCTTTGAAAAGTTGGAGAATATTGAAACTAGTATTTTGAAATAACAATCTTTTCTAACCCAAAATGTAATGTAAAAGTCTGAAATGAAATGTAATTTTTCATATGATAATTGATTGATTATGCTATGTAACAATATGAGAATGCAAATGTAAAATGTAAACCATGCATGAAATGCCCTAATTTAGGCTAGATTTGATGAAATGGATGATACATAAATGCAACCAACTAATAAAGGTATGAAATGGCACCAAACAAAAGCCTAAAAATAGGGTTTTTAGCGCTCTAAAAGATAGTTGCAGGGGTTAGAAGGGACTGATTCACCTAGGGTGGCGAATGAGTTCTAGTATGGAATTTTTCATAATTTTCAAAAAAAATTGAGGGATTTTGATGTGTTCTAAGTGCTATGATGTAGTCCAAAATGAAAACTACAAAATTTCAAAAAAATTAAATGAATTTAGATGCCAAAAATGCAACCTAAATGCACTTTTATGAATGCAAAATTTAACACCGAGCATGCAAATGAATCATGCAAATCCTAATGCAAGATAGATCTATGATGATGAAGGACTCCAAATAAGAAAAGAGAATTATTCAAAAATTAGGTTCACCAAAATGTAGCATAGATTTTTGGGACCTACTTGCTTTCTATAGCTTCTAGGGTTTCTCACCTAAAAGGAGAAAGATGGGCCAAAAATGCTTATGTTACATTCAAAGTCAATGCAATATAGATAGAATAAGAATGAAATATGCCTATATATAATTCTTGAATGAAATAAATGAATGATATTGATTGACTAATGAATAGAAGCTAAAGGAAAACAAATTGTTTGAAAACACATTGTGTAATGCAACAATGAACTAGGAATGAATGCAAAACTTAACAGAAATGAACCAAACTAAAAGTGTGCACCTAGAATATGGATGGAAACTAGAAATTTCTTTTGAAATGATATTGATGATGAAATTTAAGCCTCGTGGGACTCATTCACCATTATGGGCGAATTAGTCCTAGTTTTTCCACACTATACCAGAACCTGTTTTTGACAAAAGGGTACACAAAAATGCAGAAAACTCAAACTTGACCCTAGAGTGATACTCATTCACCACTCATGGATTTATGTATTTTCAAACATTTATTTTGAAGCTTTTGATTTGCACTCTGATGCCCTTTAGGTGTCTGCTTTTGAAACTCTAATTTATGGGTCTGAAAATGGGATTTTGTTGACATTTTGACTTGATGAATGAGGAGAATAACTTAGCAACCTTCCAACATGATCTTCAATTATTTTCAAGCTTCCAAGAGACCTAAATCTACAAACATAAAAGACAAAAGAGAGAGATGTTGAATGTCAGGGCATGGGGGTTTGCCTTGGTCAAACCCCTTTTAGGTAATTAAACCAAAATGATGAAAGAGAGGAATGAAACATGCAAAAATGGAATGGATTGCCTTTTCATGATGATTCATCTTGAAATTATGCAACATAACATGTAGAATCTTCCTGTGGATGTCTTAGGAAGCTAAATTGATGACTTGCAATGTAAATGCCCTAGCTTGCTTGACTTGAGATAGAAGATGGATGATGAATGAATGATGTGAATGTGTTAATGGGTGAATAGATGAAAAAATCAGTTTAGAGAGGTGATTTTATAGGAAATTAATCTTATTTTCCCATTAGTTAGATCCCTAAGGCCAACATGGAGAAAAATTAAACTTAAAACCTTATTTTTCCTGCTCAAAACCCTGAAAATGGCTCTTGAATGGGACTCATTTGCCACTAATGGTGAATGGGTCCCACCTCAATGGGACTAATTAATCAATAATGGTGAATGGGTCCCACCTAGATGGTACTAATTCATCACTAATGGTGAATGGGTCCACAGGGGCCATTTTTGCTAGTTGGAATGCTAAGTAACAAAATTATGCTTATATGATGACAATGTTAGTTATTTGATCATATTATGCCTCGGGATGCACAATATGGGTTAATAGGGGCCGATTAGTGATGATGTAAATGTAAAATAGGTCTTGAGACATAAAATCCATTGTGAAAGTGTGATTAAATAGACTTTACAACACTAAAATGAGGTCTACATAGCCTAGAAAGGGACAAGAGCTAATGTGAATGTGCAATACACATTACAACACTATTTTATAATTAAATTTAATTCAAGAACCTTCTAGATTGATGTAATAATTTTTTAAAACAAATTTTATAATGTTGAATTAGGGATAAATAGGTTAATTAAGTCTGCAAAATCATGAAAGTCCTTTACAAGACTTTATAACACCTTTACAAGATGTCATTAAAAGCATGATATTCAATTTATAAGGGTCCAAGACCTAATGTGGATGCATAAAATGCCTCACAACACTTGAATAAATGACTCATTAAGTCCATTTTATCATTAATTAATCTCATGTCAAGAAAAGGGTACCTTTTTCTATGACACAAAGGGCATTATTAGAAGAAATTGTGTATTATCAAAAAAATTACCTTGTAATATTTTTTTTAACAACCAATCTAAGGAGAATATTTTCACATGAAGATATGTTAAGAGATAATTTGACCTTGGAAATTGTGATCTTGTGATTTTCTCATAGTCATGGCATAAGAGATCAAATTTTCAATGAAGGAACCTATTGTTAAAAATATTTAATGCAAGGTAATTTTAACACATGATACTTTTCCTTATGATCATTGATATACACTTGAAATTTTATGTTTTTCCCAAGTTGTTGGGATATAAAAGGAAATTTGTAAATTATTAAGCTATCAGTAAATATTTGAAACTCTATAGAAGGTTTAGCACATTATTTTTTAACATGATTTATATTTTTCATACTTTTTTATAGTTTTATAGGTTTTTAAGTTCTCGAGCAAATGTAAATTATTTTATTTTGAATTGGACCTATATAATTCACCTTATATTGATGGAATTTTACACAAGATTAGTTAGAAATAAATTGAATAATAGGGGCTCGATTGTGTATGAAATAGGTTCATGTGGAATATATATTTTTCTTGATAATTTATTTCTTTCACAATATCTTTAGATTTGTGTGCTCCTAATTGAGTTAAATATTCATCAACAAAAGTTATTTATTCAAGTGTCTCATCATCTTGATAGGGCTAGTATTTGATTCATTATAAAAAATGATCACATTTTTTTTCTTATTATCCTTATTTATTCACTAAATTTTTAACAAATTATTTATATTTGAAGTAAATTTAGAAATCTTATTTTCATAGAAATATCAAGGAATAAATTTTACATAATTACAAGTTTGAAACCCTTACGAATATAAATTATTTGCACAATTATAAATCTAATGGGTTAAATCTCATTATTTTATTCTAAATGATATACTTCATTTATCCAATTAGAAAATGTGTTGACTAAAATTCAAGCATCATATGATATGCCCCTCAAATTAGAATAGTCCACATGATTATTAAGTTATTGTGTATGACATGCTTTGGTGAAATAGATATTGGGAAAGTCTTTTATGAGTGTCAAACCACCCATCAAAAGGATGCACAATTAAAAAAATTGATGATATCTAATCTTAGCAATAATTTAAATAACTAATGCAACCTGAAGGGTACAAGAATTGAAATATTTGTACAAACCAACAAACACAAAGATTGGTGATCAAGCACTTAAAAAAAATTGTATAAACTTGACCGGTTTATTAGTTGAGTCATATGTGCATAAATAGGCATGAGAAAAGGAACCTAATCTCCATGAAATGGGGACAAGACTCCTTATTCATGGAGTGGTGCAATTTTTCCTACCACTAAAATACCATGAGGTGTCAAAAGTGAGTTTCCACCTCAATAGAACTCTTAACTAACTTGACACCTTGCATATGTAATTCTCATGAACAGCTAAGTAGGCTTAAACCCTACATGTATAAAAGTAAATACACTAACAACCCCTCTTAATCATAACATAGGTGGGCACAAAAGAAATGGGTCCCTACTACGAGGCTTGGTAAGGTATCCATGTATAATGTAATCTCTCAAAAAATGGAGAAAGATAGAAAACCCAATGGGAAGAAACTATCCTCCAAACAAAGAGAAACAAAAGACACTTATAAAACAAGAGATAATATCCTACAATCACATATGACTATTGATGTCCTCATTATAGTATTGAGAATCAATAGGTTAAGATGGAGGAGAGTAACTATCTATACTAGATTCTAGTGTAGGTGTCTCTAAAGAACAATCGTTAGGTTTAAAATTTAAAAATGTATAAGGATGAGTAGAACTATCTACCTCCCTAACTGCTACAATTTTCCCTATTTAGTAAGTCCCTTATCACAACCTTTTTTAGCTAAAATTCAATTGTCTTCCCTATGTCGCTATTTGTTATTTGGTAGAAAGAGACAATATTTTTAGTCAATGTTGGAACATAAAGAAAATTGGTGAAGTATCCATTACCAATATCAATTGTTCCTTATCCACATATAGGTAAAGATGTGTTGTCTCTTTTCAATATTTATGCAATGTCTACTAGATGTAAATAGGTGAACTAATATGGAAAATAAGCCATATGATGAAAAATTGTTGAATCAAGAAGTCATATTCTAGTTTTATGAATTATGGAAACTATAAGAACATGCCCCTTTGATTTCTCTTTGTCTTTTTGTTGGTTTTTTGATAATGATGAAGATTCAGAGCTTGCAATCTTATCATCCTCAATAATTTCAGTAAAGTTGTTGATATTCTTCCTCATACAATCAAGTGTTGTATGTCCTAATTTTTTACAAGCGGAACATTTCACATAGTTTTTGGTAATTTCCTATTTTTGTGATTTTGACACTCCTTGTATTTATTTATCCTTGCTTTCTTCATCTTTGTTTGTCAGCTCAGTTTTTCCACTTTCAACAATTAGTGCATATGACTTAGAGGAAACTCTGGTGCCCATTTGTATGAGTTTATCTTGCTCCCTAATTATATCAGCAATAAAATCATCAATTTTAGGCATTGACTAGTTTGTACCTAAAGCCCTCATTATGAAGTAAAATATTTACACAAAAACTAAATATGAAGGGCCAACTTTAGATATATTTGACAAGATGAGTTGATCATCTTTCTTCTCTATTCCACATTCTTTTAGTTGTTGGTGAAGTGATATGAACTTCATGAAGTATTCTTGCAATTTTCTAAAGCTATTTTGACTTAGAATTATCAACTCATTTTCTAATTCATGACCTTTGATTTCATCAGCTTTTCCAAAGAGTTCCTCAAGAGTTTGCCATACTTCTTGTGGGTTTTTCAATGTCTTGACATGAAATAGGAGTTCTAGAGAGAGACATAAACATAACAAATGAAAACCCTAATCACATTTGTTGAACCACTTCTCTTTATCTTTAACTACATTTTCCTCCTAATCATTGCTCAAAGTTACTCTAAACAACCCTTTATTTTTTAGTGAAATTTAAAATTGCATCTTCCATTCATAATAGTTAAAGGTGTGAGATGACTAATTTATTGATTTGGCTCCATGATTACTTTTGATTTGCAACTATTTGAATATTGAAAGAACCAACAATAAGGAGTGCTTTTAAGCACAATTCTTTGACAACCCACCATTTAATATTTTTTATTTCCCCCCTTTTTTTGGCACTTTATTTTAGTGCATTTATTTTTCTTACAAAAATAAACATGAAAAAAGGCACTTCATATATTAGTGTAAAATCACCATCATTGAATATATCTTGAAAACATAAGCACTATAGAAAAAAATGAGACTAAATTTCAAAGTTATCGTTTACAAATTATTGTACTTTTAAATTTTTAGCCTATTACAAATTCACACAAATAAAAATTTGCACTAACAAAGTTTGAAAATAAATAAATACAGAAGATAGAGGGGAAACAATAGAAAATAATTAAGCCCCCTGGGTTGGAAAGAATTAGGAGCTACAAATCCCATATGACCAATGGCTAAACTTTAGAGAAGGCTACCCCTCCCCTGCTGACATATGCCTTAGGGGGTACGATGACATCAGCAAAAGTGGACAAAAAGCCAGGGAATAGTGCACCCCTACGTTCGGTCGAAACTGACACTGGTCAAGGAGCTTTACGGCTGTATGGCAACCCGCCAATACTCTCGACCTGCAAATTAATGGCGTCCTGAGCAGATTAAGGGCACACAGGGGGGGCACGTGAGGGTCTGTGTAGGTCGTGCGGCATGCCAAAATTCCAATCGCGACGGTTGATGAAGGGGCATGGCCTACAATTTTCATATCGTGACCCTTCAAACATGTGCAGGTTTCTGAACAATGCACCGTTCTAAATTCAGATTCAAACGCCTTCAATAGGATTAAGACACCTTCATGGAGGTGAATCATGGCCTTTTAAATTGAATAACCGCCTCTCCAATGACCAATGGTGCGGCCTTAGGTGGGTCTGTAGCACATATCGACCTCCAATTGCTCACAATTTTTCCTGCCCTCGAATTCACACCCTAGATTCGTCTATTCAAGCCTCTCATCGGCAAACTGTTGAGTGAAAGGGAATCGAACAAAATATAAATAGTTAAGATCACCTTACGGCCTGAAAATTTTTTGCTCGGCTCTAATGCCATTCTAATGCCATGTAAAAACCAGCAAGCACGAAGATAGATTATCAAGCACAGTGAAAAAATTTGCATCAAGTTTATTATTTAAATCATATTTACATAGATAGGTAGGAGAAAAGGTGCCTGAAATGAGGACAGGACTCGTCATTCATGGAGTGGTGGTAGGTTTGCCTACCACTACAGTAGTATGAAGTGTCAAAAGTGAGTCAACACCTCAATAGAACTCCTAATTAAGTTGACACCTTACATTTGTAAGTGTCATGAACACCTAAGTAGGCTTAAAGTTTATGCGTATATAAATAAAGACACTAATCATATTGAGATAAACCGCTAAAAACAACACGATCTAAGTGAAGATCTTGGGAATAATATGAAATCACCACTATAAGAAATAGCTCCCCTTGTGTCATTGGATGGATAATGAGTGACTTAAAGAAAAAAATTGTATGCTAAGTAGTTTCTAAGCAGAAAATAGTGTGAAGCAAGTCAAATCAATTATCTAATTAATTTCTAGAATGATAGATGTTAAAAATAAAATCGAGGTACTTAGAGCCAAGAGGTACTTGCACAAACACCATGACATTAGTGGCTCATGCTTTGAGCTATGCAAATCTTAGAATGAGATCCAAGACTTGAAGATGATGCATCTCTAGGAACTACAAGTACACAGGTTATAAATAAGAAAATAGTTTTAGGAATCCTTCTATAGAAGGATTAATTCCTTGAATGGATTGTGTTCAAAACATACCACAAGTCATTTAACAACATTCTTAGAGTGATGACTTTTACATATGGACTTGAGATGAGGATCTCTTTCAACATCACATAAATTTTGAGAGAAATATAAATATTCAACTAAGGATTCCATAAGAGTACATTTTATCCTTTTAATAATGAAACTTTAAGAAGATGGGAATTTTTTAAAATAATACTATAGTAAAAAATAAAATATATATATATATTGAATCACATCCCCTAATTAGGAGCCCTTTAGTCCTTGAAATACTACTAAAAATAAAAACTTAAAGAATTTCCTACTTAAGAATAATCCTAACCATATATATATGACTCCTAAGTCCACTGAATCAATAAAAGAATGTATCATTCTTAGAATTCACCAATCTAAGTAAACACAAGAAAATTTAAAAAGGAAAATCATTGCATGGGTTTTTGAAAATATTGTATGAAATAGAATTCAACAGAAGAAAAGCATTGGGTGGGAGTGGGCGCAAAGGGCTCATTTTGAATTTTGAAGAGGAAGACGAAGACGAAGGAGATGGGGATGAAGCAAATGAAGTGGGAAGTGATGTTGGGGGGCATGTTGGATTATGCTAGCCTATCTCCTATGTTTTTCTATTGTCTAGTGTTCACGAGCTATTTCTTCTGTTGTGTTGAGAGGGGGTACTTTTTTGAATCTAGGTGTGGGAGCAGTAGATGAAGACCATGTTGTGGATGACGTTGGTGACAATGTTGGTCTTCTGGTACTGTAGAGGGATTTCATTCTTTCCCTAGCTTGTGTTGTTGGTGGTTGGGAGATTTTGCTTGAAGGGCCTCTTTTGGAGAAGCCTGGAGGCTTCTTTTGTTATCTACAAATGGTTGTGGGCATCCTTTTTGGCTGTATCGATGTTTTGTGAACTTTTGTTCGGCCTCTCCTGGTGTTGGGAGTGGTGGATGCTTTGGAGGTTTCTCATCTCGTTATAGTTTCTTTCGGCATATTATTGGTTTCTAATCGACTGTTGCACTTTCATGTTTATTCTTATGGTTTGGAACCTATTATGGGTTGTTGGCCCCTTCTTTGGTGCAACATTACTGCTTGGGTGTGAAGCTTTTTGTCCCTTTTCCCTTTAGGGTGTTGTGTGAACCTACTCTGGTGTTTATTGATGGTTTACTTTGTGCGAGCAGGTGTTTCCTTCTTTCTTATGTTCTTGACTTTTCCCCCTTGTTCTGTGTTTCTTATCTTTTCAGAATGGGGGTTGTTGTTCTAGATTGACCCATATGTGGGTGTGGGTGTTTGGTCTCCTTGTTGGGAGTGCTCTTTTTGGTTGTGGGCTTTCTTTACACCCTATGGTGCTTTGCTTTCATTGTCCCCCTACCTGGTTGTGGGTTGGGTTTTCCTTAGGAGGTTGTTCTTCAATGTTTTTCTAATATGGGGGCTATTGTGAAGTGGGTTTTATCTCTCCCTACTATTGTTGGAAGCATGTTTCTGGAAGGAATAGAAAGGTCATTTTTAGTCTGGTTGGTTTGACTCCTCTTCTAGGTCTTTTGGAAGGGGTGTGTGTCTTTTTTGGAAGACATTTTCTATGAGTTGGTGCTGAAGAGGCTTTTGGTTGGTTGGGATAGGCTGCTTCTCATGTACCTTATATTTTCCCATGATTTTATTTTCAATATTTTGGTGGGGTTTTTCACTATGTTTATCTTGTTGGCCTCTATTCTCGATTTACTGATGAGTGTTAGGTTTCTCCCTTTTACTAGTTGGTTAGCTCTCTTCTCTTTCCTCCTATCCAAGTCTTCTATAAAGGTGAAGAATACTCTTGTTGAGGTGGAGCCCGCTCTTCTAGAGGTAGAGTTGGGGATTATGGATTTGTTGAGAAGCTTTCATTGATGTTGGTTTGCTCTATTACAATAGCTGTTGAGGTGGTGTGTGCTCCTATGGAGGTGGACTTGTTCATTGTTACAACCTGATTGCATTGGTGGTAAGGACCTACTTGACATCTACTCATATAGAGGGGAGTCGACTCCTTTCGAGGTGGGGTCCGTTTTAGCTCTTTCTGTGTGGGGGTGCTACAAGAGAACTTCTTCTCGTTGGTGTGATTGGATGGCCTCTTGGTTGGTGGTGCTTGAAGGTGTTCATGTATGCTATGGGTTTAAGGTCCCCGATAAAACGTGGTGTGTTGTGAGGGACTCTGTTCCCTGGTATCCTAATGCTAGTGGGTTCTAGGTTCCCATTTAAACTTGGTTTGGGTTTAAGACCCCTTGTAAAACTTGGTTCAGTGTTTGGTCTTATGTTCCTATTAAAACTTATTCTGCTCCTTGTAGTTTTCCTGATTATTTGATATTGTACTATTGGTTCACAACTGGTGGTCTTTGGTGTTTTCATGTGTACATTTTTCTTCTTTGTGTGGGTATCAGGTCCCTATCAAAACCTACTTGTTAATAGTTTTGGGTCCATTTAAAACCTATTGTAAATGGTTTCAGGTCCATTTAAAACCTATTTTTCCCCTTTAATCAAAACATTGTATGGAACTCATGTCCCTCACTTCCATGCATGTCAAAAATTTGGTCTCAAGAACAACCGTAGAATCAAACACATCTTCTTTCTCACTTTTCCTTGTTTCCCATACTAAGTATCTAACCCCTACAAATTTTCTCATACTATATTTTCTTGATTTACATATACTTTAACCAAACAAGATGCAACAACCTTGTAAGCTTGAATGATTAAGTACAAACATTTTTATATCTTGGATCTTCTTAGATAATGTTTTATACAAATATTCTCTAATACTACTTAATTTATAAACAAGGTGGCTAATATAGATTCTATTGTTGAGTAATGGGATTTTCTTGATGTCAATATCTCAAGCAACATTTACTTAGACTTAAATAAAATCAAAAGATGGATGAATCAATAATTCAACATATTAATTCATGTAGATGGAGATAAATTATTTGTAAAATATGTATAAATTAAACATGATAAGCATGCAAAGTTATGAAATTACATTTATTAATGTTGATGAAACCCACTTCAAGAACGTTAGTCTAGGGGGTACACATTCCTTGTTCCTCTAATTAATAAGGAAGAACGTGTATTTATAATGATCGTCATGGTCTCTAAAAGCTCAAAAACTACTTTAGGGATGCCATAAACATGTAAACAAGCACTCTTGCATTAAAACACTTGAATACACATGCTATGTCTTGCCATCATGTTTCGACAACACCATTTAGGAATATAATTCAACTTCTTCCAAATGTGAAGAAGGTAGCTAAGACCTCCCATCATCTTTCAAAATATCATAAGATAAAATATCAAATATCAAATTGGATAATAAACTAAAGAATCACACACTTCACAATTCTAAAAGACACTAGATTCAATCATCTTTTATTAAAACATAGCATTTTAGTCATTGATCATGTCATTATAATTATCTTTTATCTACATGTTTAAAGTTTTTCCCACATAGAATGAATATACCACATTTATAATTTAAAAAAGTAACCTAATAATTATTTTTATATGTTAAAACACATCTTGTACAATTTCGTAGCAATTTGGATATTTTGAATAGATTTAAAAAAAAAAGTTTTACAAATCCATAACTTTCACATGGGTCCTCAAAACAACATATTTTTTTAGTCACAATTTTTTTAGAATAATCTAAATAAAAAAAATATCAAACTTTTAATTCCATATGTGAGCATTATTTCTTTGAGCGACAAAATTGCATTTAAGAATCCAAACACTATGTAGAATAATGGTGAATAGAATAAAATGGATCTAATCACACACTTATTATAATGAAAACAAGAATAAAGATTAAGTGAAGTTTCAAAAATCCAAAAGATTATAGGCATCAAGTGCTCTAATATGCTTCACTATGTGGTAAGAGATTGCTCAAATGGAATAAAACCAACATAATAGGCTATAAGACAATATTTTTTATACAATTGACAAATATTATCATCAACATTAATGATTTAACTAACATCTACTTCATAAAAAAAATCAGTCATTATCATGTCATAAATCTTTGGGAGAAACTTGTTATTCACTTGGATGGCATGATTTTTGTTGTTTATAACAAATATTGTAGGAGTTTGATTAAGATCCATATAAAGACTTAATATACATAAAAGATTAATAGTGAAATTAATATGAATAATTCTAAAAAGGTTTGCACATACAATTTAATAAGATTAAATGTCGAAATTAAAAATCTTAAAATTATACATAAATGAAACCTTCTAATTGAACCCTCACTTAAAATTTTAAAACTATGAAAATGATATAATTTTGAAAGTAAAAAACTAGAATTAATATATGAACAATAAGTTTTAAAGATATCCATGTTTATCTATTAACTAACATTTAAGCTTAGCTTGTGTGCAAGCTCTCTCTTCATTTTAAATTGAATCTCCCACTTTCATTCTTCTAGCAAATAACGTCATCATTCATATCACTATCAATGTCGCTTTTTTTGTTTTTCGAGGAATACAAAGCTTGACATGTGAGCTTGAGACTCCATAATTTTTTTAACTAAAATACCAAGATATCTATACTAACTTATTCACTAGCATTTAAGCTTAGCTTGTGTCGCTTCTGTCTTCTTGTTTGTCCACGAGTGTAGAGCTCAGCATCTGCGGAGTTTGAGGCTCCATCTTTCCTTCCAGCATCCACACCACTTGTTCCATGCTTGGCCTCATTTCCTCCTCCCTTTCAATGCATAACAATCCTACAACGCTTGCTCTTCTCACCTCTTCAATATCTGCCTCCGCTGCAACACCTTCCTCCACAATATTAGTCGTCTTACCCTGGTAAATTTGAGTTGCAGCCCACGCGGGAAAATAATACTCACTCGAATCTTGCACGTTTAAGTCCAGAGTTCTTCGGCCGGAAATGATTTCCAAGAGCGTCATCCCAAAACTGTATACATCAACCTTGGGAGTGATGGGAAGACCGGAGATCCACTCTGGAGCCAAATACCCTCTCGTTCCTCTCGTTGTTGTAAGTACGCGGCTAAAATCTCTACCCACAAGCTTTGCCAACCCAAAATCTGCCAACTTCGGTGAAAAATTACCGTCCAACAGAATGTTCTCAGGCTTTACATCTCCGTGAATGATGCGATCTCTGCATTTCTCGTGGAGATAAAGTAAACCTCGTGCAGTCCCTAAAGCGATCTGGAATCGGGTCTTCCAGTCGAGTACCTTGCGTTTACTTTTGGAATTACTACTGAACAGTGAGGAATTTAGAGAGCCATTGGGCATGTAATCATAAACCAGTAACCGTCTGGATCCTTCTGCACAAAACCCTCGAAGTCTTATCAAATTTGCATGTTGTATATTGCCAAGAGAACTGATTTCCGCTCTGAATTGCTTATCGTGTTGTCTTGAACCTTCCAATTTCTTGACAGCCACAAGCGTACCGTCTGTTAGAGATCCTTTGAACACTGTGCCGAATCCTCCGCTCCCCAACTTAGACCGGAAATTCCTTGTTGCAATCTTCAACTCCATGTAACTAAACATTCTAAGAAAAGAGTCCGAGGAATCCGCACACGTATCCTTCGGTCGTAGGCGATACCTTTGCCACACTAAAAATGAAAAGATACTCAAAACAATGGCGAGAGCACTCACAATGCTTGTGGCTTTGAGTTTGGAGGTCCATTTACGATCCTTTGGAAGTGCAGAGGCAGCTACTCGAATGGAGATCGTCGATCTGCTATTTGATGGAGAGTTCTGCATGTTTAGCAAATCTCCGGACCAGATTTGACAGGGTTCTGAAGGAGAATTGAAAGCAAACGCAGTGCACGAGCAATTGTGGAGGCAGGCTTTTTGGCAATCTTTCTTTGTGAGCACAGGGTATAAAGTAGCTGAATCATCAGGCAACGTTGCACCAGGGTCGATAAATTCGTCAGTGCTGCCTTTTCTGGTACCGCAGGTTGACGGCCTCTTCCGAACACAGCCACTGGACCACCACTCTTGCGAATCCCAGGCGCGATTGTCTGCGGGGGTGAAGCCTTCCACGCAGCTGCAGAACTCAAGATTGTTGGAGTTGCAGGTTCCGTAAGCGCTACAGAGACCATATACGGCGCACTGATCTAAGGGGCGAGTCGAGACCATTGTCCATTTAGTGTCATCAAACAAAGCATATTCTTGTATTCCTCCGGACTTAATTTGGAGAAAACGTGAGATTCCTTTCAGCAACTTATAACTGACAAACCAGAGCTAGTACTTTCAAATGTAAGATTGTAGTAGTCTCTGTTTATCATTTCTGGAACTGCACTGAAAATTTTGCCGTCCCAATTTCCACTCTCCCAATACTGGACAGAATTATTCCATGTTAGCACGAATTGAGTACCTTCGGGGTGAAGGGAGAAAAGGCCGGGAGCGGGATCCATTGAGCTTTTCCAACCGACTAGCTTTCGCTGTCCACCGAACCTCATCCCGGGCAACAAGGTATCCACAGGATAGTCGAAACTCTGCCAAACAGTCTCAGATTTATTGTCATCACCGAGCATTAAAAAATTACCAGAATCTAATAGAACAGCCCGTGAGGGCTTGCTCGATGTGTTGGCCGACCAAAGAGATGTGCCCTGTGCATCAAACAGTCCCAGATTACCTCCTTTTGACAGCTTCAGAACGCCAGGCTTGTTTTTCGCCGGACTCTCCCTATTAGCCACCCAAACGACCATCTTCTCTGGTATTTTGGCATACCAGATGCCAATATACCAGTTATTGCTTCCATTTGGGCTGAAAAATCCCATTTCAAATGTGCCATTCTTTGAAATTATTGTCTGATTTCCAATAAGCGCCCAAGGAAAGAGAGTCACCCCTACCAGTTGATAACCCTTTACAGTTGCAAATTATAAGTAGTACAGTAAGAGCGAAGATCATAAATGCTAGGGGATTGTTCCTTTCCATTTCCGAATTATTGGTTTTCATATTTTATGAGTTGATCGGATTCTATAGTAGAATTAGCGCTAAAACTCGGAAAAATCGGATACCGTCTTGCCAAATCTCCTGTTCAGAGGTTAAATCGGCACATGTATAATTTCGAGAAGAAAGTGTAAAATCTGTAAGAGAAATATTTTGTTTGAATTTGTAGTACGACATTTGTGTATTTAAAAACAAATATGTAAGAAACATATATAATTAATATTATAAAATAAATATCGATATAAATTAATCTCGTAAATTATTTAATCACGAGAACTAATTTAAGAAATTTGTGTTCAAAATTTTTGGACATTTCTTTTGCTTACATAAGATTATATATTGTTTTCCATGCATTTATATTGTTAGATTAGGGATGCAAGGATAGATCACTCATAACAACAATTGTTGCTTTATTGATCGAGAGATCATGTGTTTTAAGGATGGTGAGTGTAGAAGTCATTTTACGAGATTTAGTATGATCATCATGAATGACTTGAACAATTAGATGAGTTGTAGGTAAAGATTCTTGTGTTTCTTTTAATTATCTATGATCATTGTATTCTTGTATAATGAAACTTTATTTGTATAGAACAATATTTTCTCTTATGATTTGCTCAAGAATAAATAAAACAAACTAGTATGACATTTCTTAAGAATTATTTTTGGTTGAGAAAAATAGAAACCTAATATATTTGATGTCTGAAACAAATTTACATATTTAGTCAAAATACATTTCCTCAAAGCTAAAACATTTTTATGTTAATATTTTGATATGACATGCTTTAGACAAATATCTCTCAATTAGTTAAAGGTCTCATGTGAAGAACCATAAAGTCGAAAGTTTGACTTTATATGAAGGACAATGTGAATACGCGTCATTGCCAGTCAGCGTTGAATGCGGGTGATTAGCGGCTTGACGCGCTATTTCCATCGGATTTTCGGGAATGTTCTAAAGATACCACAAATTTCCAAGGAAGCGTATTAAATGAATCTGCAGCATCTGCAGCTTACACCTGTATGCGAGAATATTCTTGAATGATAGCGAAGCTTTCGGGAAGTGAGGACGAGGTAGGGTGGACGGAAAGTTTTCCCAACTCGTAAAATAAAACGTGAAATTTATACAAAGACAAATCAGCTATTCTTTAATGTGGTGAATTAGCCTATTAGAGTCCATTTTTAGTACTTCTTTGTATAAAAACAAATAATTCATTTCAAATATAAATATTATCTTTAATTTATTTAAAAGAAAAAAAGTGAGGTACCTTAAAATCAAGATCTATTTGGAAAAATGTAAATTTCATAATTGTATTTCTAATAGATACTTAAAAATTAAATTAGTAATTTTTTTAAGCTTTTTTTTCTTTTATTTTTTAAGTAGTAAGTATCTTATAGAATTTAAAACTTGTATTTTATTGAAGAGACATATTGTCAAATATATTACAATAAAAATAAAAATAATAATTTAACAAAATTTTAAGATATTTTAAAACACTTTATTACATGATTTTGATAAATTTCTAGAAAAATGGTATAATTTTTTAATCAACGTTTCTAATCATATTTATGATGAGAGGATAAAATTTAACAAGCTTAACTTTTAAACAAATTTCTCTCTTATGAAATGTATCAATTAGATACATTTGTATTTCAATAATTCATTGGAATTTGATTTCAAAATATTTTGAAATTTTTATATGTAAATTATTTTTTTATATTTGAAATCACACTTCTCGAACCATCATTTTAAATATTCAAGGTATATTTTAATAGTTTTAATCAAATAATTAAAATTTAATAATATTTAATTTATATAATTTATAATCATTTTAAAATATCAATAAAAACAATATTTAAGGTATTAAACTTTCTCAAATTCTAACTTTCTTTATTAATAAAACTTTAAGAATATTAAATAACACTAAATATTTTTACATGTTATCACTTTTTTTTATAGGTAAGTTGGAACATAGGGTTGCTCCATATATTAGTTCATAATAATACATTATGCTTTGTATACAAAAATCAAGTTGAACTTAGAACTATTTTACCTAAATAATTACATATATTTGCTTCTATTACTTCAAGTTATAAAAAAAACCTTGAGCTCATCACTATTTTTCCAAATTAATTATTCAGTATCAAGTATACTAACTTTTTTTACCCAATTTACTGCTCATATTCCCAGTTCATGAATTTGAACATCCATTCAACATAAAATGTGGGTTCTATATTCATTACCTTCTTGAGAAATGAACATCCCTTTGTTGCCTTGTTTTGATGATGCATTAGTGTTATGGTTTTAAAGTTTGAGAAGAATGGAAGTCATTGCACCACAACCCCCATCTCCAAATTCCTCTTGATGTCTTGCACATTAGAATAGCCACACCTAGCCTTTCTACTCAAATTACCTCATCGAATTCCCACATAAATTTATTTTTATCATCTCCTGCATAAGATCCCTAACCAATTCCTTTGAATCCCCCAGGTCCAGTAATGAAGCCAAAAACACAGATAAAATTTGTTTGTATTTACTAAGTAGAAATTTCCCATTACATGGAAGTCTTCACTGAAAACCCACCTTACTGGCAACAAAATGAGCCCATGGTGTGATTTTAACACCATATTTAACTGCTAGCCCATCTTCTAGAACTTACTAGCTAAATTGGACTATCTATTAGAAACCAAGATCGGACATGCAAACCAAAAAACTTTCCACAGAAGAGAAAATCAGAAAAAGCAAAGCTATTGCAAAAAGATGTACAAATAATATTATTCAGGAATTCATAATTACATGAGATGATTTTCTTTATAAAAGAAAAGTATGCATAAACCTAATCTTATCTTGAGCAACAAGATAGCTCAACAAGATAAGGATGAGAATAATTAACCTAGGAATTAAATATTACCTAAGTGAAGTTATGCAAGTGTAATTAAATATTAATTACACTAACACTCCCCCATAAGTACAACTTAGGGAGACTAAAAAAGCATGCACCTAAAACTAAGATGAATGCAAGAAAGCAAGAATGGGTCCCAACAACAAGGCGTGATCAAGTACCCATGTACAAATGCAATAATAAGGTAGAGATGGAAAACCTGGCAGGACAAAACACCCCTACAATGAGATGACTGTTGCAAAGAAGTACTGGAAGAACACTGTGGAGTAACACTGGAACCAAAATCTGGCAAGCAAGGAAAGATACTTTTGTCTACAAGAAACCAAATGAGATTCACTAAAGGACTTAGGCAGAATCATAATAATGTGATAGCAGACCCAATGCCACAGAACACTAGAAAACTCACAAACTGGAACAACCCTGAAATCTGTGAAGTAACTATAGATGATATGATGACCTAATCTAGAAACCGTGTATCTCGATGCCAATGCCAAACTGTGACTAAAAATCTTCCATGTGAACAAGTACCATAAAGACTCTGGAACATTAACCATAAAAACATGGCCCTCAAACTGAGAAGGATTTGAACCAATGCGGATCAATAACCATAAACTCCTAATTTAAAGTGTGAATCAATGTGAATCCGATATGTGTCAAGAAAAGACAAGATGTGGCCAAAAACAAAAAGAAACCAGATATAACCCATGTGAGTGTCCATCGAAACAAGATGGACATCAAAGTGCATGCACACTCTAATCATATTATTATGCAAAAAAACCCCCTTGATGGAACTTTATCTAAGTTCATTTATTACAATAACCCAATGATTGTGAAAGGAGAGAATGCTAAACATGCATAAATATAAAATGAAAAAAAACCTCATATCTATGTAGAGGACTAAACCATCTTTCCAATGCCACAAGAATGATGAAAAATGGATAAGCGAGTCAAAAGATATGTCTCCTGGAGTGAAAAAAACAATATGCAACTTCCGAGGCTAAAAAAGGCATCAAAAAAGAAAAATAAAAAAATCACACCTACACCATTACGAAGAGCTCGGAACCAACTTTTCGATGATATCTTGTTTGCAAAAAATGATGTTGTATGTGAAAGTTATGCCCGATTCCGTGAAAGTGCTTCGAAAAGGCCCAATATGCCCTTCTGCAGCCCTCAGAGGCTAAAAAATAGAGCCCCTGGTCACTTGGGTGGACTAGAGGACTGGCGGCTTGGGTGTTAGGTGCAACCTACTAGGGTAGATGCTGCAAACGATTGGGGGTTGGAGCTCAGGCCCCCGGTTCTCCACGTGACCTCCTTTGAAAGTCATGGGTGCTGAGACCTGGTGGAGTGGTGGATGGGCTACGAAGTGGTGGCTGCCATTGGAGGGTGGTGCTCTGGTGGCTGCCAAGCGGTGCTAGGGTGGCACTCTCCTTTTGAACGGGGAGCACTAATTTTTTTAACTTTTTAATATTTTTTTTTCAATTTTTTGAATTTTTTCAAAAAACATGCATCAATCTGCGTGTTGGGGAGGCCTACGACCTCCCTGCAAAAATAATTTGCCTCTCCAATTGAATTTTTCCAAACTAGACAAATTTTATATGAAAATAGGGGTTTTGTGGCGTTGTGAATCCAACAACGAGGTCCATTTTGGCTGAAAGTGCCTAGAAAATTAGGCAGCCCCCAAATTTCTTAGAAAATCATCAAGCTTGAAACCCTCAAATATTTCTTCAACGATGACCAAAATCAGTGAAATAAAAGCCACTTTTTACCTTTTCCAGTGCTTTGAATCCATTGGAAAACCTCGATCTGATCCAAGACACTACATGAATATGCTCAAGGAATGAAACCCTCGAGGAACCTCGCACATGCTCTATAATGTATTTCTCAAAAAAAAGCTGAGAAGGGGCTACAAATCAAGGCTCTGATAACATGTTAGAAACTAAGATTAGGCATGCAAACCAAAAAACCTTCCACAAAAGAGAAAATCAGAAAAAGCAAAGCTATTGCAAAAAGATGTGCAAATAATATTATTCAGGAATTCATAATTACATGAGATGATTTGTTTTATAAAAGAAAAGTATGCATAACCCTAATCTTATCTTGCACAAAAAGATTGCTCAACAAGATAAGAATGAGAATAATTAACCTAGGAATTAAAATATTACCTAAGTAAAGTTATACAAGTGTGATTAAATATTAATTACACTAACACTATCCATTGCTCCCTCACCAAAATTCTTTACCAAGAAATTTTTATGGCCTAGATATTTTTACTTTACTTGAAATAAAAAGGTTGTGTCCTCTTAATTTTGAATGGGAATCTTAATTCAAAATGTGTTAAATAAAAGGGAAATATATTCTAAATGATTTCCTTGTTTCGTCTACCTATGGTAGTTGCAACTAAAATGATTAAATCATATTCTATTAATGCTTAGTGATATTGTTTCACATGGTTACTACCTCCTAATTTGACATGGAAGGGGAGTGTTTGTTGCTAGCTACTTGATTTACTAGGATCTATGACTGGTGCTTAATGAATGATAATTTATGTAAATGAGTAAATGAAAGTCTTAAGCTTAATTTCAATGATTTTAAAAGGAAACTAACAATGATTAAAATAATAGGAATATGAAAATAAAGAAGAGAGGATGAAGATAGAAAATTGATAACGGAGTTCACCAACTGGATATGTTTTCGAGTTCCTCTCCAACAAAGTGATCGACCCTTGGTTATAGATTAAAAGACACTTCAATCTATTACAAGCCTTCTCAATCCTTTTCAAATGATAGTGACAAGTTCAAAATCCTCTCCTTCAAGTATAACTCAACTTGGCTTATAGCCTTTCCTAGCTAAATGTACATAGTAGAAATAATTTCACTATCAAACTCTCCATTTCCTCACCATTGTTCTTCTAAGCCCAAAATCCCTTCTTTAAATACAAATCCATATGCCATATAGGGGTTTAGCAAACAGATTTCCCAATATTACCTTATCTCCCAATTTTAACTTTAAATCTTGTAAATAAGGCTTATATGTCTTTACATAGGTTTTTCAGGTTTTAAAATATCAAAACCCATTTATGCTATTATATAATTGGCATTAAAAATGTGTGGCTCGCATTAGTAATTTTAGGATGTTGTTAAATGTGGGGTCAACGGTTCAAACCGTTGCCCCCCTATTTTTAAATACCATTGGCTTTTGTTCTTATTTAAAAGAAACTACCACCAAAATACTCTCAAATCCTCGGCTTGGCACAATGGTAGTAGGTATCATTTTAGAGAGGGGAGGTCAACGGTTCAAACCACTTCCCCTCCAAATTTGGCTTTGGTACATTAAATAGAATTCACCATATGTTGTATAGCGAGGACATCAAACGGTGTGTTGGTGGAGCTTAAAAGTATGAATGAGGAGGTTGGGGGTTCAATTCCCCCAACAAAAATTTTAACAACCAAATTGCCAACCTCATAGCCTGCCATGTGGTGCCATGTGGTGCCCTACTATTGGGCCACGTGACACTTTTCTATTAGCCATTGAAGGACATGTGTTAGCCTTTCATTGGACCACTTAGACTATCAAACTGTCACATCACTAGTCACTCAAATGCCATGCGTTAAGACAGGATAGGTCTACATCATGCCATGTCATTGTGCAAACTATCACATCATCATGCTAACATTAGCATTTGTATGGTCTTAGTCAACTTTTTCCCACAAACTTTGACTAGCCATAAATTTTGTGTATGAGGTTTTTTTGATGTGATTCAACTGGTGTTGAATTTGTATTGACGAGCTCTTTGATGTGATGCCATTTTTGTCCATTTTCATGATGATAAAAATTTTGACCTAGAATCTTCATCTGGAACCCCTTTTTGACCAAACTTTGACCGAGAATAACTGGGGCATACAAAATCCTTTTGAAATGATTCAAGTTATGTTGGGTTTATTTTAGCAAGCTCTTTGACATCATGCCATCTCTTAGAGAATTTAGAAAAAATAAATTTTTGGTGAATATTTCCACCTGGACCAGTCCTCCCCACTAGAGAGCTTTTGGACCTCCAAAATCTTGATTACATAGAAAGTAAGTGAGGGTACAACTCTCTCACTTTTCCAACCTCCATCCACCTTGATTTGCTAGGATTCATCCCTTTTAGTCCCACTCTAAGGTACTCAACAACATCCCTTCATGAAGTTCTAACATTTCTCTCTAGGATGACATCTTCTTGCAACTCATTCATGTACTCACCTATAATAAATCATCAACATAAGGAATCTGAATATCAACGTCCTCATCAAGTATCATTGCAGGTTCATACAATTTCAAATTCTCTACATCAACCATTGAGTAGATATGCATGTAAGGAGGTAGATTTATTTGAAAGGCATTGGTACCAATATTTTATAAGATCTTAAAGGGACCATACCTTATTGGATTGAGCTTTTTAGCTTCACCTTGAATTCTTTCTTTACAGTTGTGTAACCAAACTTTGTTACCAACCTGAAATTAATGATGAACACAATGCTTATCATGCTCGACTAGCTATAATTTTTGAGGCTTTTCTCTAGCTATGCTTCAACTGCCTGATGGACTGCTTGGATCTTCTAGATTAACTTCAAGGCCTTGCTTGCATCATGATGTACATCTTTAACATCTTCCTTCTGAAAAGAAAAATCCATAGGTGTCCTTGGGAGATAACCCAAATAAGTTTCAAAAGGAGATCTTTGAGTAGAAGAGTGTGTTGCATGATGGTAAGAATGTTGCACATAATGTAGACTCTCATCCCACAACTTAGGATGTTTACTATGGTAACCTCTGAGAAGATGTGCAACTATCCCGTTTACTACCTTTTTCTATCCATCAGTATGTGGATGGAAAGTTGTACTTTTCTTCAATCTAGTGTCCATGAGTTCCCATAATGCCGAACAAATTTCCCCCAAGAATCAAGAATCACAATTTGATACAATAGAAGTAGGAAGCCCAAAATGAACCCATACAAACTGGAAGTCCAAGTGTGTTGTTAATTTAGTTGTGACCTTTCTTTTACAAGGCATTAGAACACACATTTTTATGAATGTATCCACTACCACAAATAGATAATCATGCCCTTTCCTAGACATTGGTATCCCCCAAACACAATCAATTGAGACACTCTCCCATGGACGGGATGGTATAGGTAGCTCGGTGTGTACAACCCTAATTTCCTATTGTTATCTTTCTTGTTGCACACATTACATATCCTCTAATATACTTAGATGTACAATTTCTTGCATGCAAGGCCAATAACAATATTTCTATAGTTGTGGCATTGTTTTGCTTACCACAAAGTGTCCAACAATCAATGATGCATGTGCTTCTCTAATTACTTGTGCTTGTTCATCTTGTTGAATACATAATTTCCCTAAATGATATAGTGATTCATCTTGCACATAGTAGTATTTCTTTTCTACATGTTTTCCTTGAATTAATGTTGCATAAATATCCTTAAAGTCTTTGTCCTTAGCATATTATTCTTGATAACATTCATGTGCCATAGAACTACTTTGAATAATAATTGTAGGGTTTTTAGGAGGCCTATATAACATATCTTCGACTTTGTTCTAAACCCCCTTCTTATATTTTATAACCAAATGAAACTAATGTAGAAAGTCCATCCACCTTCAAAGTGCCTACTTTGTTGCACTTTAGATTGTGAGTGCTAATATTGAAGTGGTTGATGATATGTATGTATTATCATTTATTTTCGTAGTAGGTAGTGTTCCACTTCTTTACACTCTGAACTAATGCATATAATTATTTATCATATGTGGGATAGTTACTTACTATAGTCGTGAAAGTTTCAGAATGAAAGAAAATAGGTTTTCCTCCTTGCACGAGTACTACTCCCATGGAAAACCTACTAGCATCTATCTCAATTTAGAATTGTTGTTATAGATATGGTAGAGCCTAAGCTAGTGCAGTGCTTAGATTTTCCTTTAAATTATCGAAGGCCTTTTGTTGTGGACCTCCCTATACTAGAAATATTTCTTCACACTTGTTAGTGTGTGCAATGGAGATGCTATGTAGGAGAAGTTAACTATGAACTTTCTCCAATACTGTACTTTACCTAGAAAAATTCTGACATCTGTAACTATACTCGGCTTCAATAAGTTTACAATGACTGCAACCTTTGCAAGATCCACAAGTGACCTCCTCCTACAATATAGCCTAAGTACACTAGTGATGTCTTAGAAAATTCACATTTTGACATGTCTTTACATACATTTTTTCTTTTTTCAATCCATCCAATACTTTTCTCACATTCTCTACATGCTCTTCCAAAGTTCAACTAAAGACAACTTTTAGTAATGGAAATAGCACTCCCCACCTTTGAGGAATAGGGCACAAGGATAGGGTTCCTATTTTACACTTACTAAACTCAAGGACACCTTAGAGATCTCAACCTCCAGTGTTGAATGGAGGCATGAGATTTGCTAGAAGGGTATCCTAGGGTATGTTTAGAAATTAATGAGGGGTTCACCACAAAGTTTAAACTTGGAAAAGACAATGAAATGTAAGATAAAATTTAAAACCCTAATATGATGCAAGCTTGATTTAAATGACCTAGAAATGAAAGAAGAACAAAACAAAAAGCTATAGAATAGAATGTGTGCACCTAGAAATCTAGATATGGTTGGAAGGATCTTGAAATGTTGGAAATTCTAACCTTTTGACCTAGTAGGACTCATTCTCCATTTTGGGTGAATCAGTCCTAGTTTTGTATTTTTGCACAAGAGCATGTTTCAGACAAAAAGGTATCCAAATCTATAAAAAAATCTTTAAAACACCTATAATGGGACTCATTCACCACTTGTGGTGAATGAGTCTAGTTTGTATTTTCTAGAACTTCAAGATCTAAATCTATTCTTCTTAGTCTACTCAAGCTGCTTCTCCAAGTTTCTGGATCCAAAACTCTAATTTTAGGGTTGTAGATGACCTTTTAGTGAAGATTATGACCTTGTGAAAACTTTATGACTTTCTCCACCTTTGAAAACTAATCTCCAATGATCCTTCAAGCTCCAAAACACCTAGATCTACAATCACACATGTAAAGAAGAGAGAAAATTGTTGATTGTTAGTGCATAGGAGTTTTCCTTGGTCAAACCCCTTTTAGGTAATTAAACAAAATTATGAAGCAATGAAACAAGGACATGAAACATGAAGCATAGGATATGAAACATGAACAATTATACCTTGAATTATTTCTTGTAAATCTACAACTCAACATGAAATGGCCATGAAAGATGTAGATCTTGATCTTGACAATAGGACTAGAAAAATGCTTGACCTTGGAAATTCAATGCTACATCACAACACTAGGTCAATAACATGCTTGATGGTTGATATGCTTGACATGATCATGTATCTTCAATTTTTGTAACAATTGATGAAGAATTCTACCCTTGAATGCCTTAAAAATGATCTTGAATACTCTCTTGATGATTTTGTGAAGTCTTGGAATGCTTAGCTCTTGAGTGCTTGACTTGATATCATGAATGCTTATGTGAAATAGTGATTTGAAAGCTTGTTTATATAGTAAATTTATTTAAATGACCATTTATTAGATCCCCAAGACCAATATAGAATAAATTTGAACATAAAACCTATTTTTTCCTGCTTAAACGTCAAAAATAGGCCAAATAGGACTCATTTGCCCAAACTGGTGAATGGATCCCACAGTGGCTATTTTGCTTGCTAAAGTGTTAGGGATTGTGTAAATTAAGTTTATTTGTTGATGGGTAAAAGCATAAAGTTGTGCCACACTTTCAGCTAAATAAATAGTTTTGAGTGAAATGTTTTTGACCAAAAAAGTTTCAGCCAAATAGGTTTCAACTAAAACCATGTGGCCTATATGTGGCACACATGGTTTTGATCGAATAGGTTTTGGCCGAATCCAAGAAAAATAATTTTTTCCCTTTATTGCTTTGAAATTGGCTTATTTTATGTGTGGGATTTCTATAGAAATGGTTTTGACCAAAACCCTTTCTATAGAAACCCTTTCTACTGAAACTAACTATGTGGCATCCTAGTTGGTAGCCAACTCAACTTTTTTTAGTATTTTTTGAAACATTCAACTTCAACTATGTATTTTTTTAGTCAAAATGATGTTTTTTAAAAAAGAGAGAAATACCCTTTTGTAGAGCTTAGAGTGATGAATTTGAATTTGTACTTTTTTAAATATTTTGATTAGTTTTAATATATTTTAGTTTTAAAATAATGCAAGTAGGTTGTTAAAGTTAAAAAAGAGGTTGATTAATTTTTTTTTAAAAATAGTAAAACATATTACATTTAAAATATATATATATATATATATATATATGAGGCACTAGAGGAGAGAGTCCTCTTAAAAAAGGTATAATTTGTTTGTTCAAAATAATTTAGAAAACAAACAATAGTTGACGTCCCATGAAAATTCTCAAATTCTGACAAGTTTGACTTTAAAATGTTTTTACGAGAAAAATATACATCAAAATTTATTTATTTTTCCATGCACCGAATATTGAAGTTACCTATTTTGAAAAAAAAAAGGGTAGAAATGAAGTTTTTTCCAATGTTTTTCTTAACGGCCAGTGAAGTCACTTTTTACTGAAATTTTCAACATTCTAAAATCTTTTCTTATATTGATAAAAAAATAATGATTTTTTTTTTTAAATATGAAAAATTATAGCAATAAACTTCATTAAAAGTTTTTCATTTCATTAGTTTACATCATTTTGAAATTCAAAACATAAAGACCACTTTTTTGTGGCCGAAGTTTAAATTTTTTTTTTCTATTGCCCGATTCCTTTATAAAGTGTGACATAGGTTTGTGCTTTTACCCTGATATTGTCAGGTTTTTGATAAAAATATGTCTTGGGATGCATAATATAAGATCATAGGGGCCTATTAATGATGATATAAAGGTCATAAATGCAATAGGTCCTAAAATCCAATGTGAAAGTGTAAATAAATATACTTTACAACATTAAATTATGTAACATTAAATTATGTCCAAATTGAGTCTATTTAGCTTAGAAAGGCCCAAAATCCAACGTGAATGTGTAGAACACATTACAACACTAGATTAGGTCCATTTAATTTATAAGCCTCCTAAATTTAATGTAAATGTGTCAATAATTACACTTTACAACACTAAATTAAGATATAGTTAAGTTAATTTAGCTTAGAAGGGCCCAAAACCTAATTTGGATGTGTAGAACTCATCACAACACTAGATCAAGGAAACCTTAAGTTCAATTTATCATTAATTATTCACAAATTAAGTGAGGGAAAGGAATACACTCTTTCCATTATGACATCTAGCCTCCACATTAGTGAGAGGATGAACTTGCTTCAAACTCACACTAACATAAACATTCAAGAGGGGTCCAATTGTACCAATGCAGATGGTCTAGGATGACACAGATCAAGTGAGTGGTGAAGCCCCCAGGATCTAAGATCCCACGTCAAACTGACATAAGCACAAAAAGACACACACAAGGTGTATGATATGCAAACATACAAGATACATGATCATGCAATGTCAATAACTAAAAGAAAGAAAAGCAAGTAAAGATAAAAATGAGGTGGATCAAGATGGGCCAAAAAGTAGTGATATGATGGGTATGTGGCTGATGACCTTTTTTTACCCAAAATTGATGAAACAAAAATGGTTTTTAGAGGAGATTCTCAGTTTTCCACCAATATAAATTATGCTTTACTTTGAATTTAATAAAATATTATTCATTTTCTATTTGAATTACGACTAAATTCCTAATTGATAGGCTGATTGAAAAACATTTATAGCTTTCAAATAGTATCATATTTTTTGAATCTAAAACATGTGTCACATTCTATGCTTCGCATATTATAGGATTAAAAAAAAATCATGAAGTTTTGACCAAGTTAAGGTGGTCAGACATATGAGTTTTTATATTTTTTTAAAAATTGTAAAAAAAAATCATAATTAATTATTTACTTGGAAAAATATTACAAAAAATTATGCATCACATTAGGACATGATTCCTCTACTTATATATAAAATCTTATAAAAAATATTATCACTTTATTGTGGTTAGGGTGGTCAGACAAACACCTACTTATTTTTTCCCTGAAATTTAAGTACTACTAAATTGAAATTTCAAATTTTCACCAAATAGATTTTTTCTTTTAAATAAACCTAGTAGTTTAGAAACTATATTCAATTTTCTACAAATTCTATTTTTAAATATTTTTGAAATAATATAGATAACTTATTCAAATTTTTACATCAACTTTCCTAACTTTGATTTTTCTAAAATTTTCGCCACTTAAGGTACTATTTTTTCCATGATGATCGTGTAGGTGTTGTGCATATTTTGCACACACGCCCTGTTGTAGGAAGGGACCCCCTTTTTTTCACTCTAGACATGTTTTGCTCGTATCTTGTTTTACGTGCCCCTTTTTCCACGTCCAAGCTGGTCATGTGCCTTCGAACGATCAAATCCCCCTAACCAAATTCACCTACTTGGGGTATTCAAATCTAGGGAGAAACAAAGTCCCCAATCCCTCTTTTGCCTTTTGTCTTGTTCCTATTGGCTTGGTCCCTGATCGCTCGATTCACTTTTTTCTACTTTTTTGACTTTGGGGACGACTTTCTAGTGGATTTGAGATGCTTTTGTGGTGCCTAAATCAATTGCCAAGGTTTTGCCAATGTTTCATTAAGTTTCAGTGGTTTTAGAACTTTCCCTCCAGAACTCCCTCCCTCTTTGGCTATTTTGAAACATCCATGGACGCTCGACAGTCTGCTTTCCACATTTTTGACTTTGGGGACAAATTTCTAGTGGATTTGGGATGATTTTGTGGTGCCTAAGTGAACTATCAAGGTTTTGTCAATGTTTTGTTAAGTTTTGGTGGTTTCAAAACTTTTCCTCTAGAACTCCCTCCCTCTTTGGTTGTTTTCAAACATCCGTGGACCCCCGACAGTCCGCTTTCCACTTTTTTGACTTTGGGGACAACTTTTTGGTGGATTTGGGATGTTTTTGTGGTGCCTAAATGAATTGCCATGGTTTTGTCAACACTTCATTAAGTTTTGGTGGTTTTAGAACTTTCCCTCTGGAACTCCCTCCATCTTTAGCTGTTTTAAAACATCCGTGGACCCTTGATGGTCCGCTTTCCACATTATTTACTTTGGGGACAAATTTTTGATGGATTTGGGGTGTTTTTGTGGTGCCTAAGTGAACTGCTAAGGTTTCCTAAACGTTTCGTTAAGTTTCAGTGGTTTTAGAACTTTCCCTCTGGAACTCCCTCCCTCTTTGGCTATTTTGAAACATCCATAGACCCCCAATGGTCCACTTTTCTCATTTTTGATTTTGGAGACAACTTTCTAGTGGATTTGGGATGTTTTGTGGTGCCTAAATAAACTGCCAAGGTTTCGTCAACGTTTTGTTAAGTTTCGGTGGTTTCAGAAGTTTCCCTCTGGAACTCCCTCCCTCTTTGGCTGTTTTGAAACATCCATGGACCCTCGACGGTCTGCTTTCCACATTTTTGACTTTGGGGATAACTTTCTAGTGGATTTGTTATGCTTTTGTTGTGCCTAAGTGAACTGCCAAGGTTTCGTCAATGTTTCATTAAGTTTCAGTGGTTTGAGAACTTTCCTTCTGGAACTCCCTCCCTCTTTGGTTGTTTTGAACATCTGTGAATCCCCGACGGTCTACTTTCCATTATTTTTACTTTAGGGACAACTTTTTGGTGGATTTGGGATGTTTTTGTGGCACCTAAGTGAATAGCCAAGGTTTGTCAACGTTTCGTTAAGTTTCAGTGGTTTCAGAACTCCATCCGTCTTTGGCTATTTTGAAACATCTGTGGATTCCCAGTGACCCGGCCCCTCTGTGGCCTTTTTCGGGACTCCATCCCTCCGTGGTCATTTTGAACATTTGTGGAGCCCCGACGACCCGGCCTCTAGGACCTGGCCACTCCATGGCCGTTTCTGGGACTCCATTCCTCTGTGGTCATTTTGAACATTCATGGAGACCCGATAACCTAGCTTCTAGGACTGCATCCCTCCGTGGCTGTTTTGAACATCTGTGGAACCCTGACGACCCAACCTCTAAGACCCGACCCCTCCATGGCTATTTTTGAGACTTTGTCCCTCTGTGGCCATTTTGAACATCCGTGGAGCCCTAGTGACCCGGCTCCTCAGTGGCCTTTTCTAGGACTTCGTCCCTCCGTGGCCATCTTGAACATCTGTGGAGCCCTGACAACCCGACCTCCAGGACCCGACCCCTCTATGGACCTTTCTGGGACTCCACCCCTTCGTCATCGTCTAGGACTTTCCTTCCAAGCCTCTATGTGCTCATTTCCTTTTTAAAAGGTTAGTGACCCTCTGGCTTTCCCCTTCCAAGCTTCCGATTATTTTTCAAAATGAGTCCAATCTTAAGGAATTTTTTTTTGGCACTCTTCCTTCCCCTTTTCCCATGCACTATAATTGAAAAATCTCAGTTTTTCTATGTTTTATGAGGTCCAGGAACTTCCCTTCTAGTTTGCTATCTCTCGTTCGTTGCCCACCCCTTTGGTCCCACATTAATTTTTATGATCCAAATGAGCTCCAAATATGAATATTATGATATTTTGATGATGCATGGATGGATCTAACAAGGATTTTGCAAGATTTGACTAACGTTTTCCTTGATTTGTGTATGAAAGCACTTATGACACTTCATGTATGTAGGATTCAAATTGTAGGTCTGTCAAGAGACCCATTAAGAAAGTTGAACAAGGAAAAGCATATTTCTCCTATCACCATTCATTTCATGTTTGCCTCTCCCCCTAGCACCCACCAACGGGGTTGATATTAGAAGAAGCCCTGTGCCAAGGAAGTCAATGAAAAAAATGCAAGGGGGTGGCCTTGAAAAAGGCATGAGGGAGTTGTCCGCCTGAATTAAGGGCAACAAATCAATTGATGCCAATCCTCGACAGGATCATTTCATCCAATGAAGAACGATGCAAGTCCACCAAGAAAAGGAAAATTTCAGGTGGTTTCAGCTATAGTGAAAACGACAATCAGCTAAATGACAAAAACGCTACTTTACCTAAGCACTAGATGACAAAATAGGGAAAAGACAAAGATGTTTTCTAAATTGTTGAATATTGTGGTGTAGGTGAAACCCTAATGTAATTGAATCTGAGCCACACAATGTAATTCAATCCTATCCATTCATTTGGCCTTTGGTAAACTATAAATAGCGGTTTTCCCCTCATTTGAAAAAGGGTTGGAGAACTGATGAAAGACATTCTGCAGCAATAGAAAGCAACATTACATGATTTATGGGTGTTCCTTTTGAGTTTTCTCTTTTATGTATGCATGGTTCAACTTCCCTATTAGTTTAGGTGTTAGTATCTTTCATGGAAGTGGTGATAGTGATTGTTGTTTCAGTATTTGATGAATTTATAGCTCATGCTTTTTGTGGTTCATTGCTGATGAGTCACTTTGCAAACCTAGTCTGAGCTCTTTACTTCATTGTTGCAACTTAGTTCAATTACATGTGCATGATGTGTGTGTTTAATATGAAAATCTACAGTCCTTAGAAGATTGCACTAGTTTTGTGCAACTGTAGGTTCCTTTTGGCCAAGCAAAACCCAGTTTAGGGAGTTTGTCTACTATAGCAACCACCATTGTTACTATTCATTCATAGCTTAGGATTAGAACGACTTTCTTAACCCTTTTCCTTTTTCTATTTCTTTTAATCCTTGGTTAGAGTAGGATCCAAAGCATCACCATGAAGCTAAATCAAATGAACTTGATGAGTTTCATCTTGCTATTTTGAGTGGACAACCACTGTTCATTCACTTCCAGCACTTTGAAACTACATTTGCAAACCCAACTTCCCATGCTTTGTAACTCATCCATAATTCCACCTTGTGATTCTAGCAAATCACATAAATCAACTGAGATATTCCAAGCACTATCAAGATCTGACATCAGAGACCTTGGGATAGTGTTCTGCAATCTGATTGCAGAAGATTATCTTTCAAGAGAGGTAGTACACCTATGCATTGCCTATGTTGAGAAGTGCATAAAAACACATCAACAACAAGTACCCCTAGGACCTGCGAGTTTTTAGGAGAACTACAAACCAAATTTTCTTGACATTGAAGGATCGGTTCTTCCAAAAAGACTTCATCACAAGTAGGGGAATGATATATGGTTGAATTGTCTTTCTCAGTAAGGGTTTCCATTGGTGAAGGGAGACAAGTAAGATTCTCATGACTTTCATCTATCGTATTTTCTATCATCAAAGTATCTTCCTCATAGATATGAGAGATACTAGGAGAAGAACAAGTATGATTATCATGATCATTTATGAGTTCATTTCCCTAATGTCTTCCAAAATAGGATAGGTAGGGGAAAGGACATAAATCTAGGCTTATCATAGACCTTGAAGGTTTTTTTATCTAACACCAACATATCCTCATCATTATCACAAGAGGAGAAGATGTTGGGAGATGAATGTCGGTAGGTTTCAATGCTCTCTTCTTATGTTGTGTGATCATCATGATTACTTATTGGTATGTCCTCTCTGTTTAGTAATGTCTTGCCTAATAGGAGAGGTAAGAGGAGAGAACAACTTGAGTTCTCAAAAATCTCATTCTTTAGTTCTTCTAATGCTACAATATTTTCTTCACAAGTAGGAGAGATATTAGGAAAATAAAAAATGTGATTGTCATGATTACCCAAGGTTTCTTTCACTAGACTAACCTCACCCATAGAATGGATACAAGGAGAGGATCAATGATGAACAAAAAGAGTGGGAAAAGGACCTCATACTCATACACACTTATCAAAAGTTTCTTACAACATTCAAAAAGATCTAGAAATAAAACATGAAGTATGATAACATACATTGTTGCAATGAAAACATGGTTTAATAATTGTCCTACAAACTTGAAATGCAACAGTGATAGAGAAAACATGTGAAAGAGTAATGCAATTTTGTAGATTTTGAAGATGACAATTGACTGATTATGCTATGTAACAATGTAAAAATGAAAATTTGAGATTAAGAAATGCATGAAATGGACCAAATTAAGCTAGATTTAATGAAATGCATGTAACAAAAACTTAGCCAATTGAAACAGATAGTTAATGGAAGCAATTAGAAGTGTAAAAACAAGGTTTTTAATGCTATAAAAGGTAGTTTTAGATGTGCAGTGGGAATGATTCACCCAAGGTGGTGAATGATTCCTAGTAGGGATTTTTTTCAAAATATTAAAAAAAATTCAATTGATTTTTATGCTTTGTATGTTGTATGATGTGTAACCTAAGTGCAAATGTAGTTTTTAGATGATTTTCAATGATTTGAGATGCAAAAATGCAACCTATATGCACTTTCACTAATGCAAAATTTAGAAACCCTAGATGTCAATAAACTAATGCAAACCCTAATGCAAATTCAATGCAAGCTAGATCTAGGATAATTATGGACTCAAAATTAGTAAAGAAGGTATTCTAAATGTAGGTTCACCGAAATGGAGTAATGGAAATAGTACTCCCCACTTTGGAGGAATAGGGTACAAGGATAGGGTTCCTATTCCACACTTCCTACACTCAAGGACACCTTAGAGATCTCAACCTGAAGTGTTGAATGGAGGCAAGAGGTCTGCTAGAAGGGTACATCCTAGGGTATTTTTAGAGATTAACGAGGGTTTCACCACCAAGTTTAAAATTTGAAAAGGAAATGAAATGCAAGATGAAATGTAAATCTCTAATGTGATGCAAGCCTGATTTAAATGACATAGAAATGCAAGAAAAATTAAAGAGAAAGCTACAAAACAAAATGTGTGCACCTAGAAATATAGAGATTGCTAGAAGGAGTCCTAAAATGCTAGAAATTTTGATCTTTTGACATAGTGGGACTCATTCGCCATTTTGGGTGAATTAGTCCTAGTTCTGGATTCTCACACAAGAGTAGGTTTCAGACAAAAGGGTATCTAAATCTGTAAAAAAAATTAAATAACACCTACAGTGTGAGTCATTTTCCACTTGTGGTGAATGGGTCCAATTTGGATTTTTTGGAACTTCAAGATCTTAATATGTTCTTCTCAGTCTACTCAAGTTTCTTCTATAGGTTTTTAGATTTGAATCTTTGATTTTGGTGCTATAGATGACCTTTTAGTGAGTATTATGACCTTGTGACAACTTGATGACTTTCTCCACCTTTGCAACCAAGTCTTCAATGATCCTCCAATATCCAAAACACCTAAATCTACAATCACACATGTAAAGAGGAGAAAAACTTGTTGATTGCTAGTGAATAGGGGTTTGCCTTTGTCAAACCCCCTTTAGGTAATTAAACCAAATGATGAAATAATGAAACAAGGACATGAAATGTGAAACATATGATATGAAACATGAACAATGATACCTTGAATGATGTCTTGTAAATCCGCAACTCAACACTAAAATGGCCATGAAATATGTAGATGTTGATCTTGACAATAGAAGTAGACCACTGCTTGATCTTGGAACTTGAATTCTACATCACAACACTAGCTCAATAAAATCATGCTTGATATGCTTTACATGATGATGGATCTTCAATTGTTGCAACAATTGATGAATAATTCTACCCTTGAATTCCTTAGATATGATCCTGAATACTCTCTTGATGATCTTGTGAAATCTTGAAATTCTTATGTGAAATAGTGATTTGAAATCTTGTTTATATAGGAAATCCACTCAAATAACCATTTATTAGATCCCCAAAGCTGACATAGAAGAAATTTGAACTTAAAACCCAAATTTTCCCACTTAAACTACAAAAATAGGCCAAATATCACCAAGTTGGGTGAATGAGTCCCACCTAGATGGGAATCATTCACCCAAAGTGGTGAATGGGTCCCACGTGTGTTATTTTTCTTGTGAAAGTGTCAAGAAATGTGCTAATTAAGTTTATTTGTTGATATTGTTAGGTTTTTTATTGAAATATTCCTTGGGATGCATAAAATAGGGTCATAGGGGCCTATTAATGATGATATAAAGGTCATAAATGCAATGGGGCCAAAAATTGAATGTGAAAGTGTAAATAAATATACTTTACAACAATAAATTAAGGAAAAATTAAGTCTATTTGGCTTAGAAAGGCCCAAAATCAAATGTGAATGTGTAGAACACATTACAATGCTAGATTAGGTCCATTTAATTTATAAAGCTCCTAAATTTATGTGAAGGTGTCAATAAATACACTTTACAACACTAAACTAAGGCAAAGTTAAGTTAATTTAGCTTAGAAGGGCCCAAAACCTAATGTGGATGTGTATAACTCATCAAAACACTAGATCAAGGTGACCTTAAGTTCAATTTATCATTAATTATTCCCAAATTAAGCAAGGAAAAGGTGTACCTTTTTCCTGTCATTACACAATCATATCATCCAAATAAACTATGAAAAAATTATCTATGAATGGATGGAAGACATCATTCATGACTCTCATAAAGGTAGCTAGTACATTACAAAGAACAAAGGGCATGAAAAACCACTCATACAATCCCTATTTTTTCTTCAATGCAATTTTCCATATATCATTATCTGTAATTCTTATTTGATGATATCCACTATGCAAGTCCAACTTAGTAAAATAAATTTCATGTTTCAATTCATCAATTAAATCATCAATTCGAGGAAGAGGATACCTATTCTTTATGGTTATCTTGTTCAAGGCTTTGTATTCAATGCAAAATCTCCATGACTCATCCTTGCTTGGCCCAACACAATTGGAGAACCACAAGGAGAGGTACTTGGACGAATAAATCCTTTCTCAACTAGCTCCTAAACCTGCTTCTTGATTTATTCATTCTACATAACTGATAAATGGTACATGTCAATGTTTGAAAGAGAACATCCTATTGTAACTCGATTTTATGTTGTATGTCTCTCTTTTGTGGCAATCCCTTTGGCTCTTGAAACAATTCATCATAGGAAAAAACTACTTTGACCAATTTAGCTTCGTGCTTTAGATCACACCCTTTGAATGCCTCAGATTTATCATCTCCTTTGTCTTTTACAATCATCAATACAAAATTATTACTAGCATTGACTAACCTCTTCATTTGTCCAGTGTTCACTAATGTTAGATTAGTCTTTATCTTATGTGCATGTACAATTAATTCTTTACCATTCTTAAAAAGATGATATATTTTTTCTACCCTATAAAATATTGTTTTCTAGTCATACGATAGGGATGCCCTAGTACAAGACCACAAATATCTAAAGGAACTACATGAACTTCTACCTCATATATAAAGCTATTAGTGATAGAAAATATTAACTTACATTACTTTGTTACTTGTAATTATGCATCACTGCAAACCCATCCAAGTGGGTACGACTTCAGATGAGGTGTTGTAGCCAAGTTAAATTTCTTAACAACTTCTTCAGCTATTAGATTCCTTGAGATCCTGTATCAAATAAAGTATCAAACTTAGTATGTTTTTTTACAACTTGAATGCAAAATAACTCATTTTGATGCTTATCAATCTTAGGAAGGGAAGATTCTTTACTTTTATTTGCACTTAAAAAACTTGTATCAGAAGAAAGAGATATACCTTTTCCTTCACCTTGGATCCTGACAACAACAATATTTGTCTCATCCCCAGAGTCAAATCCAAGATCTTGTTGTACTACAAGAATAGTCTTTTTTTTCCTATGTTTCCTCCATACTTCTTTGGCCTTAGTTACAAATGTAACCTCAAACATTTTGAACAATCATGCCCCTCCTTCTTGCAATGGGAGCATCTGAGTTTATCACCCTCCATCTTTACTATAGTTGTCTTTTTCCCCTTTCCTTTTTCCCTTGGGTTTACCTTTAGGCTTAGATGGATTATTGAAAAAATTGTCATTGTAACCAGTCTTACCTCTCGACTCCAAATGTGTGGCTTGTACACATACTTCATCTAGATTATTAGGATTTGAAACCAAAATGGTATGCCTTAAGTAAGAGTGAATACCATGTATATACTTGAGCAATGTGTCCTAGGTGTATAATGGGATATTCAGTGCAATATCCCACTTTCTAAATTCATGAGTATAATCTTGGAAAAATTGACCCTTACCTTGCCTAAAAGTATTCTAGTTCATAGTTAACTATTGCATATGGCCTAAGGCATAAAACTAATTTTAATGTAAAGTTTAAAATCCATCCAAGTTAAAATGATACTCCTATTTTGAGAAAATTTTGCTTGCATTTTTCTCTCCAACCAGGTGAGAGCGGTTCCACCCAACCAAATAGTAGCTAATTGGATTTTAGAAGCATCATATCAAAGACCTTGAATTCTACAATATACTTCTAGTTGTTGAACCCAATCATCTAGTTTCTCAACATTTAACTCTCCACAATATTTAGGTAGTTCAAATTTTACATCCAATTTGATTATAGGGTTATGTGCACTTTTGAAAGGAATAGTAGAAGAAGTAGAATTAGATGAAGAAAATGGAGAGGATGGAGAGGATGGAGACAAAGGAGTTTGTAAAGGCTCATCATCACCTTCTTCTCATTTCCCTTTGTCCTTCTGATCTTCATCATCCTTATGCTTTTCTCACTTCAATGATCCTTCTTTTTCTCACTTCTTATGTTCTTGCTTTTGCTAATAGAGCATTTCCACCGTAGCCTTCATGTTGAGAAAGGATCGTTGAAATTTTTTCTCATCAAGCCTAAATTTTTTTCTAGCCTATGTCTCTTCCATCTTTGGTGGTGTAAAATTTCTCTGTTTACTGATCTTAGGATTGAACTCTACAAGCGTGCCTTCACCTCACCAACTCCTGGATAATGTTAACATCCACTTCTACAATCACTACCCAAACAAAGCTCTGATACCAACTTGATCTATTAGGATTTATACTTGTTGCTTATGGGTATGTGCAAGATCATGATGGGCTAAAAAGTGGTGATATGATGGGTATGTGTAGGGTATGTGGTTGAAATTTTTTTTTACCCAAAATTGATTAAACGTAAAGTGTTTTTAAAGGAGATTCTCAGCTTTCCACCAATATAAATTAGGCTTTACTTTTAATTTAATAAAATATTATTCATTTTCTATTTGAATTATGACTAAAGTCCTAATTGATAGGTTGATTGAAAAACATCTATAGCTTTCAAACAATATCACATTTTTTGAATCTAAAACATGTGTCACATTCTATGCTTCACATATTATAGGATTAAAAAAAAAGAATTTCATAGAGTTTTGACTAAGTTAAGGTGGTTAGACATACAAATTTTTATATTTTTTTAAAGTTGTAATAAAAAATTCATAATTAATTATTTACTTCAATTTTTTTATAAAAAATATGCATCACATCAAGACATGAGTCCTCTACTTATATCTAAAATATTGTAAAAAATATTGTCATTTTATTGTGGTTAGGGTGGTTAGACATACACCCACTTCTTACTTTTTCCCTAAAATTTAAGTACTATTACATTGAAATTTCAAATTTTCACCAAATAGATTTTTTTTTAAAAATAAATAAACCTATTATTTTAGAAACTAAATTAAATTTTCTATAGATTCTATTCTTAGATATTTTTGCAATAATATAGTTAACTTATTCAAATTTTTATGTCAAGTTTCCTAACTCTTTTACTTTTTGAATTTTTCACTAGTTAAGGGCCTATTTTTCCATGATGATCCTACACATACCCTTAAAGAATGTTAATTTATGTAAATGAGTAAATGAAATTATTAAGCTTAATTTCAATGCTTTTCAAAATACATTAAAAATGAATAAAATAATAGGGATATGAAAATAGAGAAGAGAAGATGAAGATAATAGATTGATAACGGTGTTCGCCAACTAGCTACATCTCTAGTTCCCTCTCCAACAAAGTGACCGATCCTTGAGTATGCTCCAAATGTATATTACAAGGAACTTCAATTTTTTACAAGCCTTCTCAAGCCTTCTCAGATGATAATGACAAGTGAAAAATCCTTTGGAGGTCTTCAAGTACAACTCAACTTAGATTATAACCTTTCCTACCTAAATGTATAGAATAGGAATAATTTCATCATTAAACTCTTCATTTCCTCATCATTGTTCTTCTAAGCCAAAAATACCCTCTTTAAATACAATTCCATATGCCATATAGGGGTTTAACAAATAGATTTCCCAATATTCCCTTATCTCCCAATTTTAACTTAAAATCTTGTAAATATGGCTTATATGTCTTTACATATGTTTTTTTGATTTTAAAATATCAAAATCCAATTTACCCTATTCTATATTTAGCTTTAAGCATGTGGAGCATTAGTACTTTTAGGATGTTGCTAAATGTGGGGTTGGTGGTTCATACTACTCGCTTATTTCAAAATAACATCATCTTTTGTTCTTGTTTAAAGAAACTACTGCTAAAATACTCTCAAATCCTTGCCTTGGCATAGTGGTAGAAGGTTCCAATTGGGAGAGGGTAGTTCAGCTATTCAAACCACCTCCCCTCCAAATTCAGCTTTGATACTGACTAAATATGATTTTCCATATGTTGTATAGTGAGGATCTTTGATGGTGTGTTGGTGGAGCTTGAAAGTAGGAATGAGGAGGTCAAGGGTTCGATTCCACCAAATAAAAGTTTAACAAAAAAATTGCTAACCTTTCCACATGGTGTTGCTTGGTACCTTACTATTGGGCCATGTGGCACTTTTATATTAGCCATTGAAGGACATGTGTCAACCTTTCATTGGACCACTTTGACCACCAGACTACCATGTCACTAGCCACTCAAATGTCACACGCCAAGAAAGGATTGGTCCACATCATGCCACATTAGCATGTATATTGCCATGTCATCATGCTAACATCAACATTTGTATAGTCTTGGTCAGCATTTTCCCACCAACTTTGACTAGCCATAACTTCTGCATATGAGAGCTCCATTTGACATGATTTGAGTGGAGTTGAATTTGTGTCGATGAGCTCTTTGATGTGATTTTTTTTGTTCATTTTTGAGATGATTAAATTTTTGACCTAGAATATTCATTTGGAACCCCTATTTTGACCAAACTTTGACTGAGTGTAATTGGGGAATACAAACTCCTTTCAAGATTATTCAAGTTGCATTGGGTTTGTATTGGCAAGCTCTTTGACATGGTGTCATCTCTTGGAGCATCTAGAAAAATTGAATTTTTGGTGAATATATCCACCTGGATCACTACCCTCATTATATGGCACTCATCTATCCTATATTTAATCATGTTAGATTGGGACAAGGATGAAGATCCTCTTCCCAATTATTTTTTGGATTGTATTAAAGATAACCTCAAGAACCCATTGGTTGCAAACCTGATGGGGAGATCCTGGTGGATCAAAGCATTAATCCAATATTTATTGGTTGGTTGGGGTGTTGATGATGATGTGATTAATTGAGTAATTCCTAAATAAAATGATATAATTATGAATACTATAAAAATACAATGATCTATTAGGATTTATAATAAATTAGATGCAAATAATCAAATTTAAGTTCCAAAAATGTGAAGCAAAGACATAGATGCACCTGGAATGTAAAATTGAGCTTGATCTTGTTGGCATAGGGTGTATTATGACCTAGGTTGTCCTCCTTTTTTCTTAAATTTGAAAATGAAAGCTTTAGTAAACTAGTTTGTAGCTTCTATCCTTTAGGTGTTGTTATCAAAACATCATCTGTTAGTGAGAAAATGTAGATTTTTTGACTTTTATACTTTTAGGGTTATAGTGCATGAATTAACAAGTATCCTCCAATATTCCTTCAACTTACTTTAGATTTTCAACCTACACACATGAGAGGAGAGAAAGGATTATGCCATATAGGGGCTTTCCTAATTCAAAATTTGTGTTGGTATTTTTACCTCTAGAATGGAAAATTATGGTAAAAGAGAGTGTATCCTTGGAGGGATAGAGGCTAATTAACAAATAAGTAATGAAATAAAAACTTTTTGCAACTCACCATTCATGTCTAATCTCCTTGATGGAATCAAAGGAACAATCACCACCTTCAAGGATCGATGGTTTCTTGACTTTATTTCATTTGATGACCGACAAGTGTTAGTACACAAACAAAATGCCTATAAAATATAGGACAAACTTACATAACACATGACATGATTTTTTGATGATGAAATTTTGCAATAATCTTGATAATTTCACTCTTGAATTCTCTTGAATGCTTTTATAAATATTAATTTCTTCTCCAAATTGCTTTGTCTTGCTTAGGAGTGAAATAGTGAACATACTTTGTATTCATATGCAATTCTTCTAATTTCTTGAAATCAAATATTAATAGTTGGTATTTAAAATTGGAAGTTAAAATAATAAATTACCAACATCGATATACTTTAATTTGGTGCCAAATCATGTGGTCTAAGGTGTAGTGAACCCTAAACTAGATTCCTTATTTTTAGGAATCAAAATTTCTGGGAAAATATTGAATGCATAAGTTGAATTCCCATGTTTTATTTTCTAATAATGTTTGTTAAAATTGGAAATTAATGCATCATAGGTCTAAGCACATGGGGGGAGAAAAAATAGTGTGAAAATTTTAAGGGTGATAATGTTTGATGCTACATTTAGCCCTCACTTTAGTGAGAGGATGAACTTACACTCAAACTCACATTAAAGTATGAATATGTCAATAGGGGTACAATTATCCAAATATTGACGAGATAGGATAATACTGAAACTAGAGGATATGGTAGCCCCTAGAATCCAAGATTTTATCATAAGAAAAAATGAGGAAAAATGAATTTATCTCCATTTCCACCTCTCTCCCTCATTAACCATCTTTCCCTCTTTGTGAACTTCTCTCTCTTATTTTCTACCTCTACCTCCATCCCTTGTTATTCTTGTATTGATATTACCCTTTTTCTCTCCCTCTCTTCTCTCTCACCTTTCTCCCACCTCTCTAGGTCTCTCCCACCCTCTCTCCCTCTCTACCTTTCCTTCTTTACCCACATCTTTATACCTCCCTACCTATATCTTATCTCTATCCCTCCTTTATTTTTTCCCACCAATCTCTCCATTATCTTGATCATTACTTGTCCCTCCCACCCTCTCTCTCTCTCTCCATGTCTCCAAGTCTCTTCCTCCTTCCCTCATTACCTCTCTACCTCTCCATCATTGTCTTATTACCCACCTCTCTCCCACCTCTATCTCTCTCACCCCTATCTCTCCCCTTATGTCTCTCACGCATCTCTCCCTAGGTTGTAGGCATCAAACCTCTATATCTCACCCCTCTCTAGTTATTTCCCACCCTATCCACTTATCTTTCTCCCTCCTTGCTCATATTTCCATCTTTGTGAACTTCTCTCTCATTTTCTTCTCTCCCCTTCACCTCTCTACAACTTCCCTCTATGGGTCTCTTAGTAACTCCTTGTATAACTCTACATGCCTCCTTATCCATCTCTTTCTCTTTTTTCTTCCTTCTCTCGTCTTCTCTCTCCCTCCCATCTCTATGTCATCATATTTCTATCTCCTCCTCCAAGAATCTTAGTCCCTCCATGTCTACCTCTCCCTCCATCTCTTGTTACTCTACTAATATTTCCCATTCTCCCTCCCTCTCTTCTCTGTCTAACCTCTCTCTCCATCTCTCACTCTCTAGCTTCCCTCCCTACCCCCATCACTATCCTTGCCTCCCTACCTCTCTTCTTTTCTCTCCCTCTGTTATTGTTTCTCACCCATCTCCCTCCATTCTCTCAAGCACTACCTCTCCCTCCCACCCTTTGTCTCTCCCCATCTCCAAGTATCTTCCTCCTTCCCTCCTTACCTCTCCACCTCTCCCCCATTTTATCATTACCCACATATCTCTCCCTCTATCTCTCTCACCCCTTTCCCTCTCCCTGTGTATCTCATGCCTCTCTCCCTAACTTGTAGGTCTCACACCTCTATATCTCTCTTCTCACTAGTTATCTACCTCCCTTTCCACCTCTCTCCCTCCCTGCTTACCAATATTTCCTTATTTGTGAACTCTATATCATTTTATTTTCTCTCCCACTCACCTCACTACCTCTCTCATCTCTAGGTCTCCCAGTCACTCCTTGTATGCCTCTCCATCCCTCCTCATCCCTCCTTTTCTCTTTTTATTATTTATCTCCTCTTCTCTCTTCATCCCTTCTCTATATAATTATGTCTCTGTATATCATTCATCCCTATGTCTCTCACTCCCTCCATATATACCTCTCCCTACATCCCTTATTACTCCTCTATTGATAATTCATTTTCTATCACCCTCTTTTCTCTCTCTCCCATCTCTAGGTCCCTCCAACTCTTCTCTCTCCCCTCTTTAGGTCTCTATATAGGGATAAGGGTTGAGGGATAATATTCATGGTTGAGTTCATAGGGTTAAGTGTATAGGGTAGAGGGCTTAGGGTTGAGGATACTAGGTAAAATGTTGTAGGATTAAAATGGAGTTATAAAGAGGAAACTTGGTGGAGTGTTATAGGAATCAAATTGATTATGAAGGTCCATGATTGAAGGGTCTAGTAATTGATGTCAAGCCTCTCCAATCATGTGATGGTTGCAAAATTATCTATATATAGTATGAGAAATTTTAGGTCTAGAAGAAAATTGACCCTTAAGAGAAAGGCTATTTCATAATTATTTTATGCCAATAAGTGACCTCTAGTGCCATTACCCAACAATTTAGTTGTGGTTGATGCAATTGAAGAATTTCAAAATGATTTTTTTTAGCCCTATTTCTATATGAGGAACTAGGTATATTATTTTGTGAGCCCATAACCTAAGAACAAGAAAAAAAAGTCTTTAATAAATACCTCAAAATTAGTGATAAAATTATCTATAGTGTTTAACTTGTCATTTATTAGCTCCTCCATCTTGTGAGAGTGGTAGAAAGTTTAGAGTACATAGGGTCTAGGTTTTATGATCTAGGGTTGTTTAGGGTACAAGATTGATGGTAGAAGGTTTCTAGTAAATTATAGGGTATAGGATATATGATATAGGGTTTAGGGTTTATAGTATTGGTTTAGGGTGTGGGTGTTTATCTCTCTTTACAACTCATTCCCTTTTCTTCTCTATTTATCTTATGATCTTCTTGTTAAATGAAGAGGACAACTAAGAGAGGGGGAATCAATTGTTCCTTAAAACATAAAAAAATGTTACAAACATTAAGATCCACATAAAATCAATTTAAAACCCTTAATTGATTAGAATGATTTATCATGAAAGCATATAACAAAAATAGAATCAAGACAATACCATACACAATAAAACATGAGATTTATGTGGAAAACCCAACAAGGGAAAAACCATGGTGAGGATTAGCTCACAATATAATGTAATATCAACACCAAATACAATATGTCTCATTTTTCAAGGAGGGATCACTACCAAAAAGAAAGAAAGGCTCATTTCCAAAGACTCATTCCTAGAATAGAAAATAAGATAGATAAGAGTACATTACAAAGATAAATCCATCTTGATGTAATTAAAATTCACACAATAGCATCACCAACACCTTTGCAATCTTACTAAAATTTGTAGACACCTTCTGCTCACTACATCCAATAATCTAACACATGAAAGCTCACATAATACTATAGAAATTTGCACCTCACAAATCTGAAATTCACATCATTCTCATCACACACCTCTATCCTATTATCCCTCAACAAATCAATACACATTTATAGTATCTTCAACCTTGGAAACATTCTCCAGGGTCAGCTATGCACCTCAACCATGTAAATTCAAATTAGGTCAACACAAAAACATTCTCATTGTGGAATGGAATGAAGGTAGACAACAAAACACCTTAGATAGGACCTAAATCCACTTCTACGTGCCACACCATGCTTCCAAAAACATTGAAGTGACTCTACAATTATTATAAACACCAAAGTCAGTGAGACCTATGATAACACCATTAACATTTTAGTACATGCTTCCTCAAATCCAAAGATGACTTGTGGACAACACACCATGCTTGAAAAAATCTAGAATATTCCAAAAACACCCTGGAATCCAACAAATTAATACACAACAACTTTCACTTGAAGAATGTACACACCTAGTACACTCAAATAATTATTTCATACACTACAACTCAAGAGATCAACTTTCAAAGAGACAAACCTCAAAAAAATTTAACTAAGGAAATATACAAACACTATCAACATACTTCTAGATCCACAAGACTTGAAACCACTCAATGGAGAAATATAGGGCAAAAGAATTCTCTTAGAAACCTCTACAATGCATAGTTCACATACTGGTGAACACATTTTCCTCTACGTAGTGATCCAACACACAAAATTTCATATGCAACACCTATGATAAACATATCCAAATCACACAAGTAGATATTCAACATAGAAGAAAATCAAAGTCAAACCAAAATGGTACTCTACAACACAAAATACTAGTGCAATGGGTATGTGCAGGATCATAATGGAAAAAATAGGCCCTTAAGTGGTGAAAAATTTAGAAAAATTAGAGTTAGGCAACTTGACATAAAAATTTGAAATGTTATCTATATTATTTCAAAAATATGTAAGAATAGTATTTGTAGAAAATTGAATCTATTTTCTAAATTACTAGGTTTTTAAAAAAAAACATCTATTTGGTGAAAATTTAAAATTTCAATGCAGTAGTACTCAAATTTCAGAGAAAAAATAAGAAGTAGGTCTCTATTTGACCACCCTAACCACAATAAAATGATAATATTTTTTTATAATATTTTAGATATAAGTAGATGACTCATGTCTGGATGTGATGCATATTTTTTGTTAATTTTTTTCCAAGTAAATAATTAATTATGAATTTTTTATTAGAAAATTTAAAAAATATAGAAAAATCGTATGTCTGTCCACCTTAACTTGGTCAAAACTTCATGAAATTCAATTTTTTTCTTTTAATCTTATAGTATGTGAAGCATAGAATGTGACACATGTTTCGTATTCAAAAAATGTGATACCGTTTGAAAGCTATAGATGTTTTTGAATTAGCCTAAAAATAAGGAATTTAGTTGTAATTCAAATAGAAAATGAATAATAATTTTACTAAATTCAAAGTAAAGCATAATTTATATTGGTGGAAAGCTAAGAATCTTCTTTAAAAACCCTTTTCATTTCATCAATTTTTGGTAAGAAAAAAGTTATCAGCCACATACCCTACACATACCCATCGTATCGCCACTTTTTGGCTCATTATGATCCTCCACATACCCATTAGATACAGGATAATTTTCTAGTTGATTAGCAATATATTGTCCTTTGATCACTCTATGATTATAAACTTGATGTCAAACTCAAAGACCAAGTTTACCCACTTTTCTAACCTTCTAGAAACAACAATTCTAGTAAATAAATGCTTAATAAGATCAAATTTAATGATCACATGAGTTTCTACATGAATTCAATTTTTTTTTTTTTAATCCTATAGTATGCAAAGCATAGAATGTGAAACATGTTTTAGATTAAAAAAGTCTGATACCATTTGAAAGATATCAATTTTTTTCAACCAACCTATCAATCAAGACTTTAGTCATAATTCAAATAGAAAATGAATAATAATAATTCATTAAATTCAAAGTAAAGCATAATTTATATTCATCGAAAGCTAAGAATCTCCTTTAAAAACCATTTTCATTTCATCAATTTTGGGTAAAATAAAACTCGCCAACCACATACCCTACAAATACCCATCATATTGCCACTTTTTGTCCCATCATAATATTGCACATACCCCAATGCACTATTTTATCTTTTTATTCAATTTTTTTCAAAAGCACTTGGAAACCAAGCACTAAAGACACATTCTCAACATATTCAACACTTCCTCATCACCATCAAGAAAAATCAACCACATATCCATAGGTAGAGGCTTATTAGAGAAACAGTAGAGGCTGACACTAGTAGCTTAATAATGACAAAATAATTTGCAACTAATAAAAGAATCATCAAAGACAACATCAACTTAATACTAACTATTCATCCTTGCAACAAACTCCATCTCATACACTTGACACCAATGATAACACATAAGATTGTTGACATCAATGAGAACACCAACTGCATATGTTTGTAGTTCAATCTCCTCCTTTGTCATTAACGACAACACATGATGTGAAAAACCATCAACAACAAACACAACTACTTTGATCATCAATACTCTTTCTTTGTACCAACTCTTCTTATCTTTTCTTCTACTTTCTCCCTTAGCATATTTTTCACATGACTTTCTCTCCATTTTATTTTTTTCACATTACATTCTCCCCCTTTCACCACTGCTCTACATACCCCCACTTAGGAGTACACACTAAAGTGCATCAATCAACAACCATTTCATAATAAAAAGTCTAACTCATCCTTATTACTACAACCAATAATGCCACTACCTACTCCACCTGAAGGGTAGCCACCAAGATCAGCCTGGACCAAATAATGAATCTTGAGATCCATTGGACTGATTCATCTAGTTCAAAGAGGGAGGAACAATAATTCCTCACTTTCCCTAGAGGTACTCAAAAGTATCCTTAGGAAGAGCTTTAGTAAATATGTTAGTAACTTGATCTTTCGTAGGCACATATTCAAGCTTCACTTCATTATCTACAACCTTCTCTCTCAAAAAGTGATACCAAATTAAGATATGATTTTTCCTTGAATGATTTACAAAATTCTTTGATATATTGATAGCATTTTTATTATCATGGAAGATAGAAATTTGTATTATCATGGAAGATAGAAATTTGTTCATCATATACCACTTTGATATCCTTTAATGATTTACTGATTGATAAAAATTATGTGTAGCAAGATGTTGCTGCGATGTATTCTACTTTTATAGTAGCTAAAGACACTAAATCTTGTTTCTTGCTTAGTCATGACACCAATTTGAATCCAAGAAAGGATGCACCATCACTTGTACTTTTCCTATCATCTACACAACCAACCCAACATACATTTGTGTAAGAACTCAGAGTAAAATCTATATACTTTGGATACCACAAGCCATGATTTGGAGTGACCTTCAAGTATCTAAGTATCCTCTTTATTGTTGAAAATGCGACTCTCTAGGATCTTCTTGAAATCTAGCCATAAGACAAACTACATGCATGATATATGGTCTAGTACTAGTTATATATAGAAGTCCTCAAATCATTGATCTATACTTTCTTTGATCAACTTTAGGATATTAATTCTTCTTGCTCATCTTGCAACTAGTAACCATAGGGGTACATACTGGTGAAACCTAGAAAAAAATAAAGTGGGGTCTTATCTTTTAAGAAGATAGAACTAGGGTTTAGGACCTTTCCACCTATTTCCTTCAAGTTTCACCCAAGCAAAACGTAGAGATCTTAATATAGGGATGGAATAAGGGAAAGATATCTACAATAAAGTGTCCTAGGGTATGATTAAAGACTAAATTTGGGTTTATCACCAAGCTAGGGCTTGGAAAGACAAGAAATGTAAATGATATATGCAAAACTTAAGTAAATGACCTAGAAATGAACTCAAATCAGAACAGTAAATTGGAGATAAATAAAGGTGCCAATTGAAACTAAAGAGGCTAAAATAAGGGTATTAAATCCCAAAAATACTGACTTTTAATGCACACTAGGACACATATGTTAGTAGGGGAAATTTAGTCCCAATTTAGGGTTTTTGAAAAAAACTAGAATTTGGAACTTGGGTGAAGCCACAATAGTGGTTTACAATTTGATGGAGAAAGGAAAACTGAGAAAAAATGACCCCATGGCAAAAAAAACTAGTTTTAGGGGTAGAAATGAACTTATGGGTTTGACCAAACCAAAAATGGGTTCGAGCAAACCCATTAATTATTGGGCCCACATTTCCCACTCAAAAAAGAAAAAGAAAAATGCATATTGAAGGGGGTTCAAACAAACCCATAGGGGTTCATACGTGAACCCCCCTTATTCCTCATTCTCCCCTTGAAACACAAAATCCTAAATGTTTGCACTTCAAAGCTCAGGTTGAAGTTGAAAATGGAGGAGTCTTCACAAACCCAACTAGAATCAGGTAATCCTTGGAAAGAGCTATCCAATGAATATAATTTTAATATTTTTTTGTTTTATTATGTATTTGTTTTTCTAGTTTTATTAAAAATAGGTTTTTCATCAAAAATTAAGGTCTATGTTATGCACATGTGGAAAAATAGAAAATTATCAATTTTTTTTTGAAAAGTATGAGTGCACCAAATATTGAAGTCCTTGATCCAACAAAAAAAAAATAATTTCGATATATAAAAAAAAGTTATGCATTATATGGTCATGCTATATTTGAATTGTATTTGGTTTGGCTTTGAAACTTGATTAAAGAAAAAATATTTAATAAAAAACTATGTAACCAAGTGGAAGCACTAGATATCAAAGTTACAAATCTAAATTCTAAAGAATTAGAATTTCATTCTTCATGGAAAAAAATATATGCATTATATTGTGTGTGTCACTTTTTTAAAATGTTGTTTTCTTAAAAAAAAAAAAATTGTGGGAGATGGAAAAAGAAGTGCAATCGGATTCCAAAAATTTTGATTTTTTTTTTAGAATCTACAGAAAAATGTGATAAGACTCTAGTTTGCATCATCTTCCAATTCCTCATCGTTTAGCCACTATAGGTTCCTCAATCTAAAGATTTACTTAAAAATAATAATTTCATTGTCTAGTTTGGCCAAGAATTGTAAGCCACTATTGTGTGATCACCCACTTGCAACTCAAGATCTACTAGAAATATTTAAAATTTGGTATATTGGGACTCATACGACACAAGTGGTGATTTAGTCCAAGTATTAGGGTTGATCTAAAACTCTAATGTCCTTTAGTTATTTCCCATAGCTTCTCTCTTGAAAAATCTTTGAGTCTGAAACACTAAATTGCAAAATGTAGGTTACTTTCTGTGATCTTGCAATGTAGATGATAACTTTGATAACTTTCTCTAAAATTCCTATTCAATGGATCTTCATCCTAAATCACCTAGATCTACAAATCACACATCAAAGCGAGGAATTTTTTTTATTTTGTTAGTGGATTGGGGTTTACCTTGGTCAAACCCCGTTTTGGTAATCAAACCTTGAAATGAATAGAAATAGAATGAAGGAATGATGAATGAAAAAATATGTTATGTTACAACTCACCAAACACTTGAACATAGGTTGCACTCTTGTATGAGATGGCCAGCATGAATGTACATCTTGACTCTTGATTGTATGTTTTAGATCTTGACTTGAATGCTTACTTGAATCATAAAACCCTACATCAAAAAATGTTAGCTCAAAAACAAACATAATGCATGATGACTTTGACATGATGCTTGACTCTTGAATAATGCTAGACAAAATGACTGATAACCACTCTAGAATTCTCTAGAATTATCTCATTTGAATTTATAGATGACTTGTAAACTTGTTAGGAGGAAACATGTGAAATAACCTTGTATTTATACTTGTTTATGCCAAATTTCCTAAAATTACAACACTACAAGCTGACATCAGATCTAGGAGAATAAAATCCCACCAAGAATTTAAATTCAAAATAATTCTAAGATAAGCGAGACTCATACACAAGTTGTGGCATACAATTCCTAGTAGACTAAGTTTGAGACACATTTTTCATGAAATGTTTAGTTTTATGCTTTAAATTTAGGACTAGGCCTTGAAATTTAGGTGGGACCCATATGGCCAAGATGGCATATGAGTCCCAAATCACTAAATCTAGGGCATACAATCCAAAATCATTAAACTATGATAGGTCATTACATATTCATCATGATTATCCTCAGAAAGATGCATTAATTAAGGCTTGTGGATCCAAAATAAAACCAAATAAGGCATAATGAAGCCCAATTTTAGTAGGGAGGGCCCAAAAATGTGTGAAAATGTAAAGGGATACATTTTCCTACACTAAATTTAGCCCCCACTTTATTGAGAGGAGGAACTTGCTTCAATCTCATACTAAAAAGTAGATGAAACTTGCATCAAGAGGAGTCCAAAAGTACCAATTCTAGTACCTAGGATAGGATGAAAATGATCTAGAGGGATGATCAAGACCCTTGGATGAAGATCCTATGACAAACCAACATAGGTATAAAGGGACACACATGGAAATGATATAATGAGTAGGAAAAAGGCACAAGCATACATTGCCAAAGACAGAGAAAGAAACACAAAAGAAAAATGGGTGTATCAAGCTTCGACCATTTGTGTCCCACATTATGGATCATATCTAAGCTATTTGTACAAGAAAGTTTACAAGTGGAACACTATATCCACTATGCAAACCAAAAACATGCTCACAAGGGATAGTAGAACCTTAGGTTGTTGACAAGGTGAGCCCCCAGTGAGACACACACACACGGTTGGTATGCACTCACATAGACAAGAAAGTGGATATGGGAAAGTCACACATAAGTTTGGCTCCCATACTTACAACTAGACCAAAGATATAACTCATGATAAATTTGATAAGGCATCACACAAAAATGAACTTTCAGCTCCATGAGGTAAGCAAAGCTTCATATGCTTGAAACTCATGAGCAAACAAGATGGCTCTATAGGAAAGAAAAGTGTGTTATGCAAGGTGGCCATATAACATGTATTGTAAATGAAAAATAGTGTAAGGTACATTCGAATGAGTTTTTCTTAGTTCATGTAAGGTCTTAACTTAGGGAACATTGTGCCTAATGTCTCCAAGAGAGGACCAATTGAAGAATAGAAGATTCACAAGTTAGGGGATGCAGTGTGTCACATCAAGCCACTAAGAGTAATGGAATATGCTAGAAGAGATCACACTCTTGAAGGACATGAAACCAAATGTCACCACAAAGAGAAAGATCCATCACATGAAGAAAGAGGAATACACAATGAAACATGAATTTTAAAAGAATAATGTCAATGTATACCCCCACTTTAAAAAAAATGCTAAACACCATGTTGTGAGCAATCACTTTAAAGTAGAAAATGATGATTAATAACAAAGAGGACATGGGAGCTTATTTGGAAATCCATATGCCAAGTCAAATGTTTCCAAATTAAGCTACTTCATGAAAAAGGGTTGCCCCCAAAATGAAATCCCAAAATAACATAATGCATCCATGGACTCAGGGTCAATATGTCTTTGCTACAATGTTATAGAGATATCATAATTTCCATCATTCCCCAAATAATCATGGAATAGGAAGATTGACACATAGAGATCGAAAACAAAGAAATGTTGTTGGGTCAACATTGAAGAGGCCTAAATGTCTTTATGCCTTGCATCATCCCAAAAAGGAAAACATAATATAAATTAAAAAGGTAAAGGAAAATCTTTGGGGTCAACAAGGAAGAGACCTAAATGTCTCAATTCTTTGTGTCATCCCCAAAAGGAAAACACAAGACAAAGAAATGATAAAATTATATGACATAGAGAGTAATGTAGGTACAAATAAAGGAATTCCAAAAAGAGAGAGACATAAAATAGAATAGTATGGGAGGTCACATTACAAATGATTGAGTTTTCAAAAAAAAATTGTCCCATATTAAACACTTATCACATTTGAATGTGGGGATGATATATGAGGGTTTAGGGTTTTATCTGTCATGAGCACTTGGAAGGCTCTATTTTTTCATTGAATTCTTATTACCCATTTTTAATTGTCTTAAGAACATCTTATGTCATTTACTTCCATTGGGTATGCTATGCCTCAAGCCTAAGTCCAAGTCTCATATTTTTCAAGGTTAAGTTGAGGGCATTTTGGCCTTTACATCCTTTGTGTTTCGTGACTTAGAAGATTTGATGTCCCTTATCTTAGATCACCCTAGAGGGTCTCCTCCTCAGAATAACTTAAGTGCACATGATTAAAGCTTTCACTTAAGGTCCCGATGGCCCTCATGTCCTCATTGATCATTGCTGATTATTTTTTGAGTGTACATTCCAAATTAGCGATGAGCAATGTTACAACATTTCTTTGTTCCCCCTCATTGCTAATAGTTTCTTGAGTTCTCGATAAATATCAACAATGAACAATGTTCATTGTTATAGTAAAGGATCACTTATCACTAATGGATTTTGATCCTTGAATATTGTAATAGTGATGAGTGATGTCCTCCAGCCTTATTTTCTTTTTGTTCGTTGTGGATGGTCATGAAATGACAAATGTAAGATCAGCGATGAGCGATATGATGGAATTCCCTTGCATCATGTATCACAAATATGTGTTAAATACTCAAGTTTAAATCAATGATATGTGATACACATTGTCACTATGTAATCCTCTCATCGCTAATTGCTTGCAAACTATATGAGGAGAATTAGCAATGAGTGATAGTTTGAGGTTTCTATTTTTTATCACTCATCATGGATTTATTCCAAAAATTTATTTCAAAAAGGAAATGAGCGATGAAGCCCTCTATTCAAAATTATTTCGCTAATTTATTAAGATTTTATGTGTGATGTCTTCTATATCATTGATTTTTATGCAGGTGTACATGTCCCAATTTGATCTCATCGCAATATCTCTCGTCACTAATTGGATTTGAAATGCAAAGTTTGGATTAGCGATGCATGATGGAAAGATGAACGTAACCAAGGACTCGACACATATAGAAGGGGTGATATTTCATCATGAGGATGTTCACAATTTCCGATAAGACTGACAAAGGACAAGGTGCATCCACAATAGGAAATGATTAGTGCTGGAAAATGTAGCGTGTCAGAATCCTAAGGACAACACATAAAGCAAAGTGAGATGAATGGAGAACCATTGATGTAGTTTTAAAACTAGATGATCTAATGGACTAAACTTCATTGCTACAATATCTTCATCGTTGATTTTACTCTAAAGTCTAGGGAAAAAGAATGATAAGTGATGAAGTATATAAGGAAATATTATCTTTAAAAGAACACCGGTCTCATGTACTTCAACAATATTAATGGAAAAGCATGGATTCAGATGGTGATACATGCTAATTGTCAGACTATACATGATTAATCAAGATTAAAGGAAAACATGGTAGCATTTGGGCTGGCATCACTATTTTCTAGGAACAAGTTGCTAAGGGCCAAAAAATGATGTTCATATCACCATAGGTGAAGTTTTAAATTTTCTTAAGATCAATGGTCCAAATTCAAAGCTAATATGCTAAGTTATCAACTTGCTCACATGAGGATTTCTTGAATCATTAATTCTACATGCTCCAAATGTCTATTTAGTGCAAGTTGATCACTGTTCATTTTCACCATATTTTATGTCTACAATGAATGTAAGGTGTGCGTAGTGAAGAAGAGTGAATGGCTATTTGTTTTTCTTGAGTACAATTTTCAATGTTCTTTTTTCGAGTAAGTTGGTTTTAAGGGTTGGTTTTCTAGTCCATTTGGAAATTCCATTGTTGGAATTTGTTGCAATTATTGGGATTAAGGGTGTTTTTCCCTAGGGGTCTTGAGGAAAAATATTTTTAAATTGTCACTCTCTACATGTTCTAAGAGATGGGAATAAATGGTGTGACAATTCATCTTGTTAGAAGGTCTAGCTGACCAAATATATATGAGTGTCATGAGGTTCTAACTAAACTTGGAGCCTAGGTTTCTCCTAATGTTTTAAAGGGAAAAAGGAGGGCTAGAGGTTATAAGAAGAAGTCAATTGTGTAGAGTACATATATTTTGAGAAACAAGATTCTTTCAGGACAAGTGGTCAAGTTCAAAGGCAAGGAACTGGTTCAGCTAGTGAAGAAGGCCAGGAAAAAGGATAAAAGTCATAAGGCCTTTCTAGGCAAGCATAATTTTCCTATTGTTCACTCTGACAGTCCTTTCGATGCTGAAGGAGATACAAACTTAGGATATGGATAGTACCTACTTTCTCTAGTGCCATATGGGATATCTAACGATGACATGGTGATGGTTCCTCTCATTTCATTGAGGATAAGGAGTGATCAACTTCATTTTGATGCTGATGACTTTGAATAGAGTCTCTTCCTTGTTTTTGTTTTTTATGAAACTATTGTCTTTGCATAGGAGGTATTTATTTTGGCATGACCATGGTTTTTTTTCTCTTCCATGATGATGTGGAGGTCTTCCAAGCATGATATGATATGGTATCTTTTTTGTTCAAACATGACTGCAGTGATAGTGAATTTTGTTATTTTGCATATGTGTTTTTCCTTTTGTCCTCCCCTACTCACGAATGATTGCATAGGAACTTCCTTGGGAGTTCTTCAAGGAAATTGAAATGAAATATAAATGTAACTCATCCAGATGCTTGTTTCTCCCCTTTATATGAAAGGGATTTTATGGTTGTAGTTAATGAGTTCCAAGTTCAAAATTTTGAGTCCAGAATAGGTCAAGGTAAATACTATGCTCCTAGAACACATTGAATGTAAATAGATACATTATTATATATGTCAGAAGCATATCTAGAGTGAGAGTTATACTATATGAAGATCCTAAATATGGTTCTAAAAAGTAATATTAGAAATGAAGGAGAATATTAGTTCTAAAATATTGCTCTCCTATGTGTTTTCTTCCAAATTATGAATGAAGTTAAGTATAATATCATTTGTCTTCTATCATTTGCACAAAATGAATGAGTTTGTTTTATGATTCATTTCAATGAGTTGATTAAATGCTAAAATGGGGCCATTAGTTTGTAAGAAAGGGATATAGGATTTGGTAAGGAAGGAATATTTTAAAACATAGTGAGTGAGATGTGACAAAGTGGCATACTCATAGTCCATTAATTTCTAATGTTCAATCATAATTCTATTACTGATTGATTGCAACTTGTAACTTTCTTTTCCCTTAGATAAGGCACTGGTTGTTGTACTAGTTTATCCTATAGCCAACCGAGTTAGTACCAAATTTGGCCTAAGATTCAAGATGAAGACGAATTCATAATATACTTTAAACTATACTACCCTAAATTTCAATGTATAAGCTCTTTTTATAAAACAAATAACACTCTTACTTGAGGTCCACCGAGCCTTTGATGAGGTGGTTTCTTTGAGGAATGCATCTATGTTTGGAATTGCTCTTGACTGAATGTAAGATATTATGAGCATGTGTAGGATTACCCTCCTAGGTCTCACAAAGCTCGAAGAGAAGAAGTGAGGTACTTATTACTTTACTTAAGTGTTGGCCAATCCCCAACCTTTGTTATGATTGAGTCTTGGAAAATTCATAAGAAAGGATTGAGATTGAGTTTGGTTCTTATAAAATAACCAATAGATATGGTGACTCCTCTGGGGAACAACTTTGCATCTTCGGTGCAAATTTTTTGAAGACCATTTGAAATGAGTCAAAAATAATAAATGACTAGTTTAGAAGTTTAAGAAGTTCCATATCTACAAATTGATTCATAGCAGCCCCAAGTTCAAAATACTATGAAGTGACTCTACTGGGAGAACCCATAGAAAGATATTCTTACTTCAAAAAAATTTCTCGTGGTTGAAGAGGTGATGACTCTTGTCAACGATATAGCCACATGAAGGGATATTTTTTTATTACCTAAAATACTCTATTCAAAGTTGCAACAACTCGAGGTGTGAAGGTAGATAGTTTTTTGTATATTTTCATTTTTTTAACCTGACATATTGAATGCTATTACTATTCCATTTAAAGTGTTTATCTGAGCATTCACAAAATTTGCTAATTATGGATGGTTAGAATAAATTTCTATATCCAAGGATTTTTATCCATTTATTATCATATATTTTAAGCCTAGGATACCACCATATTAGTAATTATCTTATGATTTTTCATATTGTCATGGTTATGATTATGCATATTGTAAAGAAGCTTGAGAAGTTTGATACTCCTCAAATAGTTGAAACCCTAAAGTATAGGAACCCAAGTGTGAAAAATCCTAGGCTAAGGCCAAAATGGAAAGTTGTGTTTAAGAGGGCAATTAAAGAGATGAACAAAAGGCACTTGATGGTTGCACAAGCCCATTTAAGATATAACCATAGTAGATCTGCTAGCCAAATTGCTGCACCTTTTGACAATTCTTTTGATCCATTGTATGGAAAATTATACTTATCATGGATTAAGTATAAGGTTAAAATTATGTCATCTCAAGTCTATAAGAGAATGCCTAGATTTAATGGATGCAATGTGTGTGAAGGAGATGCACATGTTCAAAGCTTTTATAGCTTCATTGTGAAACATTCATTTGGAGATCATGATATGTGGATGATATTTTTTGTCAGATATCTTGAAGATAAAGCTAGGGAGTGATACTTAAGATTTCATGACAAATCCTTTTTGGGTATGTGCAAAATCATCATAGAAAAAGCAAGACCTTAAGTGGCAAAAAATTTAGAAAAATCAGAGTTAGGAAACTTGACATAAAAATTTGAATAAGTTATCTATATTATTTTAAAAATAGTGAGAATAGAATCTGTAGAAAATTGAATTAGTTTCTAAACTACTAGGTTTACTTAAAAAAAAAAAATTATTTGGTGAAAATTTGAAATTTCAATGCAGTAGTACTTAAATTTCAAGGAAAAAATAAGAAGTAGGTGTTTGTCTGACCAACCTAACCACAATAAAATGATAATTTTTTTTATAAGATTTTAGATATAATCAGAGGACTCATGTCCCAATCTGATGCATATTTTTTTGTAATTTTTTTCCAAGTAAATAATTAATTATGAATTTTTTATTACAACGTTTAAAAAATATAAAAAAATCGTATGTTTGACCACCTTAACTTGGTCAAAACTTCATGAAATTCTTTTTTTTTTAATCCTATAGTATTTTAAACATAGAATTTGAGACATGTTTTGGATTCAAAAAATGTGATACCATTTGAAAGGGTGTGTGCAAGGTCATGATGGGCCAAAAAGTGGCAAAATCTAAGTGATATGATGGGCCATGTGGCTAACAACTTTTTTTTCACCCAAAATTGATGAAATGAAAAGGATTTCTAAAGGAGATTATTAGATTTCTACCAATATAAATTATGCATTACTTTGAATTTAATAAATAATTATTAGTCATTTTCTATTTGAATTACGACTAAAGTCTTGATTGATAGGTTGACTGAAAAACATCTATAGCATACAAAATATATCACATTTTTTGAATCCAAAACATGTGTCACACTCTATACTTTGCATAATATAGGATTAAAAAGAAAAATATTGAATTTCATGAAGTTTTGACAAAGTTAAGGTGGTCAGACATATGAGTTTTTATATTTTTAAAAATTTGTAATAAAAAATTCATAATTAATTATTTACATGGAAAAAAATTACAAAAAAATATGCATCACATTAGGAAATGATTCATCTACTTATATCTGAAATATTATAAAAAAATATTATTATTTTATTGTGGTTAGGGTGGTCAGACAGACACCTACTTCTTATTTTTTCCCTTAAATTTAAGTACTACTACATTGAAATTTCAAATTTTCACCAAATATATTTTATTTAAAAAAAAATAAACCTAGTAGATTAGAAACTAAATTCAATTCTCTATAAATTATATTCTTATGTATTTTTGAAATAATATAGAGAACTTATTCAAATTTTTACGTCAAGTTTCCTCCATTGTTAGTTTTCAGACATTTAATTTTATGCCCTATTTGATTTTCATCAAGAGCCTTGAAAATTTTAAACTTTGAAAAAACTTCTAATTTTTTATTCAACATGTAAATCCAAAATTTTTGAGTATAATCATCAAGAAATGTGAAAAAGTGATTTGCACCACCAAATGAAATTACCTCAGTGGGACCAAAAACATCTGAATGCACAAGTGCCAAAGGAGTAGTTTTCTGATCATGGCTTGTCCTCAAGAATCTGGCCCGACTTTGTTTTCCATAAAGGAAATGCTCACAAAATTACAAGTCCTCTGATTATAAGCTGAGAAGTTGATCTCATTGAAGCATTACTTCAAGCCCTTTCTTACTCCTATGACTGAGCCTCTTATGCCAAATTTTTGAATTGTTGTCAATGACTATCATGGTAGCTCACACTTCACCATGGAATTTTAAAATATAAATATTACCCAACTTCTTTCCTTTTGCAAGCACTAAAACCCCTTTTGTTACTTGCCAATTTTCTAAAGAGAGTTTAACATCACACCCAGAAGCAATTAATTGACTGACAAAAATTAAATTTCTTTTCAATAAAGGAACATATCTCATATCCTTTAAAATCCATTTACTGCCATTTTTTAAATTTAAAACTATATCACCCTTACCAACATTTTCACATTCCTTATTGTCACCAAGAAAAACCTTACCGAAAACACCTTCTTTGAAATTTATGAAAGCTTGCCTGCATGAAGTAGCATGGAAAGAAGCTTTGGTATCAAGTACCCAAAAGTCTACAGTCATGTCTCCGGTAGCCAAAATTAAAACTCCATCATCCTTTTCACCTATAGTGTTTGCTTGATTTTTAATGTCTGTTTCATGTGCCTTCTTATAATTCCAACAAATTTTCTTTGTGTGCCCTGACTTGTCACAAAACCAACAAGCACCTTTTTTCCTCTTGATTGCGATCTAGATTTTGACCTCCTTTGATTATTATATTTGCTTCTTTCGTTACTTTTACCTCTATTACCCATACTTACAGTAGTTAGTGCGTCACCAAATGAGGGTTCTTAATTTTTTCTCTACATATCTTCACTCAGAAGAGTGGTTGCAACATCATCAAATTTCAGCTTTCTTTTTGCAGCCACTGAGGTGCTCACTTCCATCACAACACCATCCCAACTATTGGGTAAAGAACACATTAATTAAATAGCTTTGATCTCATCATCCAAATTTATGCCTACAAAAATCAGCTAGGTGACTAATGTATTAAATTCATTCAAATGATTTGACATAACCCCTCTTTCTCACATTTTTAAATTATACATATTCTTCATAATAAATACCTTATTGGAAGAAGAAGCCATCTCATTCATTGAAGACAACTTGTCCCACAATGCTTGTGTAGTCTTCTTTGTAGAGACATTAAATAAGACATTGCTAGACAATGATAAGAAGATTGTAGCTCTTGCTTTTTTGTCCAACTTCTCCAATTCTTCATCAAATAAAGAGCCTTTCCCTTTGGTTTTTGCAGCCAATGCATTTGAAAGATCTTTCTTGATGAGAAGGGATTCCATCTGCACTTTCCATAGGGAAAATGTTTTTCCTGTAAACTTTTCTATTTTCCACTTGTCTGCATCTTCCATAGTTGCAAAAGTTCTTCACAATTTCGTGCACCAATTTTCTCCAATCCGCTCTTATACCAATTGTTGAATATAATTTGTAAAATAAAAGTGAAAAAGAAATTGCAGAAAGTAAAAATATTAAAAGTCAATCACAAGATTATGAGCACCAAATTTATTGTGGTTCACCATCAATTTGATGGCTATGTCCACACTCAGGGATTATCTATCTTATTATCAAGTTCTGAATAATATTACATTCAACTAGCAGCTTATGAATAAAATAGTCTCCAACCAATTAATATAAAAGACCATTCGAAATAGACAACTTTTAAACTGGGGAACACATGCCAATAGAAGTTAAACAAGAAGAATGAAACTATTTCGAATTATAAAGAAAATATGCTAATTTGGGCTTCATTGAACCTAACACATCTTTCATATTAAGTAGCTCAAAGTTAAGGGAAACAAGGTGTCACGTAAGATCAACATACTTACAAAAAATAATAGAGACATCTATGTGATAAGAATAGCATTACTTGAGAGAACTCACAAATTAATTTCTCTCCAATTTGGTCACAATATCCATAATGACTTGGCCCTCCATGCTGAAACTTTTGAATAAAGATAGGTAGAAACTCAACAACTACACCATAATTAGGCTCCGGCTTGACTCCCTTGCCTCTTCCCTAACCCTTTCCTTGATCACTCCCTGAAGGCAACATTTTTTGCATTCATTGCTCATCTCCCCACCCTCTACCTTTGCCTCACCCTCTATTACCTCATCTATGTATTGATTTCTACTTGGCTTCATACAAACAACTATTATTCATTTCATCAAAAATAATTCCCCTCACAAAAAAGTGTCTTTTTAATTGCTAGGCCTAAGTTATCTCAAAACAACAAACAAAAAAGCCAATGATGCAAAGAAATGGAAAAGATGATAAAAGAAAATTAAAATTTATTAGCAAATTCATCCTACATAAATTACTTTGAATGTGATGAAAAATATAGATTACTACTAAAATTCAAGTAAGGGACTAAATTCTAACAACATAAGAATTAAATTTTACTTCAACTAGCTCAAAAAAAATAGTAATAATAACCTTACTCACACCTAATCATTCTGGGAAAAATAATAGTTGGAAGGATACCAATGGGTGAAGACAATGTTAGGAATGGAGGAGCCATGGGAATCTATGTGCAAACTCTATATCTGAGAATATCCACTACCATTGCCATTGTTGTCTTTGTGAGGATTTGAACCTGAACCTCCTCTATTAGGATTACCATTTTGTAGTCTTTACCATGGCCATAGCTTATTTCCCCAAAGCTAAGATGTATACTTGCTTGCTGAGAGTTTTGGGAAAGTCACCATTCTCATTGGTATCAAAAAGAGAAGGTGGAGCTGTTATGCTTCTTTGGTGAATGGAATGTAAGGCACAAACACCACTATAAATCCTTAGCAACAATAACTACAAAAACCAATTTTAAAATCTCTTGCCACAAAGCAAGCAGTGACACATGCTCTATATAAATTCTAAGTAGAAACCATCTACATCTACACCTGCCCTGCATCAAGTCCTACAAGGAGAACTTGGTGTTAGGAATTTCATGGAAAAAATATCAATTAAATACAAATAAAGATTTTAAATAGAGGAATGGAAAAACTATAGAAATAATAACAACAAGAGACAATATATAACATGGTTCACCCAAACTTGGGCTCCATCCACCAATAGAGAGTCCAATATTATTATCCAGTAAATCAAACTGATTACAACTAGTAATCCCTACAACTCAATACCACTACAAAAATGCTACAATAAAATATCAACAAAACCCTAATCATTACACTTTTATCAAGACTTATGCCAGTTACAAAATAGGGTTTTTTATGTCAGCCAATAGAAAAAATAACAGTTGATGCCTTTATAAAATAATTAAAAATTATGAGAGGTTTTAGGGGCACTACCCTCGAGCTCCCATGGGGGTGCTTCCCCTTGACATTGTTTTGTGGGTTCTACGCCCAAAGCCCCTTAAGGGGCATTGCCCTTTGAACCTGTTAAATAATTAGGGGGAAACCATGCCAATAAAAATGGGGATAACCTCTGAGTATGATTAGGCTCCACATAACAAAAATTTCCCACTTGGAGATTGATCAAACTCCACCCCATATCATCTCCCACTTGGAGACTGATCATAACACCGTTGACCTTGTAGCTTCCACTAGAAATAAGCACCCTTGACCCTACTATTTTTATTTTATTATTTTCAGTCTTGAAGACCAACCAAAGCTGAAGAGGAGCTCAACTTCTCCCTTGGAACTTCCTTTGTAAACATATCAGTTGGATTATCATTTATATGTATCTTTTCCAACCTTAATTTTCCATCATCCAATAGCGATTGAATGAAGTGATACCTCAACTATATGTGTTTGGTCTTTAAATGCAAGGCATAATTCTTTGCAAGATGTATGGAACTTTGGCTACTCGTAAACAAATAACTATTAGCCTAGATGGTTCTCCCAATTCTTCCATGAAATATTTCATCAATATCATCTCATTTCTTGCCTCTATTCTAGCTACATACTCTACGTTTGTGGTTGATAAAGCAACCAATTTTTGCAACCTAGAGATCCAACTTGCCACTATCCCACGTACAATAAACACATAACCTATAGTACTCCTCCTGGTATCAATATCCCCTACAAAATCTAAGTCTACATAACCTACTAAATCATTATTAGAGCCCCCAAAACATAATTTTTTATTGGATGTACCTCTCAAATACCTGAGAACCCATTTTATTGCATTCCAATGCTCCAATCTGGGATTACTCATATACCTGCTTACAACTCCAACAACATGTGCAATATCTAGTCTCGTGCATACCATGGCATACATTAAACTTCCTACAGCTGAAGCATATGGTACCTTAGACATTTTTTCTTCCTTCTCTTGTGTCTTTGGACACACTTTGTTAGTTAATTTCAAATGGCTAGGAAAAGGTGTGCTAAAATTTTTTGCATTCTCTATGTGGAATCTTTGCAACACCTTTTCAACATAACAAGTCTGCGATAGAGTCATTTTTTTGTTCTTCTTGGGTATGGGTAGGATCATCATAGAAAAAATAAGCCCTTAAGTGGCAAAAAATTCAGAAAAATCAGAGTTAGTCAACTTGACGTAAAAATTTGAATAAGTTATCCATATTATTTAAAAAATATGTAATAATAGAATCTATAGAAAATTTAATGTAGTTTCCAAACTATTAGGTTTTTTTTTTTTTTAAATCTATTTGGTGAAAATTTGAAATTTCAATGTAGTGGTACTTAAATTTCAGTGAAAAAATAAGAAGTAGGTGTCTGTCTGACCACCCTAACCAAAATAAAATGGTAATATTTTTTATTAAAATTTTAGATATAAGTAGAGGACTCATGCCCCGATGTGATGCATATTTTTTAATAATTTTTTCCAAGTATATAATTAATTATGAATTTTTTATTACAAGTTTTTTAAAAATAAATAAAAACTCATATGTCTAACCAGCTTAACTTGGTTAAAACTTCATGAAATTCATTTTTTCTTTTTTTTAATCCTATAGTATGTGAAACATATAATGTGACACATGTTTTGGATTCAAAAAATGTGATACCATTTGAAAGCTATAAATATTTTTCAATCAGCCTATCAATCAGGACTTTAGTCATGATTTGAATAGAAAATGAATAATAATTACTTATTAAATTCAAAGTAAAGCATGATTTATATCGGTGAAAATTTGAGAATCTCCTTTAAAAACCCTTTTCATTTCATCAGTTTTAGGTAAAAAAATAGTCGTCAGCCACATACCCATCATATTGCCACTTTTTGGCCCATCATTATCCTACACATACCCTCCCATCTCTACAAATTCCCATACAAAGGTTTTTTTTTACTACCCCCAAATCCTTTATAGCAAATAATTTTTCTAATTGATGTTTTATCTCACTTATGTGATCCATGTTAGACCCCGCTATAAGTATATCATCAACATATAAACATAAAATAATGTAGTTATCATTATCCAACCTCTTAAAATAAAGACAATGGTCATAATTACACCTGTTGTAGCCTTGCTCAACCATAAAACTATCAAATTTTAAGTACCATTGTCGAGGTGCTTGTTTCAAGCCATATATACTATTCTTCAATCTGTACACCAATTTCTCCTTACCTTTGACCTCAAAACCTTGGGTCTGGTCCATATATATCTCCTCCAAATCACCATGGAGAAAGGTTGCTTTCACATCTAGCTGTTCCAAATACAAATCTTCATCAGCCACAATACTTAGACTAGTACAAATAGAAGTCATCTTAACAACTGGAGAAAGAAATCTCAACAAAATCAATGCCATTTTTCTATGCAAATTATTTTACAACCTAGCTTTAAATTTGTTCTTACCTCCATCTTCTTGTTTTAGCCTATAAACCCATTTGTTTGGTAAAGCCTTTTTACCTACAAGCAACTTGCATAATTCCCAAGTTTGATTTTTCAACAAGGATTCCATTTATTCTTCCATTGCATGCTTCCATTGAACCTTTGTGTCCACCTGCAAAGCTTCATCATATTATTTAGGTTCACCTGCTCATCTGTTAACAAAATAGAATACAAAGAGGGAGAAAACCTTTCAAGAGGTCTACTTATCCTTGAAGATCGTCTAACATTCACTAGAGTTTGTGGTATTTGTTGTTTTTGTTGTTTTGGAGCATGAGAAACCACTAGAATATCACTGTTTGGTGTATCATCTGACACTAAATAATCATTTTATTTCTTCTTGTGCTGCTGTTATTGATCTTTGTACAACACTTTCTCATTGAATATGACATGCTTGTTTCTCACAATTTTTTGAATTTCAAAATCGCAAAGCCTATAACCAAATTCATCAATGTCATATCCAACAAATATACATTTATTTGATTTTGCATCAAGCTTGGTTATCTTCCTAGAATCTACATATGCAAATTCTTCACAATTGAAGGTGTTGAGAAAAGAATAACTCACCTTCTTACCAGTCCATGCTTCCTCTGGAATACCACAACCCAAAGGATTAGAGGGACCTCTATTAATTAAATAAACAATAGTGTTTACAACCTCTACCCACATTTTTAAAGGTAACCCAACATGCAATCCAATATTTCATGCACACTCCATTATTGTTCTGTTCATGTGCTCAACCACTCCATTTTCTTGTGAAGTCCCTGGAACCATTTTCTACCTACGAATTCCATTAAAGAAACAATAATTCTCAAATTCTTTGCTGCAATAATCACCACCATTATCAGATCTGAGACATTTTAATCTTTTACCTTTCTCATTCTCAACCAAGCTTCTGCATTTCTTAAATGTTTCAAATACATCAGATTTTTGTTTAAGGAAATAAATCTAAACCTTCCTAATTGCATCATCTATGAATGTAACATCAAACCAAAAGCCACCAAGAGAAAATACCTAAGCTAGTTTCCATACATCTGTATGTAGAAGCTCCAACTTTTCATCTTTCTTTTGCTTCCCAACCTTGAGAAAACTAACTCTCTTTTGTTTTCCATACACACAACCTTCATAGAAATCCATATTTATGCATTTCAGACCTGGTATAACTTTCTTCGAATGAAGTACCTTCATACCTTTTTCACTCATATTCCCAAGTTTGTTATGCCATAGTGTTGTCTTAGAACCTGCAACAATTGTTTTAGTCTCTACCTGTGAACCTTGATTTTTATCTGCAATAGCTAAAGTAGAAGGAACAATATGACCTATACAAAGATATAAGGTGTCGACTTTCACACATTTTTCTACTACTACAGAACCTTTTGTAACCTTCCAATTTTTATCACTAAATGTAACAACACAACCTTCATCATCTAGTTGCTTAACTGAAATTAAATTTCTTTGTAACTTTGGAAAATGTCTTACCTCATGTAGTAGCCAGTGATTCCCATTTTACAACTTAATCTTGATTCTTCCCTTTCCAACAATCTGATAGCATTTGTTATCTCCCAAATAAACTAGCCCAAAATCCCCTTGGACATAATCAAGAAAATAACTTTTGTGGGGCGTAGCATGAAATGAAGTCCCTAAATCTAAAACCCATGAATCATTAGCATTATCAAGGGAAAGAATCAAAGCATCTTCATCAGATTCATTACTTGTGAAATTTTTCTCTTTATTGCTTTCATTTCTATCTCCTTTATTTTTTCAAGACCAACAATCTTTCTTTACATGACCCGACTTACCACAGTACTAGTGATCCCTCTTGTCTCTAGATTGGGACCTTTTTCCTTTTATTTTCCTCTTGACTTCCTATTGTGACCTATTTCACACATTGCCCCATTGCAAATGGGGACCCTTGGTGATTTTCTCTTAGGGTTTAGCTTTGAGTGGCAATTTCATAAGCCCTGTTGCTCTGGGAATTTCATGTCAAGGTCTGGAGTCATCACCTGAGCCAAGTTGAGAATTTGAGCCTAAAAATGAACATGAATGTCATAGAAGTGCTTAGAAGACTCGGTAGATGAGGATTGCTTGTGCTTTCGCTCAATTCTCACACTTCCTATTTTTTAGGGATTCTGCCTTTTTTCTTTTTTCTTTTTTCATTTTTGGCATTTCTGGACCAATCTGGAATTTACTATTTTTAGAAAGTTGCTTTTTGATTTTTTCTATTTTTAGAAAGTGCTAGGTCTCACTAGTAGTGGAGTCAAAAATTTCCACTTTTAGAAATGAAAAGTAGGAAAAAATAAAGCAAAAATCTTAAAAAACTAGAAAAATCATGATAAAAGCAAGGAAAAGCACATGCAAAGGTTTGAAAGTCAAGGAAAAGTGCATGCAAAGGTCTGAAAAGTAAGGAAAAGCGCATGCAAAATCTGGAAAATCAATTAAAAATCACACCTTCAAGGAAGAAAAATCAATGAAAAATCATGTAAAAATCAAGGAAATTATGGTGAAATTCTCCTAATTTTGAAGAGGTGTGGGTATGTGCAGGATCATAGTGGGCCAAAAAGTGGCAATATCATAGGTATGTAGTTGGCGACTATTTTTTTACCCAAAATTGATGAAACGAAAAGGGTTTTTAAAGGAGATTATCAGTTTTCCACTAATATAAATTATGTTTTACTTTGAATTAAATAAGTAATTATTATTCGTTTTCTATTCAAATTATGACTAAAGTCCTGATTGATAGGTTGATTGAAAAACATTTATAGCTTTCAAACAGTTTCACATTTTTTGAATCCAAACATGAATCAGATTCTATGATTCACATACTATAGGATTAAACAAATAAAAATTGAATTTCATGAAGTTTTGACCAAGTTAAGGTGGTCAAACATACGAGTTTTTATATTTTTAAAAAATTGTAATAAAAAATTCATAATTAATTATTTACTTAGAAAAAAAATTAGAAAAAAATATGCATCACATCAGGGCATGAGTCTTCTACTTATATCTAAAATCTTATAAAAAAATATTATCATTTTATTGTGGTTAGGGTGGTCAGACAGACACCTACTTATTTTTTCACTGAAATTTAAGTACCACTGCATTGAAATTTCAAATTTTCACCAAACAGATTCTTTTTTTGAAAAACAAACCTAGTATTTTAAAAACTAAATTCAATTTGCTATATATTCTATTCTTACATATTTTTGAAATAATATAGATAACTTATTCAAATTTGTATGTCAAGTTTCCTAAATCTGATTTTTTTGAATTTTTTGCCACTTAAGGGCCTTTTTTTCCATGATGATCATGCACATACCTGTCTGTCCCATGAAGAAATCTAGTTGAATCTTGGAAAAATCCATTTGAAATTCATCAAATTAAAATCAACTTGGGAAATTCAATTAAAATTTGTCCATTTGAAAATTCTTGTTAAAATTCACCCAAGTTCAAAGAAATCCAGTTGAATGATTCAAAATTCTAGTTGGTGAATGTATCTAAAAGTGGAAAGTGGCTAAGGCAAATCAAAATTCGAATTGGGACTTCAATAATTCCATGATGAAGTCAAAATTCACTTGAAAGGATAAAAATTCTAGTTGAAAGTCAAACTTCGAGGGAGAGAATTGAAATTTTGACTAAGGCAAAGAGTTACCTTGGTAAAAGGAGAAAATCCAGTTGCAAAGTGGATAAGTCCACTTAAAGCTCAATTTTTCTAAAGGAAAAGAGAAAATAAAATAACTTAAGTTTTTATTAAAACCCTTGAAAAATCAAAAGGAAGATAAGATCGCTTTTTGTGTTTTAAGACAAAGCACCCAATTAGAGAAGAGGTCGACCCGGGCCAATAAGGAATTTTTTTATTATGAAGGAAGTGCTTGAGAGTTTATTTTTCATTATTCATAGGTTAGATTTTCTCATAGGAAAACTGCTCTTAGCCAAAGGCGTCCTTCTTCTTTTCTTCTTGAGTTGCAAGTTACATTGATTCCAGAGCATAAGGTTGGATATTTTTCTTCTATTTTTAGGTTTCTCAAGCAACTGCAGAGTCATAGCTGGTGAATTTGAAGAGGGAAAAGTGAATTTTAATCTTAAATTTACAGAAAAACTTTAGTTTTCAGCTCTAAAAGTCTAGTAAATTGTTTAAAAAATTATTTGAATGATTTTAAAAAAAGATAAAGGCTGGTAAAATTTCATTTTATTAAAATCTATTCTCTAACCATAAAATTGGCTTCATTGCAATTTGTGAAAATTTTCTAACTTTGAACTTCGTATAGGTGCAATGTCTACTTCAAAGAACGTAGGTGGTGGAGTTAGAAAGATCCAAGTGAAAGAAGTTCTTAGGGAATTCTATCCAGAATCTCAACTGTCATCAAAATTGAAGAAAGTAGTGGATACTAACTTTGAGCAATTCAATGCGATTCAGCACAAGAAAAGGATGTTTGGCACTCAACATAAAATTCCCATGCCTATTGTAACCAACATGGTTAAATGCAGACTTCACCAAGTAGTAGGATTTCCACCTACAATTTAGTGTAGTGAACTAATAGTTGAGTGTGCTAGAAGATACAATCCACAAACAAGATCCATTAAAGCATCTAACAAGATCATTTTGGCATACTTCATAGAAGATTCAGTCAGAGAGGTATTTGGTATTTGTCATCATCACAAGATGTTGAACAGGACCCAAGAGGAATCACAAACCATGTTTGATTAGGCTAAAGAATATTAAATGGATATAATTAATTCCAACAGGGTTAAGGAACCGAAGAGGCATCGTTCTAAGCTGCCTAAGAGATTGATTTGCTTAAATTTTAAGGAAGAATACAGTGACATGATCCACATGCTGAACAGGACTATGGGTACTTCTTAAGGAGCTTTCTTTGAAATATGGATGTTTTCATACATAGAGGAGGTCATATTAGGAGTGGAAACAATAAATTGGGCTAAATTAATAAGTGACAACATTAATTTCTAGTTAAGAAACTTGGAGAAGACTAAGACTTTCTACATGAGTTCCTACATAGTCTACATCTTGGCTTGGTTTACCAAGTATAAAGGATTGATTTGCAAAGGGGAATTCAGACTTCAACATAACCAGTTCAAAGCACATGATTGTTATCCAAAGCTATAGTTGCATTATAAGGACAACTATAAGATAATCAATGATGCCTTCCTCATGTATATCACTTGATTGCTTCAAGGAGGAATTCAAAAAAGGTTGTCTAAAGAGGCTATGGTGTTTCTTGATAAATTTAGATCTTGGCTCATCCAATTTCTGACTTTTACATACATAAGAGTTCATGGATTCACAGATGCTCTGTATAAACTCCCTCGGTATCCAATAGACAAGATTATTATGCTTGAAGTTGCAAGGCAGTTGGAAAATGTGGATTCCATTCAAGGGAAAAAGAACAAACAAGGAGTGGATTCTCTTGTTGCAATTGGGAAAATGCTAGAAGTCTACCCCTCATTACAATCAGCCAAGGTAGTAAAATTAGAATTACAATTTTATAAGTTTGGCACTTATAAATCAAGGTCTGATTATGATCCATATTTGAGAGTTCAGAGGAAGAATTCCCTTCATGTTATGCTGATTGAAGACTATTGGTCTAACTTGGTGGACGAATATGGAGTTAGGAAGATGTTGTATAGAATTCCATTAGACCTTGTGAAAAAGTGTGATTTATTCATAATTCCTGACTAGGTAAAAGACAATGGAGAATACATCCATCCTTGATTTGAATAGGAGAAGAACAAGCCTATCATGTTGCCCAACTGGACACAACCTAAGTTGAGTGATTTAAATGTATTGATGAAGGAAATTGTAGCTTACTCCAGGGAATGGGTGGATAATCAAATCAACAGATTAAGAAAATAAGGAATCTCCCTTACCTATGTCACATTGAGCAATGAAGAAAGTCAAGGAGAAGCAATTAGAGAAGGTCTTGATGAACTTCCATGTCCAAGCAAGAGGAAGGAAATGATTGAAGATCTTCAAACAAAGGAAAATGAAGCAGCTAGTAAAGAGTTGGAAAGTAAGAAGCAAAAGGTGAATGAAATTCCATCATCTTAAAGTGTGTTATCTATTAGAATAGCATAAGAGGTGTCCATTGCTAAGATTGAACCAAACCATGAACAAGAGGTTGAATTTCAAGAGTTAGAACAACTAGATTTTCTTCAAGAGAAAACCTTCACTAATTGTTTGGAAGGAGGTGATACACTTATGATTGAAGGCATGCAAGATACTAAAATCCTTGGAAACAATGAGGAGCTGGGAGAAGAAATAATTTCTGCCTTGAAAGGGATTGGTGATAATATTCAATTGGACGATGGGATGGAATTATCCACTATCCTAGATTGGTTGACTGGAAGTTTGATGAAGAAATTTAAACCTCTGGATGAATTCCAGCTAATTGAAAGCATGCAAGACTTCTTAGAGAGGATTGGAAAAGCTAAAACACCAAAGAATCCTAAAAAGTAATCTTAGATTATTAGAAATGGTGCAAGATCATGGGCTTTACAAGTTGTAGTCCCAAAGGTTGACAAGCCTAGAGATCAAATTACTCCTATGGACTATGATGTTACAACATTGGACATTGGGCCAACCACGATAGAGCAAGAGTTTCATGAGCTAGCAAGCACTTCCAAAGTCATCAAGGAGAATTTTGACAAAACAGAGGAGAAGAAGGAAAGACTAGAGTTGGAAAATTTGAGATTAATAGAGTTCATTCAACAAATAACAACCCCCTTGTGCCAAGAAGGTGAAGCTTTTATCCCACCATCATCTCTTCCTCTAGAATCCATTGAAAATATTGAGGCTATGAGGATCACAAGCCAAGCAACTAGGAGAACTTTGGATCAACAATATCTCAAAATAGATGGAGCAATTCTTAGAGAAATGTGCTCAGACCTATGACAGATCAACCTTGCTTATGACTGAAATTGGCCAGGTTGAAGATAATTGGGAAGACTTCCAATACATTAATAACAAATTAATACCTCGTTTGAGGGTTTTAGAGGAAGTATCCCTACAAATATTGATCCAAGAAGGTGTTATTGATGAAGGAGCCACATATGATTTCAACAGATGGTATCATTCCTTGTTAGCAAAGAAGAAGATATATGATGGAACGAAAGAAGAGTGTGTTGTTATACAAAATTCTCTTGGGAAAATACAGCCTAGAATCGTCACCTCTCTTAAAGGATTAACAGGGCAGGAGCATCTTGATACAAACGGCTTGGATTTGGAAGGATTGAAGAGAAGTGTGATGAATATTTACTTCAAGGAAATGCAGATCATCATAGAAAACCAACTTGATGACATGTCTTCTCTTTTGACCTTTATGGATAGCTTTCAGAAACAAGAAGTTATATGGGAAAATAATTTCACTCAATTCCTTGAAACCTTGGACATAATGGGAGTGCAACTGGATTCTATGCCAAACATATCAATGGAGGAGCTTGATTTGATGTTAACAAAGTTTCTTGCATTTGCAGCCAGGGAGCAAGCCAAGGGGAATTGCATTTTGGATTCCCACTTGCTCGATTAATTTGCAAGGTGTCATTATTTTCCACACTCCAATTGGCTCATCCTACTTGTGCCATGTGTCCATGAGTTAGTTATGCTTTTTAGGGTTAGGGTTTCTTGAAACAATCTTGGCCATTGATCTCAAATCAATATGGGTCATTTCTTTTTAATTGGGGTGCCTATATAAACCCCACTCATTTCATTTATTTGGGGAGACTCTTGAAATTGTTGCTACTAGTGCTATTCAAATAATGATTTGATTCAGAGTTGAACATTTGTTATTTTGAGAGCTTGCATGGTTTCATATTTCTTCAATAAAGTAAATTAGATTAAACATTTTTTTAGATGAATGAAAGATTGATAGTGTTGAAAATAGTGAAATTAGTTCATACCTTTTTCAATTGAATGATTTTCAATTTGATGTACAAGGTTAGTCTGAACTTTGAAATTGTTTAACTTGAATTCTATTACCTATATTCATTGTTTGAATTGATGTTGGTATTGTCTAATAGGACATCATTCATAAATCCCATTGAAGATTACACCATCTTTGCCTAGTTGTAGTCATCGTACTTGGAAAAGCAAAGATTGGTTTGAGTTTCACTATCCAACATTTATCTCTTAAGTTCATAGGAGTAGTTTAGCATAAGTCTAGTTTCTAAACCCTCATCCTATTTTCCTTTTTTTTTTCTAAGAATAAAAAGTCCAAAAAAATAAAAGAGGATTCACTGTCAAATCTATTTGCATCCCTGCTTTTGAGTAAATTTTTGTCCAAGGTCCCTTTCGTGATACCAACATATCACATCATCCATTGAGCATGTCCATCCCCCAACTTATGAAACATTGGAATTACCATATGACCTTTCTAGCAATCTTAGCATATGAGGTAGTTTTTCAAGAGAGGATAGAGCATCTTTGGAATATTTGCTCTAAAGTGTTCAGTGTGTCAAACACACATCAACACTTCCCACGACTTCTAGAATTGTTTCATCTCTCCTTTGTTCTGCCCCTGCTTTCTATATTCAAAACACTACTTGATGTGGATGTTCCACCTAAGCTTTTCCTACGAATTTCCTCACTCAAAATAACACCAACAACATCATCAAATTTCAATGTATTTGAACCAGAAATAGAATTACTAATAGCCATAACCAAGCTATTCTCAATTTTAGGAAAAGAACAAAAAATCAAAAGAGCCCTAACTTCTTTATCAAATTTTACATTTATAGAAGTTAATTGACTAGTAACTGTATTAAACTCATTTAAATGATCAACAACTGACCCACCTTCTACCATTTCATATTAAATAAACACTTCGTAAGAAATACCTTATTTGAAGCAGAAGGCTTTTCATATAACTTTTCTAGGGTTTCCATCAACTCTTGAATTTTCTTTGCTATTGCAATACTAAATGCCACTGATTGTGCCAAACATAAATGAATGACCCCCAATGCCTTTCTATCCAGAAGATTCCAATCCTCATCACTCATTGTTGTTAGTTTCTTGGATACTCCTTCCAATGGCCTCCATAAATCTTTCTGATAGAGATAATCCTCCATCTGCACCTTCCATAACTGATAGTTCTACCCACTGAATTTATCTACCTTCAATTTACCCTCTTCTGCCATTGCTCCCATTTAACCATGAGACTCCCACTCAACCGTGAGAATTTTCTACAGATGATAATCAAACACAACCTGCTCTAATACAACTTCTTAGGAATTGCATGCAGAAAAATATCAATTAAATGAAAATCAAGATTAAATAGAGGAATGAAAAAACCACAAAAATAATAACAGTAGGGTATGTGCAGGATCATGATGGGCCAAAAAGTGGCAATATGATGGGTATGTGGCTGATGATATTTTTTTTACCCAAAATTGATGAAACAAAAAGGGTTTTTAAAGGAGATTCTCAGCTTTGTACCAATATAAATTATGCTTTACTTTGAATTTAATAAGTAATTATTATTCATTTTCTATTCAAATTATGACTAAAGTCTTGATTGATAGACTAATCAAAAAACATCTATATCTTTCAAACGACATCATGTTTTTTGAATCCAAAACATGCATCACAATCTATGCTTCACATACTATAGGATTAAAAAAAGAAAAATTGAATTTCATGAGTTTTTAATATTTTTTAAAAGTTGTAATAAAAAAATCATAATTAATTATTTACTTTGAAAAAAAATACAAAAAAATATGCATCACATTAGGATATGAGTCCTCTACTTATATCTAAAATTTTATAAAAAAATATTATCATTTTATTGTGGTTAGGGTGGTCAGATAGACACCTACTTCTTATTTTTTCCCTAAAATTTAAGTACTACTCATTGAAATTTCAAAATTTCACCAAATATATTTAATTTTTTAAACAAACCTAGTAGTTTAGAAACTACATTCAATTTTCTACAAATTCTATTCCTACATATTTTTGAAATAATATTGATAACTTATTCAAATTTTTACGTCAAGTTGCCTAACTTTGATTTTTTTTATTATTTTTCCACTAAAGGGCCTATTTTTTCCATGATGATCTTGCACATACCCAACAAGAGACAATATTTAATGTGCCTCACCCAAACTTGGGCTACGTCCACCAATAGAGAGTCCAATATTATTATCTAGTAAATCAAACCGATTACAACCAGTAATGCCTACAACTCAATATTACTGCAAAAATGATACAATACAATATCAACAAAAACCCTAATCCTTAGCCTTTTATCAATACTTATGTCAGTTACAAAATAAGATTTTTTATGTTGGCCAATTGAAAAAATAACACTTGATGCCTTTATAAAATAATAAAAAATTGTGAGAGGTTTCGGGGGCATTTCCTTCGAGCCCTCATGGGGGCACTTCCCCCAAACCCTCACAAGGGGAGTTTCCCCCAAACCCCTGCAAGGGGCACTGCCCCTTGACCCCGTTAAATAATTAAGGGGAAACTGTGCTAATAAAATGGGGAAAATTTAACCTCCAAGTCTAATTAGGCTCCACATAATAACACTTGGAACCCATAACACAACCACATTTATAGCACTGAAGAACATTAGGAAACATCCAATATTTTCCCTTCCCTAAGTTTCAACTGGATAGAGTAATTTAGTTGATTCTTGCAAATGAAGAGCTTCTAGTCTACCATGTCCCAAATCTATGCTTTGATAACTGCACCATCGATTTCCATGCTTTGCGTCTGAAACTCAACATGGATCATTGATTTCAAATTTCCAATGGCAGAGTCGCCTATTAATACGATTGTGAAAAGATAATCTTCAATTTTCTCTATCTGCATATGTTATCATCTTAGGGTTTCAAGGGGAAAAAACTCAACTGAATTTTTTCAAAAATACCCAACGATTTTGTAATTTTTTGTCAAAAGCTAGAAATGTGCCATTAAAATAACATCAATCCCAACCAAGGAAAATAACTAGATATGGAAAAATAGAATTTGAACAAGAAAGGCTTAAAAAAATTCATGTAATTAATGCAAAGTTATGCACTTCAAATTTCAGTCTCTAACCAAGCATATTCCAAAAAATGCAAAATACCAAGATAAATTTTTGTCACAAACGTTGATAAACAAAATCTTATCATAAATTACAATGGAAAAACTTCTAGGCAAGAACAAACTAGGACAACAGAATAGGAAAATAGCCTCACAACAAAAATGTTTAACATATTAAAACAAAAAATGGGAACTAACCAAAATACCCTCCTTCCAACTAAAATAGTCATGCCAAACATTTCCATTGATCCTTCCTACAAATAAACATTTTTCTTCCTCATTTTGGATGAGCCCTTGCACCTATCTACAAAATAATTTCCAGTCGGTCACACATTGAAGCCATGCACAACACCACAAAGCATAGTCCAACCATGTGCATCATATATTCCAATGTCTGATTGATGAACACCGCCTGCAACACTTTTTTTTAGCTTAGAAGAATAACTATTGTTTTCAATCTAGAATTTCAAGTACATCCACTAGTAGCAAAAAGTTGATTTGAAATTTCTGATTTGGAATCTTGAGAGGAAAAATGCATAGCTGGATGTGTACGTTTCACATCATGTTGAATTTTCTATGTTGTCTATGTATGCTAACAAACATTTGAATAAATTTCAATCATAATATTTACAAACAACTTTTAAAAAATATTAATTTAGGCTTTCTAAAATTTTCTTTAATGCGAGTTTTCAAATATCCTACACAACTGGAAGAACTGATTCCAAACACTACTTTTACCAAGACTCAGTGGATGGCATGTGGTGCTTTTCTTTGTTACTTTCTAGAATTCAAAATGTTCAAGTACATAAACAAGAAAGGATTCAAATAGACACTCTGCTTTCTAATTTATAAATTTTGTCTAGTCATCACGTGCAAAAAGCAAAAGGGAGTCTGCAAAAATTCACATTCATTTATTTAGAATTAGTTAACATAGATAGGAAATTAAAGAAAACAAATATTGTTGTGTATGAACCAAGGAATCTTAGTGCCATTACATGAATTTGTAGAATATTATTAGTTTCATTTCATGAGTTCAATGTGAATTATTCCTTAAATCTAAAGCATTAATGTGTCAAATACACTTAAAAAACCTTCATAGGAGCTCACTCACAGATCTAGAATTATAATTGATATGGTTCTTGGCTTGATGAATCCATCATAGCAGTGAGGTCAATTTCAAGATAAATATTTGTGGATGATCTACAATGTTGACTCAAAGTGATATTATTGGGTGACACTATTTTAAAAAAAGTACATACACGAAGATACCTGAATGCAAGCCAAGGAGGAATCTAACATATGCATTTAAACCAAACCATGGAAAATATAGAGAAATCCCTCTCCTAATACATATCCAAATGTTGCATGACATGCAATAGTTGAAAATAATATTGTATCAACTGCTTTTTTTCTAGTTGCCACTCTGTCGTCACTCAACTTGTAATTCAACAAGCTACAAACAAGCATTAATCCCAAATTAACATTAGGATTCAATACAATTGATGATCTAGAGGCAAGAGAATTTGTTAAAGCAACAAATATCTGATGCTTTCAACTAGCATACCTATAGAGCAAGCAAGAAAAATCATAATGAAGACCCTCATCTCTTGAAATGAGCTCATTTGAGAAAGTTAGGCTTGGCACTAGTCCCCTTTTCTTCGACTAGAATATTAAACAAAAGATACAAGAAAAATACCACTTCAAACACAAAAATACCAGGAAGCATGAAATATTAATAATCATTGGGAGGAGTTAATAGACACACCTGCCAATGAAAAATATGCCATCTACACATGAAAATGCAAGAATCCTCTTAGTAAAGCTATTAGAGCTATAAAATGAAAAGGGCTAATAATTAGAATGGAATGTATATCAAAGAAACCAAAAGTCAAAACATAAATATAAAACATAAAATACCTTTCAATGCAACGAAGAGCCCAATCTCCTTTCTTCATCACACAAGGAACAATTTCAATTGCATTGAACAAATGGGCCTTCTATGTAATCTACTCAAAGTCTTTGATGTAAGTCTGCTTCTATGATGTGATAAATACTTTATACTTTTTCAGGTCATAGCCATACTATAACATGCCAAAAAAAATGATATATTTTTAAGCCATTGCATTAACTTTTTCTAACTGCTTCCTAGATACATCCCCATAACATTTTTGCTCATTTAGCATGTACATAATACACACAATTGACCTAGTAAAAAGTAGAAATAAAACTTAATTTTGATGCAATACAAATTCACTTACACAAAAATGGTAGATTTCATAAGTTTTTTCCTTCATTTAAGAGGCTTAAAAATGGGGAGTTAGGAAGGCATTTGATATCATTTGATTTTATTATTTACAATATGCTCTATTAAAAAAAATAGAGGTTAACACTTGTATCAACACTCAAAGGTTAACACTTGTAGGAGGAGTCAGATGAACACTCACTAGTATTGTTGTTAGTAATTTAATGTGCTTTGATCTAGAATCAGAACTCGTTGCAAATCAAGGCACAATTTTTGTATTGTTAGTATGAGAATCTAAAATGAGCTTATAATTCAAAGTATACGAACATGCTCTTCCATGCATGAAAAATGAATATTCAGACATACTAAGATATGGAGTTCATGTAAAGTAATCTACCCATCTTGTATTCTTCGCGTGTTCCTCTACTTGGTCTAAGTGCTTCATAGGAAGCTGCTAAACAGAAAAAAGATGTGCAATGACTAGCTTTTGTCACACAAGTAAAAATAAGCACAATTGCAAGTTGATTCAATTGTTTATGGACCCATCTTGAATTATTTTTTCATTCTTCTGCTTAGAATTTTGAATTCTTTTTTCATTATTCTACTTGGTCTAAGCACTTCACAGGAACCTACAAAACAAAGAAAAAATGTGCAATGATTAGTTCTGTCACACAAGTAAAATAGGCAAAATTATAAGTTGATCCAATTTTCTATGAAAACTTAGAAGAGAGAGAAATGGTAGTGCTAGAAAATATGCTTGTATGGAAAGTAATATTGAAGACTTTTTCTAGTTCCTCCTTGGTTGACATGTAGTTTATCTTTGATCTTCTAGGGTCTATTCTTCTAGGGTCTATTGTAGATTACTTGTATGATCTTCCCATTTCTGGAACAATTTTCTCTCTGAATGTGGATAATCCTTGGAAAGGTCTTCCTCGGTGTTTTTGAATACTTTACATTTCTTCATGTGCCAAGACCACCCAAATTAAAATAATTGATCAAAGGTAAACAAAATGGTTACCAATAGCCTATACTTTCTTGATCTCCTTCCAAAACAAATCTAATAATTGCTATATTGGAAATGGGTGAAAAAATGTAAACATGAAAATTAGGGTTATTGGTAACCTATACTATTGCAACACTTATTGAGACAAATCCAATGACTGTTACACTACAAAAGGGTGGGAAAAATGGAACAAAATCTCAGGAAAGAAAAAAAAATAGGGCTCAAGAATTGCCACTGAGACTAAATAGTACCTGGCAAACTATAGAGAAATACTAACTTAATCGTAGTAGATCTAGGAAAGAAAATAAAAGAAATATTTGCTACAAAGACTAATTACCTAGAATATTGATTTTTGTTGTCCTCTGCAGCCACAACGTGCCGTTAAATTGGTAACTAAATCAAAGTTCTGACATCACTTGTAATGAAATTATGACATCACTTGTAATGAAATTTAGGGCTTTATATAGCTCAAATAAAAAAGAAATTAACTTTTAAGTTTTTCCACCAAAATTTATAGGTTTAAAAATGTTTATGTTCTTAGCCTTCGAGTAAAGACCACCCTGACAAAAAAGAAAAAGTTTAAGCTTAAAAAACACGTTCCTTGGGATTTCATTTTAAACTAAAATAAAACAGTGAATTGGTACACACTTGCATAGAAGGCGAGGATTTCCTTAAAAATGGAGGAATTCATCAAAAGTTTAAGTGAAGGTGGAGGATTTCCTTAAAAAGGGAGGAATTCATCAAAAGTTTAAGTGAAGGTGGAGGAGGCTTCTTAAAATCAATAATAGATTTAGTTGAAGCATAAAGCTTAAAACATAGTTATATTGACAACATTGTTTCTGTGTATGTTTTTCAATTTGAATGATAGATTGGTGAATAATAAAAAATAGATAGTTGGAAGATACAATATAACATTGGTGATTCACCTGCGGAAGAGTAGAGAGTTTTTTTTGTAGGAAAGGGGACCCGCGTAAAGTAGAGAAGTCTCTTAGAATAGCATCTATTTGTAGGATTGAGCCAGAGAGGGGTGTGTTTGTCAGGCTCTGTGAGGAAGCTCTGACCTTTAACATAAAGTACTCCTTTCTTGGTCAACTGCATCCCACTTCGAATTCTACCGTTTCTTGCAAACTCCATTGTTGAGATTTGGCCATGGTTATTTTCAAGGCAGAATTCACAGCTAGAAAAGAAGCTCACACTGCGGATCATTGATGGTATGGTAAGTGGCACTTGCTTCATCAATGAGAAATTGTGTGACTGCAGTTCACGTGCCTTGTTTCTGCTGCTGATAGCAGGCACAAAACAAACCTTGTCTTTGTTGTTGATAGCAGGCACAAAACACGTGATCGAGGCCATGCCCACTAGATTCATTGCAGAAACAAGCCATATGACTACTTCCAACAACGCCACTTGCTCACAGGTACCCACAATGAAGACATTTACATAGAAGAAAAACATTACAAACTCATGCAAATATTTCCCTCCCTCCGTTTTTGATTCGCCGCACTCAGAATTTCTAAATGCAAAACAAAAAAATCACTAGGAAAAAAACATCAGACCAATCAGAAAATCGCAAAAACCATCGAGAAATTCCATTTGTTAAAAAATATGCCATGGACCATAGGATAAAGCATTATATCATCGGCTGGTGGGAGTTCCCAGATCCCTTAATGCTCAAAATTAGCCGCTCGAAAACATTAGTCTCCACCTAAAAGATAGGGACTAATAACCATAAAATACTATCACCTACAACCAAACATTATAAAATACAATGTCAAAATATAAAACTTAATGCTAATAAGGGTTATCACTGCAGAATGTTGTACTGTAAATGCTTAAATCCAATTTGATAAAAAAATTTAGCCAATTTTTTTTGAATTACTACTAACCTGCAAAATGTGGGAAACATAAAAAAGGCACATGAAATGTTTGACAGAATGCCTCAAAGAGATGTCATCTCATGGACTGCAATGATTGCAGGTTATACACAAAATGGATTTATTGAAAAGGCTTTAAAAGCTTTCAAGCAAATGCAATCTGCAGGTGTAAAACCAGACTCAACAACATTTGTCTGCATCCTCCTTGCCTGTGCCAAAGTGGGAGCTTTCTATCAGGGTATGGAGATACATCCAAACATAAAAAGATAGAGGAATTTTTTCAGATATTGTAATTGCGACTGTCCTGGTAGAAATGTATGCAAAATGTGGAAATGCAGACAAGGCACGTGAACTGTTTGACAGAATGCTTCAAAGAGATGTGCTCCCATGGACTGAAATGATTGCAGGATATGCACAAAATGGATTCTTGAAAAGGTTTTAGAAACTTTTAAGCAAATGCAATTGGCAGGATTAAAGCCAAATTCCACAACCTTTGCTGCCAGCATCCTCCCTGTCTGTGCAAAAATGGGAGCTTTCGAACAGGGTATTGACACCCATGAAAACATGAAGGATAGAGAGATTTTGACAGATGTTGTAGTTCGACTGCTCTATTAGACATGTCAAATCTAATATCTAGATATTTAAACATACTTTGCGGTTGAACTGTTAAAGCTTAAAAAATCTTAAAAGACAGAATCTAAATCAAGAATTGAATACAAAACTATCTAAACATAATTGAGTATTGAAAAAATGATAAGTAAACTACAATGCGAAAACAACCCCCACATGTGGCATAAAGAATTAGGCCAATTGTGGGCATCCACCATGCCAAATTCAATGTAATCACCACACCAATTACTCCCATCTCAAATTTAATAATAAATAGCCAGCTCAGAAAAACGTGGAGCACCAAAGAGGCTGCAGAGGTCCATGCAATGACCATGTTTTCTAACTGGGACTGCAAGAATATCTGAGCTGGATAGAGGAAAATAAATCAGAAATGTTGAGGAATGAACCAGATTGAAAGTGTTACTGTTAATTCAGCAATGTTATCTGGCTGTCCAAGGATCTTCAAGATGGGAGATGCATATATATACATTGGTAAGGGAAGAATTGCAACACCAAACAGGACAATCCATGCTCTCTGCATATACAATCCCAAAACATGATGTAGTTATGAACATTGTTAGAAATTCAGTAAAACAAGATGTAACATTTGAAGCTAATTAGCTATGACAGCTTAGCTCTGAATTCAACAATGTATTCATCAAACTTCTTGAGTTCTTCGTTGATATCTCCCTGGAATACAACAGCCAAGCATGATGACACCATAGATTTCTCTTACCACCGATCACTGCAAAAATCCCCACCATCCGTTTCATAACTGTTCTGTTAGGCATGTATGCCAAATGTGATAGTTGAGAGCATGCATGCAAAATGTGGAAGCAGAGAAAAGACCCGTGAACTGTTTGCAGAATGCCACTTACCCACTACGCACCCTCGCAGCCCATTTTGCGTTTTTAAAATCTGTTTGAAACCAGCATTAGAAAATGGCTTATATTTTTCCTCTGCTTGTTGCTCATTGGCCAGAATAATTTTTTGTCCTATTTTTAATTGAAAAATCAAAAAACGACTGGCAAAATATATGGGGGCCAATCAGGAAAAAGGGGAAACTAACGAAAGTAAAAAAATTTAAATCAGACTTTGGTTTAAGACAGTGTATAAATGCTGACCCGGTTCCCAATGTGCAAGCAATACACTTTTTGGTGATGCGAAAACATAGTCTCCGCCTTTAAAGGCGGGGACTAATAAATGAAAGAAGCTATTAAGAAACAAATAAGCATAAAATGCAGCAAATATACAAAGGGAAGAGTGAAGCGTGGTTAGATTAGCTACTGTTTATACAAGTTGCAGATAAAAACTTGAATTGAGTTTCTTACTCCTTTTCTGCTCTCGAGTCTCTGCCGCTACAGGTGCATCATAATGCATGCAATAAAATGAAATGCCTAAAATATCCTTAGTGGTTATACTTGAAATCGATGGAAACAAAAGAATAGCATGCAATCAGATGACACAGCTCAAAAGGAAAAGATCTCTTGTACAGAGGAGGAGATGCAATTTCTCAGTGTAAATCTGTTTGTTTGGCTGGGATCTTTATTAATATTGTAGACTTTTGCTGGCACCTCGGTGCTTTTGAATATGCTGCTTGTTTTAAATTTTCATTTTAATTTAATTGTTTTTTTTAATTAAAAAAAAATTAAGTTCTATAGGGAAATTAGATTTTAAAAAATATCTATTGTATTTTTAAGGGATATTTAGAAATTAGAGTATCAAAAAATTAATTATTATGTGCATTCATTTGTCTATATTTAGGATTTATTAAACTATCAATTGAATTTCTATTGAATTTCTATTAAAGAAACAAGAAGGGAGTTTTAAATTCTTTAAGATAATTTCAAATATTGTTAGAAGATTTTATAAATAAATTTGAAATTGTAATCTTCATTTATTTTTGGAAAAGATTGACTTTCAAACAAATCTCTCTCCTATAAAATATATCAATTAGATACATTGCATTTTTTTAGGCCATTACAATACGATTTGAAAAGCTTTTAGAAAAAAATATGAATGTTTAGAACAACATTTGGAATCATATTTTATGATCTGTTATTTGAATGATTGATTATATGATATAAGATTTGTAACTAAATAATTAAATTTTAATAATATTTTATTAATGTGATTTATAATCATTTTAAAATGTATATAATAATAAATAGATTTTATTGTAATGATATTTTTAAGGATGAATATTTAATACATACACATTTCAAAACCTATAAACATTTGTAAACAAAAGGAATAAAAAAATTATTTAAGATATTAAATTTTTTGAGTTTCTAACTTCGGGCCTTATTAGTAAAATTTAAAGAATATTAGATTAAATTGAATGTTTTTCTATGAAATATTATTAATTTTAGTATTTCTTTCTAAATTAAATTAAATTAAATTAAATCAACCTTATCAAGTGAAAAATGTATATCCATATTTAAATTTAAAATTATTATTATTATTATTATTATTATTTGTTGGTAAAAGTGGTAGTGTAAATTGATTATATTAAAAACTTTCAAAAAAATCATTAGAAAGTGGAGATGCCAACACCATCTCCTCCTCTGTTATTCATAAACCATTTGATTTCTACTCTTCTTCTAGAAATATGCCTGGCTAGAATTGGGCTAGCTGAGAGAGGCACCAAGAAATCTCAAAAAAACACAAAGCCAAAGAGAGACCCCACGGGGTTACAAAAAACCAGAACACTATAGTTTTCCATGCCAAAAGAATATAAATTTTACACATTTGAAACAATCATGGGGACCAAAAAAACCATACAAAAATGTATACTTTTGTATTGACAGAAAATGTATCCATTTACATTTTCTCACTTGTTTGGTCCCTCCTACTTAAATGAACTTAATTTTGCCTTAATTTAGTGCTATAAAATGTATTTATTTACATCTTCACATTACGATTTGTCCCCTCTTAATTAATTTGAGTTTTATTATGCCTTAATTGGCCCTATAAATAATTTACAAGCCTAATAAATTACATTTTCCATAAAGAAAACCTGACAATAATTAATGTTGACACATAACACTTTACCATTAGTAGTGTTTGTTTCAAGAATAGGGACCTCTGACCCATTCACACATGGGAGAATGGGTCCTCCCTAGGCCTTTGAACCACATTTTAAATTATGTTTTTGGCAGGATTTTAATGTCTCAAAGTGTATATTTAGATGTCAACTTGTGACATTTGAATTTCAAGAAATTAAGGATACATACCTATAAATGCAAGGTTATTTTATAAGTTTCACCTAGCATTTTTTATGAGATAAAAAGTATTGAAAATTTTATAATCAAGAACATTAGAAGGAAGAAATATTAGAGTTTTATTGCAGCAATCAAGATCTAGTCATCATGTTAAAGTCTTCTTGCATCATACATATTTTTGGAGCTAACATTGTGATGTAAGTTTCATGATCCCTTCAAGTGTTCAAATAATTATTTCAAGCAAGATTAAAGATCAAGATCCACATCCTTATCAGCCATCTCATGCAAGTTGTAGATCATGATTATTAAGGTTCATTCAAGGGTTTGTTGAGTGGTAACATAGATTTTTTCATTCTTCATTCCCTCTTTCATGCATTATTTCAATTCAAGGTTTAGATTTACCAAAATGGGGTTTGACTGAGGAAAATCCCCATTCTTCATTCCCTCTTTCATGCATTATTTCATTTCAAGGTTTAAATTTACCAAAATGGGGTTTGACTGAAGAAAATCCCCATTCACCAAAAAACATTCATTTTTCTCTCTTCTATGTGTTATTGAGATTTAGGTTGAACAAGGCTTGAAAATATTTTGAAGAGAAAAATAGAAGAAAATATAAAAGTCGTAAAAGTTGTCAAAGTTGTCATCTTCTCACAAAAACTTATATCCCGAAGTTGTTTCACACATTCTTACACTGAAACCTAGAGAATCTAAAAGTGCAAAGATAGAAATAGAAGCTCCCAAAAGTTACAAAAAAAACCCTCATGGGAGACCCATTCACCCTTGGTCGAATTAGTGCCAAGTAAAATTCCAGAAACATCATTTTGTGAAAGGTACAAAAGATTCTTCTCTTCTCATATTTTTATTTTGTTTTTAATTTTTATTAGCATTGAGTTTCATCTTCAATATCTTAGTGTTAGATTACATTTTTTAGTTGATTTGATATTTTTAGTTTTTCTCCCAAAAGTTTTGTTTGACCTTGACCCCCATCGTTCAAGCATAAAAAGAAACCAGTAGATTCCCCCATTGAAATGATTCACCTAAAAGGGTTTCTAGTCAATTCCTTATGGAGCTCTCATTTCTTGAATGATTGTGGGAAGATTTCTTACCTCAATTTCCATACTTTACATAAACCTCCCTATTTTACCAGCATATCACTTTGGTGAACCTAAATTTTGAGCATTGTAATTTTCTAATTTAGGAGTCCATTTTCCACCATTGATCTAGGTCTTCCATTCATTTGTATTGCATTGTATTGATTTTCATCTCATTCACGGTTCTTAACTTGCATTAACTTATAACTCTTTTAGGGTTTTATATTTCCAATTTTGCATTCTTTAAAATATAGAAAAATAAAAAAATTAAGTTATTTTGCAAAGCATTTACATAGAATTTCAAGATAAGAAATTTAAATGATAAAATTTAATTAGGTCTCCTGGGTTTTCATTTAACATCATTTTGCACTTGCATTTAGACTTCATTTTCTAGAAATTTGAAATTGTAACATACTATCTTAGTCTAGAATCTTAAAACCTTCAAAATTATCTCAAAAATATGTAAAATAATTTTTAAAAACCCTAAATTAGGACTCATTCACCCAAGAGCGAATGAGTCCCTGATTAGGGATTTTTCCTTCATTTCTGAGCATAAAATATCTATTTTTATATTATACTTTGTTGTTTCAATTTGCAAAATTTCTATTTTTTTTAAATTGATCAAATTAAGGTTAAATTGTCAAAATTAGTGCATTGTTTCAATTCAAAATTGTATCTAAACATCATTTTTAGGTTTTAGCATAGTGTAATCACAAACTTATTTTTCTTAGAATCTAAAAATTTGTTATTTCTTTACATTTCAATTCATTCTTGCATAATGGACATGTGTATTAGTAATATATGGAAGTCTATAATCTCTTTAGTAGATTTCCCAAGTTGTGTTTTTGGCAATGATCCCAATGCAATAGAACCTAATCAAGCTCAATTAACTCCGAATGAATTTCCTCACAAATTTGACATCATTGGGGAAGATGATGATAGTATGAATAATTTCATAAACAATTTCCTTAACAATCTTGAAAACAATGCATCCTTTTATCCTTCCATGCAACAACCAACACCCCCTACTATTCCACCACTTGAGATGTTTTCTATTTTATATCCTTAAATTGAACTAAAAAACAAGTCTAAGCCTTCAAGCATGAATGAACCTAGTATCTCTAATGAATTGCATAATTACCCATCTTATGTCAAGAAAGTGACCAACACACCTATCAACCTAGAAGAGACTTATGGCCAAGGCTTTAAGATCTTAACTAAGCAAGAATGTGACATAAATAATGAGCATTAAATTCACAAAATTTTAGAGAAAATTCCTATTGAAAGATACTAAAGGATTGAGATATCAAGATCCTTTTCCTTCCATATGTTCTAAGGAGACAAATCTCCTCGCTCATAATGATGAAGTAACATCTCATAAGGATAATAAGATCATCTTAGGCCCTCCTCCTTCAACAAGCAAGAACCAAGGGCCTTACAAACTCAAGAAGATAAATTTTCCTTATTCCATATCTCTAACTAAAAGGTACTTACACATCTTAATAATGGACTCTTAACAATATCACCCATTAAAAAAAATTGAAATCAAAAAAATAAAAACATAAACATATCTCATTGTAAATATCATAGAATTCTTGGGCACAGTACTAATGAGTTTCATGCTTTAAGGAGGATCCTTGATAAATTTTATATGATAGAGATAGTCCCTTAAAGTATGCATGAAATTTGCTCCTTGCCATGTAATATTTGTATTATCATAAGCATACTCCTTATCACATGTTTTACATACATTGCAAATCATACCTATATTGCAAGAAGCTCATTCCCATCACTTACCTCGGCTCATCCTTGTCCTACACTTAGTGGGAGCAAGGGATTAGATAGTGTTGTCCTAGTTTGGAACTTGAAATTGTCCCTTTGGCTAGTTATATGCCTTTCACATATACCAAGCAAGATTGGGATGCAAACAACCTATTATATGTTGACTTGCATGCACCCTACTAGTCATGTACTTTTTTTTCTTCTTTTTCATGTTCTTTGTGTGATTGCATGTGTAATGTGATCCCCCTGCACTATTTTGTTTGATATTTCTTCATGTTCATTCCTCTATTTGTATCAAATTTTTCCTATATGCGGGTATGTGTAGGATCATCATGGAAAAAACAAGCCCTTAAGTGGCAAAAAACTCAGAAAAATCAGAGTTAGGCAACTTGACATAAAAAAATGAATAAGTTATCTATATTATTTCAAAAATATGTAAGAATAGAATCTATATAAAATTGAATGTAGTTTCTAAGCTACTAGGTTTGTTTAAAAAAATAAAAATCTATTTGGTGAAAATTTGAAATTTCAATGTAGTAGTACTTAAAGTTCAGTGGAAAAATAAGAAGTAGGTGTCTCCGCTTGACCACCCTAACCACAATAAAATGATAATATTTCTTTATAATATTTTAAATATAAGTAGAGGAATCATGTCCTGATGTGATGCATATTTTTTTGTAATTTTTTCTAAGTAAATAAATAATTATGAATTTTTTTATTAAAACTTAAAAAAAATATTAAAAACTTGTATGTCAAACCACCTTAACGTGGTCAAAACTTCATGAAATTCAATTTTTATTTTTTTAAACCTATATTATGTGAAGCATAGAACATGAAACATGTTTTGGATTTAAAAAATGTGATACCGTTTGAAAGTTATAGATGTTTTTCAATCAACCTATCAATAAGGACTTTAGTCGTAATTCAAATAGAAAATGAATAATAATTACTTATTAAATTCAAAGTAAAACATAGTTTATATTGGTTGAAACTGAGAGTCTCCTTTAAAAACCCTTTTTTTTCATCAATTTTGGGTAAAAAAAAGTTGTTAGCCACATACCCATCATCTTGCCACTTTTTGGCCCATCATGATCCTGCACATAGCCATGTCATAAACCTTTATCTTTTCTATTTTTTCTTGTTTTTTCCTTTTGGGGATGATGAAAGGTATTAAGACATTTAGGTCTCTTCCATGTTGACCCTAAAGCTTTTTTTTTTTTTTCTCTCTCTGTGTTATTCTTCCTTAATCCACGAGTTATTTGGGGAACGATGACATTTTCAAAATCTATAATATCATTGTAGCTAAGAAATACAATAACCCAAAATTCATGGATCCCTTATGTGTTATTTTGGGATTTCATGTTGGGGGAAACCCCTCTCTTTCATGACCTAGCTTCATTTTGAAAAATATGTTTGACATAGGACTTTCCAAGTAAGCTCTCATCTCTTCTTTATTGTTAGAATTTATCATTTTACTACTTTAAAGTAATTTCTCATAGTATGGTGTTAGCAATTTCTTTAAAGCGGGGGCATACATTGACATTATCATTTTTAATTTTTTTTGCTATATGTCATGTTTCATAGTGCGATCTTCTTACTTCATGTGATGTGTCTTCTTCTTGGTGGTTTCATTGGGTTTAATGTCCTCCAAGAGTGTGACCTTTCTTGGCATATGACTTTCCTCTTAGTGATAATGCTATGTGTTGCATTCCCTAAGTTGTGAGTCTTTTATCCTTGACTTGTCCTCTCTTGGAAACATTAGGCACAATGTTCCCTAAGAGAAGAGCTTACATGAACTAAGAAAAACCCCTTTGAACATGTCTTATCCTATTTGCATTTTTTTCATAAGTGTTTAGCATAGTGTAACTTGCTAACCTTATGAAGCTTGAAGTTCATATTATTGTGGTGCCTTACCAAAGATATCAGAGGTATAACTTTGGTATGGTTAGTACAATGAGAGCCTATAAACATTAAATGAATTTCTCATTGTACGATGAGAGCCTATAGACCTAGCATGAGTTTCTCACTTATCCACTCTTTGGGGGCTCACCTAGTGGATAGCCTAAGTTTCCACTAGCTCGTGTGAGTGTGCGTTGTTGTTTGCATAGTGAGCATCATGTTTCACTTGTAAGAGTTTTTGGACAAATAGCTAAGTCTTGATCCACATCGAGTTGGACAAGCAATTGAGGCTTGATCCAGCCCCTTTTCCTTTTCTTTTCTTTTAGTCTTTGGCATTGTATGATTGAGTATCTTGTCATTATTGCATATATGTATGTATAAAATAGGCATGTGTCTCTTTGTGCCTTTGTTGGTCTTTCCATGAGATATTAGATCTTGGGGACTTGGTCATCATCCTTGAAATTTATTATCTTCTCCTTCCAACAATTGTACAGTTAAACCTCTCTTGATTGTCTACTTTAGTGTGAGTTTGTGCTTGCACTAATCCTCAAACTAAAGTGGGGACTAAATTTAGTGATAGGAAATGTATTCCTTTACAATTTTTCACTTGTTTGGGACCTCCTAATTAAAATGGACTTAATTTTTCCTTAATTTAGTGTTGTAAAATGTATTTATTTACATCTTCACACTAAGATTTGGGCCCTCTTAATTAATTGAGCTTAATTATGCCTTAATTAAATCCCTATAATTAATTGACAAGCCTAATAAATTGTATTTTTTGAAAGGGAAACCCAACAATAATTAATGCTTATACATAACACTTTACCTTGAGCAATGCGTGTTCTAGGAATAGAGACCTGGGACCCATTCACCCATGGGTGATTGGCTCCTCCCTAGGTGATTGAACCACATTTTAAATTATGTTTTTGGTGGGATTTTAATGTCTCCAACTATATATTTAGATGTCGGATTGTGATATTTGAATTTTGGGAAATTAGGGATACATACCCATAAATACAAGGTTATCTTCTAATTTTAACCTAGCATTTTTTATCAGAGCAAAAGTATAGAAAATTTTATGATCAAGAGCATTCAAAGGTAGAAATATCAGAGTTTTATTGCAACAATCAAGATCCAATCATCATGTCAAAGTCTTGTTGCATCATGCATGTTTTTGAAGCTAACATTGTGATGTAGGTTTCATAATCCCTTCAAGTGTTCAAAGCGTTATTTCAAGAAAGACTCAAGATCAAGATCTAGATCCATTTCAGCCATCTCATGCAAGTTGAAAATGTACATTATCAAAGTTCATTCAAGAGTTTGTTGAGTGGTAACATAGATTTGTTCATTGTCCATTCCCTTTTTCATGCATTATTTCAATTCAAGGATTAATTACAAAATCCAGTTTTGACGAAGGAAAACCCCCATTGACCCAAAAACAAACAATTTTCTCTATTTTTTCTGTTATTGTATATTTAGGTTGAAGAAGGCTTCAAGATCTTTTGAATAGAAAAATTGAAGAAATTGTCAAAGTGTCAAAGTTATCATCTTCTCACAAAAACTTAGATCTCAAAGTTATTTCAGAATTTTTGACATTGAAACCTAGAGAATCGAGAAGTGCAAAGATAGGACCAAAGGCTCTTGAAAGTTGCAGAAAACCCCTCACTAGAGACCCATTCACCCCTAGGTGAATGAGTCCTAGGAAGGATTTTAGAAACAACAGTTTGTGAAAGGCATAAAAGATTCTCCCTTTCTGAGATATGCATTCTATTTTCTATTTCTATTATTATTGAGTTTCATCTTCAATATCCAAGTGTTAGATTGCATTTTTGAGTTGATTTTCTATTTTTAATTTTTCTCCCAAAAGTGTTGTTGGACCTTGACCCCCATCCTTCAAGCATAAAAAGAAACCAGTAGATTCACCCAAAAGGGTTGTTAGTCAATTCTTTGTGGGGATCACATTTCATGAAATATTATGGGAAGATAGGTTACCTTAGTTTCCATAATTTGCATAAACCTCCCTATTTTCCCAACATATCATTTTTTTTCAAATTTCCTTATGAAAATATGAAGATGGAGTCTATTATCCCCCCATTTTTTTATTTTTTATTTCTGTCTACCTTACAAGTTTGTGAAGCCCCTTTTTTTCTTCATTTCAAATTCAAATACCACTTTTTATTGAGGAGGCAAGGCTAGTTGGAGGGAAAAAAAAAGTAACCTAGTGTAGGTCTGCAAGTGGGTACCTGAAAAGAAATTGCATGACATAGAACAAATTTAGAAATTTGTTTGCCAAGAACCTCCCCAAGGAAAGATACAAAGCACCAAGATGACCCACAAAATGAGAAAACATGTTTGCAACCAGATCATGGACTATATCCCCCAAAAGAGAACTTAGAGTTGGCACAAAAAAATATTTCTCCCGACTGATAAAACCACCAAATAGATTGGACTTGGAGCAGAGGTCCTAATTTTCTAGTGTAGCATGAGACAGGTACAAAGGGTAAATATGGGGAAGCAAATAACTTCCCACAATAAATTTAGTTGTTTCATTACACCAAAGCATGTCCATTAGATTAGAAATAAAAAATAAAGCTAGCTCATTTAGGAGTGATATGGGGTGTATAAAAATCCAATCCCTGTCTAATACCATAGAAATTGCTTCTTCTACCTTGGTACACTGCAAGAAAAAATCCTTGTGAAGTGTATCAATTTGTGAAGAATGAAAAATGTGAGCATCACAGAAGCGGATCGAAATGAACACCCAAACATGCCATCCATGATTCAACCAAACACAACAAAGGGATGACAAAACCAATGCCAATGAGAGCCACATTCAGGGAGAGATACCACCACTGTAAAAATGCCACAAAATTTTCCAATATAAAAGAGAAATAAGCAATACCCAATGCCCAGTACGTCACATAAATCTATTCTCATGCCAAGCATGCAGAGTAGGAATAAATTACATGCCACAATTGAAAGCTAAAGATTATAATCGGGTGGTAAAGTATTCTTAATAAGAGGACCTATACAAGTGCTCGACCAAGGAGATCCTAGAACAAAATATCATTAAGAAGCAATCTCCTTTCAATAACTAATGAGCAATGCCAATGCATGCTAATTGGAACACCAAAATATTCCACTAACATAGCAATCTACCACAATCAACAACCATCTAGGTGTTATAACTACACCCACACAAGTATGAAATGATTTGGGAGCTCCCAGTTTAAGAGAATCAATGGTTGTAATGAGAAGAATACTATTGCAGTTAGCCAAAAGGAAGAGGGATTTCCTCATAATGTATGGGATAAGGAAGCCAAGGATATTCCTTATAAGACTTCCAAGCGTATTGACAAGCTAAAAAATTAGGATAAAAATGATGTTTTGAAGGTGGAGAACGGTGTTGAGGATGCTGCTATGGATATCAATGACTCCTCTATTTGAAAAATGGCCAATGTGGAGCATTCTATTGGGAAATTTATGCATGAGGAGGAGGGGGTTAATTTCATTCCTAGAAAGCTAGAGCCTCTCAAGGTGAGTCCTCTCTTTGAGGATTTCTTGTACCTAAATGAATATAACACCTCAATGTTTGAGATTTTGGGCATGGCTCATGTGGGGTCTACTAGCATGTTTAAGCTAGCTAAGTGGGTGCTGCATGAGTTTAATAGGGTGAACATCAAAATCAGGGGGATGAAAGATAATATGCAAAATATGCCAAAGGGTTCATCCTCAAATATTTTAATTGAAATACTTGTGGACTTAGAATGTCCCTTTATGGATTTCAAGTCCTTGTGTGAGAAACACCTCTTTGACATAGAGTTTAAGATCAATGAGACCAATGTGGACATCAAGAAACTTTTACAAGTCAGCCACAAGTTATTCAAGAATAGTCTTGAGTCTCTAGGGGTCCTCCTTTGCAAGATAAGTGAATTAAGTGAGGATTAGCTTTACTTTTATAAAATGATGGAGAAGGACCAGGGTTTAAAGGGAAAGGGGAAGAAGGTCAAAAAGGATGAAGCAAAAGGTCCTTCTACAAGAGGGAAGGGTAACCTGAGAAAAAACTTTGAGGAGAAGAAATAATTGATGAACATGATTTAGATGCATCACAACTAGGAAATTGAGATGGCTAACACCTTAAAAAACATGAAATAGTATCCCTTTCTATTTTTTTTTCTATTGGTTTCCTTATTTCTGGCTAATGTTTTTCTACTAGCTACTACTGATGGTTTAATATTTTTATCTTTGAGCATCTTTTCTTCATTTTAGTTGTAAAGGGTTTCAAGTCCCTTCAAAACCTATTTTTCTATTATAATCAAAATAACCGATTAAAATGGTAGGATTTATTCAAGCTAGACCTTCTAAGGGCTCAACTAAAAATCTTCTTGACATTGATTTCTCACAAAATGACATACTTAAACATGCACCTAATGGTCCTCTTTACATAGCTAGCCAAATCAATGATAAGCCCACTAATGGAATATTAATTCATCTTGTTTGTGGAGAGAATGTGATCACCAAAGAATTATTATATGTGCATGAACTATATCAAGATACATATGACAAACTAAAATCATGGATCATGATGCATAATGGTTTTTCTTTTCCTACAATGGGATTGATAGATATCCCTTTAAAAGTTGGACCAAAAACATTAACTATGTCTTTCACCATCATCCCACAGTCAAACCAATTTTGTGTGAAGATAGGCTATCCATAGCTTTACTGCATGAATGTTATCTCCTTGGTTGTGCATAAATTTATAAATTTTCTAGTTGGAAATGATATATTTACTGTGCATCATTGTGGACCTGATCCTACATCGACCCGATGGAACTTTTCATTAGATTTATTTTCACCCAAGCCTATGGAACCAATAAAACCCCATGAGGAATTCTTTTTCAAATCATATCAAAAGTTCAAGGCAAAGAAAATAGTAGAATCATCTCGTCAAAACACACCTCAATTTATGATCAAATCACACATCCTTGATGAAGCAATGATTGAATCAAAATCCCTTCAGAACATCCAAGAAAGTTCTCCCACCATTTCTTACAAGATACTATGTGACAACCAAAAAACCTCATTGTCCCTCCTAGAGTTAAAAAAATTTACAAAGTTAAAGAGAAATTAGTTGAACAACCTATTGTTGTTTCTTCTATTCCTCCCAAGGAAAAGAATGAACCTCATATTCATAAAACCCACTCTTACACAAAAAAAAATTGACAATAGATTGAAATGACATTGAACTATTAGAGAACATAGGCATAGATGATGTGTTATTGTTTGTAAGTTAGAAAATCAAGAAGACAAGAACAACATAGAAAATAAAAATCTAAACTTACCTAAAGCAATGCATGATGACTCTATATTGTCACTGAAACATTAAAAAACCTTCCATGGACATTTTCATTCAACCTCCCATTGTGATAAACCTCGATTATGACATTGACACTGCAAATATTGATGAAAAAGTGCATGATGAGTTGAATACATTGTTTTCTTATTATATAAGCTTAGATGACAAATAGAAAGAGTGTTGAACTTTGTGCTTCCCCTAGTTCGACACTTTCTCTTCTCCCTTTGGCTAGTTGTCTTCCTTCCATTTATACCAACCAAGATTGGGATGTGGGCGACTTGCTTTAGGTTGACTCAATGTGGCTTGCTAGTCTTTTTGTTTTTCATTTTTCTTTATGTGATTGCATGTGCATAATGTGATCCCACATGATTTTTCATTTGATGTATCTCTCTCTTTTTGTGCATTCCTCTATATGTACCTACATTCTTCTCTATGTTGTGAATATATTGTCATTTTTTAATTGTCTTGTGTTTTCCTTTTGGGGATGACATAAGGCGTTGAGATATCCATGTCTCTTCCATATTGACCCAAAATATTTTCCTTTATCTTTTTCGTTTCTATTGTGTTTCCTTTTGGGGAGGATGCAAGGCATTGAGATATCCATGTCTCTTCCATGTTGACTTGAAATTATTTTTCCTTTTTTTTCACTCTCTTTGTGTCATTCTTCTAGTTCTATAAGTATTTGGGGAATGAGAAAATTTCTGAGCTCTTAAGAAACAATGTAGCAAAGACATAGTGACCCTGAATCCATAGAATCCCATATGTATTTTTGGGGCAACCTTTCTTTCCTATTTCATGACACAACTTTATTTCAAAAACATGACTTGGCATAGGGATTTTTAAGGAAAACCCCCATGTCTTAGGACAAAAAATTGGCTACTTTAAATAAATTTCTCACACTAATGGTGTAGCAACCACTTTATAGTGGGGGCATACATTGATGACATCTTCTAGAAAATTTCATGGTGTGATTTTCTTGTTTCTTGTGACTTGTCCTTTTCTTGGTGGTGTCATTAGGTTTTACGTCCTCTGAGAGTGTGATATTTCTAAGTATACAATCTCCCTTCATGGCATGATGAGAACGAGGCATCCCATAAGTTACAATCTAATAACCTTGACTTTTCCTCTCTTGGATACATTAGGCACAATGCTCCCTAAGAAGAAGACTTTACATGAACAAAGAAAAATCCCCTTTGAGAGAAACTTATAGACATGAAATTCAAAAGTATTACATTGTGGTGTCATATCGAAGTTATCAGGAGGATAACTTCGATATGGTATGGGAGGCTAATATGATTCTCTCATTTTCCACCTCATTGGGATAACTCACCTAGTAGATAGACTAAAATTCCACTACCCCAGAGTGAGCATATATATTTGGGATAAATCACCTAGTGGATAGATTGAGGTTCCATTACCCCAGAGTGACCATAAATATTTTAGGATAACTCCCCTAGTGGAAAAACTGAGGTCCCACTACCCCAAAGTGAGCATACATATTTTGAGACAACTCACCTAGTGGACAGATTGAGTTTCCACTACCCCAAAGTGAGTAACACAAGTTATAGACAAATAGCCCTATTCCACATTGTGTAGGAATGATTGTGCTTGATCTATTGCTTTTCTTTACTTTTTTTGGCCTTTGATATGGTATGGATATGTATCTTTGTTATTGCTACATATTAAGTTGTCTTGAATGTCTACTTTAGTGTGATTTTTTCATGAGGAAAAAATCTCACCAAAGTGGAGGAAAAATGTAGTAATGGAAAAAGTAGCCCTCTTCCTTATTTAATTTGGAATTATTGACATTGAATTTACCTATTTTTTCCTAGGTTTAATAGTGTAATTTATTGACCACATTCACATTAATCTTAGGGGACTTTTAAATAAAATGTACTTAATTTATACCTTATTTAAGTTGTTGTTAAGTGTTGTAACACACTTTCACACTCATCTAGGGTCTCATTAATAAATTATGGTTAATTGAGCTTAGTTAGCCCCTTTAATTAAAATTTAAACCTTATTTATGACACCTTCCAAAAAATCTATCTTGACACTAGTATTAAAATTGAAAAACATTTAATTTAGAAAATTTAAGGTCCTATAAAATGGTGCTAGGAACCATTCACCTTTAGTGGTGAATGGGTCCTCTCCACATAGGAACCCCCTTTCTTTGCATATTGGACATGGATTTTTTATTTTCTTTCACCCTCTCGAAGCAAGGTCCTAGAAACTTGTGCCAAGACCCATTCACCTATAGTGACGAATGGGTCCTCCTCAATTAGGACCTCCCTTTTTGAATTTAATTTTGGTGGTATTGTAAGGATTTTTAATCCTAGATCTAATGTCAGCTTGAATTATTTGAAGTTCAAGGTTAATCTCTAGATTTAGTATAAATAAGGGGTTAATTCACATTGTTTCTCCCAGAAACTTCAAGTTATCATAAGTGTACACTCACAAGAGCATTATAGAGAATTTGAAATGAATTGTAAGGAAAATTATCATGAGTTTATTGCAGAAATTCAAGATCATTCCATCATGTCTAAGGCATAATGCATTCAAGCATCTTGTTGAGCTAAGAAAGTGGATGTAGCATTGAGGATCTACTTCAAAGCATTATTCCACATCTTATTTGAGATTAAGATCTACATTATTTATGGCCACCACATATTAGTTTGTAGATTTATACTCCAAGACAACTTCCAAGGTATCAACTCTTCATCATTTGATTTAATTACCTACAAGGGGTTTGACTTAGGAAAACCCCTATTCACTAACAATCAACAATTTTTTCTTCCCTTGAATGCGTGTTTCTAGATTTATAGGTTGAAGATCAAGTGGAGAAGACACTAGAAGAAAACTTGTAAAAATTATCAAGTTGCAAAGTTGCCATTCATAGTGCAAGAACACAAAATCAAGGCTACATAATTTTCTATAGGTTTTGGGAAGTAGAAAATTGTGGATCAAAGAGTGTAGGAATCAAGGAACAAAACCTAGATCTCAGTTTAAGAAACCCTAACAAGGACACATTCACCACTAAAGGCGAATGAGTATGTTGTGGCCTAAAAATAAAAAGTTTTCTATAGGGTACACATCATTTTGAGTTCTCAAAACTCCTCTCACAGTTTCTATAATATTTGTGGTTAGTTTCTAATTGTTATATGCACTTGTTCACTCAAAATCACATGTTATAGGATGAGAATTAGTGGTATATCATTTTTATTTTATTAAACAGTATTTTCCCCCTAAACACAATGTTTCACCTAGAATATTTCACACAAGCTAAAAAGTTTTCATGAACACCTAGAGCATTCAAGTGAGCATTATCAAGAGCATTTCAAGGCATTCAAGGGAACACTTATTGAAGATTATTGTATCATTCAAAATCTTATTATCATGTCCAATTCCTTTGCATCATGCATTTTATTTGAGTTAATATGTTGATGTAGTGTTCAAAGAACCATTTAAGCATCCAAGAGCATTGTTTCAAACCAAGTTTCAAAATCAAGATCACCATCCATTGAAGCCATCTCATTCAAGTTGTAGGTGTACATTCCAAGGTTCAAAGAAGGGTTTGCTAAGTTGTGATAGAGTCTTGTTCATTCATCATTCCTTCATGATATTTCATTTCATTACAAGGTTTAATTACACAATTGGGGGTTTGACAAAGGTAAATGCCCATTCACCAATAATAAAACATTTTTCCCTCTTGATTTGTATTTGAAGATTTTAGGTGGAAGATCTCTTGAAGAGAAAAATTGCAAAGTTGTCAAAGTTGTATTTGTTGTCATCATTCTTGTAATTTCATGGAAAATCACCTACAAGATTTATTTTTTCCTCTCTGAATGTGAAAATTGGGGATCCAGGACAACATAATCAGTAGAGGAGAACCCAAAGACCATTTTTATAGAGCCTTAGCCAAGACCCATTTGACATAGGGTGAATGAGTCCTTAGTAAGCTTTGAAAAGGAACTTTTGTTGACTAGTACACATCATGCTCCCTTTCTCATATTTACCTTTCAATTTTTGGTTCCATCTAAATTGAGCTTAATCCATTAGATTCACTTTATAGATTGCATTTTGGAGATGATTTTCTATTTTTAATCTTTCTCCCCAAAGTGATATTTAATCAAGACCCTCGTCCTTGCAAAAAAGGAAATTTGTAGATTCAAACCTTGATTTGACTCACCTTTTTGGTTGAAAGTCCTTTCATTGTGTGGATCTTATTTCCTAAATAAAATTAGAAAAATAGTTCCATCATACCCCCTTTGTTATCAATTGATTTTGGTGAACCTTATTTTTTTGATGTTTCATTATGGTTAACCCAACTTTTGATCATTGCATTTTTTTGATTTTGGAGAACATTTTCACCCTAGATTTAGATCTTGCATTCATTTACATTTCATTACATTGAATTGAGTCTCATTTAGGTTTTTTTGGCTTACATTAAATTTGCATTTGATTTAAGTCTTTTAGGATTGCATCTTTGCATTTTTTAAATCTGAAAAATACAAAAAAATCAATCATTTTACATATCATTTACATAACATTGCATTATATTCATTTGCATTGGAAAAGTGGCAAAAAAATCACATAAAATTGGGTCCCCTAGTTTTTCATTTCATCATATTTTTCACTTGCATTCAACATTAGTTTCATTTAAAAATCAAATTGTAACTTGTTGTTTCTTATCAGAATCTAGAAACCACTAAAATCATCTCAGGAATCTATAAAAACATTTTTAAAAACCCTAGCATAGGATCCAATGAGTCCCTAATCAAGGTCATTTCCTAATTTTATGGGCACTAAAATGTATGTTTCTATATTTCATTTTATTGTTTTTAGTTTTCTATTTCAATTTACAAATTTTATGTTACTTGAAATTGATCATATTTAGCTTCACTTGATAAATTTAGTGCATCTTTTGAATTCAAAATTGTATTTACAAGAAATCATTTTTCTGGTTTTTTAATTGTGTAATCTGAAAATTACCTTATCTAGAATCTCAAAATTGCATTTACTTTCTAAGTCATTGCATTGCATTTCACCCTTTATCCATTTTTGGTTTACATTAATTTTGTGAAACTTTTATGAGATTTACATCTTGGTGTCCTCTTAGCAATACTATTGTGAGATGCAGTTCAAGACTCATGCCATCTTGTGATACACCATTTCTCGTCGATCTAGGGTTTTCCAACTCTTTCACTAATAGTGTTGATAATCAAACCTCTATGGATCATAGCCTTCATACCTCATATCTAATGATTTCCTTACCTACAAAAAATATGCATGAAATTAAAACAATGGTTGCTCATATCTCTAAAAATGCATGATAGATAAGTGAATAATTAAAAAAATTGCAATACTTCATGGGAACTAAACCTATTTCCATTGATTCCATTCCTCTCATAAGGAACATATGAATGTTGCATAATAATGAAGAAGGATTAGAATTCATACATACCCTTTTCCATCTCATTAAAAACAATTTGACTCCTCCTCAACCAACTTCCCATACATCTCCCACACATAAGAGAAAAGAAACCACCACAAGTTCTAATCACTTCACTACTCCTAACACATCCTTTTTTGAAAAAGGAAAGGACTTGACATTAGAAGATGAAATCAATGACAAAAAAGTTAGCAAACCAAAGAAAAAGAATCCAAAACTATATGCACATCAAAATAGTTCAGTTGCAAAAGTTGTATTATATTCCTATAATTCCCTATGAGCTACTACAAATTTCCAAGACTGAGAATATCTTTTACACCCTCCTACATTGGGGATCAATCACCCTACCACTTAAATGTGAAAAACTAAATGAAAAGAAAAAATTATCAAAATAGACCATATTATGCTTATCTTGGTTCATCCTTGTTGTGCACTTAGAGGGGCATGGAGTTAGATCTAGTCTTGCCCTAGTTTTGGCACTTACTATCACCCCTTTGGGTAGTTTTCCACCTTCTGCATATACTGATCAAGATTGTGATGTGGACGGCCTTCTATAGGTTGACTTGCATCTTCCTTACTAGTATTTTGTTTTTTGTTATTTTACATATTTATTTGTGTGATTGCATGTGTGTAATGTGTTCTCCCTGTAATATTATATTTGATGTACCTCGCTTTGTGTACATTCCTCTATTTATTTCTACATTATTCTCTATATATCGTAAACATTTATCTTTTCATTTGTCTTGTGCTTTCTTTTTGGGGATGATGAAAGGTGTCAAGACATTTAGGTCTCTTCCATATTAACCCGAAACCTTTTTCTTTTCATTTTTCACTCTCTATGTGTCATTCTTCCATTTCTATGAATATTTGGTGAATGATGATGCTTCCAAGCACTAAAAAAACATTTTACCAAAGACATTGATCCTAAAACTGTAGATCGCTTATATGTTCTTGGGAAAACCCTTTTCATGATGTAGCTTCATTTGGAAGCATATGACTTGGAATAGGGCCTTACGAGTGAGCTCTCATGTCTTATTTATGGTTAGCATCTAGACTATTTGCTACTTTAAAGTTATTTCTCCCAATAATGGTGTAGCAATTCCTTTAAAGTAGGGGCATACATTGGCATTATTTTCGACACTCATGTTTCTTTGTGTGATTTTATTTCTTCTTATTATGTGTCATTTTCTTGGTGGTGTCATTGGGTTTGATGTCCTCCAAGAGTGTAATATTACTTAGCATATGAATTTCCTCTTAGTGGTGATGCCACACATTATATTCCCTAAGTTGCAAATCTTTTTTCTTGCAATTGTCCCCTCTTGGAGACATTAGGCATGATGATCCCTAAGGAGAGACCATACATGAACAAAGAAAATACTTCTGACCAAACCTATATCTATGCATACTTTTCATAAGTTTTTAGCATAATATAACTTGTTAACCTTGTGATGCTCAAACCCTTCCCTATAAGGCCACCAAGTATAACAAACCTTGCTTTCGAATAGAGCCTTCCCCTTGTTCATGTGTGCTTAGCATAATGTATGCTCTTAAGACTTATGAAGATCAAAACCAAAATGTCTATGGTGCCTTACTGAAGTTTTTAGGAGGATAGCTCTGATATGGTATGGGAGTGTATGTGTCATTTTCATAGTGGACATCAATTTTTTCTTATGAACGTGTTGGGAAAAAAGCCTTGATGTGTTCCACATGATGTTGGATAGTTAGAGCTTGATCCTCCCCCCTTCCCTTGACAAATAGCCTAGACATGTTCCACATCATGTTGGACAGTTGAAACTTGATCTTCCTCCCTTTTCTTACCCTATTCTTTGATGTTGTATGATTGAGTATATTTTTCATTGTTGCATACATATATGCCTTGAATGTATACTTTAGTATGAGTTTGACATAGGGTGACCATCCTCTCACTAAAGTGGGGGCTAAATGTAGTGTAGAAAAAAGTATCCCATTTTCACACTTAATTTTGGAAATATTATTAATAAAATAAGTTAAATTATGACTTAATTTAGTGTTGTAATATGTTTTACATATTCACATTAATTCTAAGGGCCGATTAAATAAAATAGACATAATTGTGCCTTATTTGTCATTTTGTGAAGTGTACCTTTACATTTTCATGCTCATCTAAGGTATTATTAATTAATTGAGGTTAATTATGACATAATTGGCCACTTTAGCTCAAACCCAAACATAATTAGTTGTATTTTCTAAAGAGAAAAAGGAAACATTAATAAATGCCATAGCATAACATTTATCATTTAGTAACATGTGTCCTAGGTAAGTGACCTAGGACCCATTTTCCCATGGGTGAATGGGTCATCACTTAGACCTAAGACACTAATTTAAAGGATGTTTTTGGTAGTATTTCAATGATTTCAAATGTATATTCACATGTCAATTTGTATTATTTGAATTTTGATATTAATTTTGTAATGCCCCACCCTGTGAACCCTAAAGGAAAACAAAACACTGCACAATTTTTTGTTTTTTTTTTAAATTGAAACATTGCATAAGATGAATATGTATTTTCTTAACATGAAAAGCATTTATACATTTGCAAAATCATCTATGTCCTTTGGGGTACACAACACAGTCGTTACGAATCCTAAACTTTAATCAAAATGAATGCGAATAAAAACCATGATTACATAATGATAGTATACATTCATCCATAACTATAGAGAGGAAAATGATACATCATTCTATTACAATTCAATTTATAGATCAATAGTACATATTTGGAGCATATTTCAATAGATACAACACATCATTATTACATTAATACATTACATATTTCTTCCCTTATAACAACGGGAAGAGTACATCAAGAACAAGAATAATTACATCAATGAAGAATAAGGTATGAGGCAAATATCAGTCTTCAACCAAGAGAAGCTCTAGAAACTTTGTGTCCACTTCCGCAACATGAACATATACTTGGAACCCAATGGGGTGCATAGCATGTTGCACCCAGCCACGTGGACCTGAAGGTCCACCCCCCATGCTAGGATATGACAAGAAAGGACCCATGACCAAGACAAGCAAGCAGGACGATCACAAGACCAAACCATAAGGTCAACCAAAACATAACATACAACAATCTCAACAACCACTTTACCAGGTGACTACTTCTAGAGGAAAACGAAGGAAAAAAGGGATGTATCAATCATAAAAATCATAATGAATGTGTGTTCGAGGCATGAACCATCTTTCCCAAAGTCATAACTAAGGTAAAACAAATCATTGAACAGAGTACACCCATGAGAACTTAAAATAAGAATACGATCGATGAATACACAAAGGTTGAATCATGGGAAAATTCAACATAAAGTGGGTTCCCCATTGCGTCTTGAAGCCTAACAACCTACCACCCATGACTATCAAACACGAAAATAACTTAAACATTTGGGTTCCCTTTATATCCAAAACAAGAGGAAAAGCATGATCAACATGGAACCAAAACATGCATAAGGAATCAATCCCAATGAGCATTCAGATTAATAATTAACTATCCAAACATGTTCAAGATAAACTATAAATGTTCATTCACATAAATGTTGACACAAACCAATCCTTCTAAGGATAATGTAGAGAATAATTAAATAGTTAAACTATTTTTAAATGCATTGGAACACAAATATAATTTTGGCAATTCCAAAGATTGCATAATGAAGTTATAATGGATCACATCAACATTTAATTATCTACAATATAAATAAATTATTTTTTGGCTTACTTAATTTCCCAATTATTTGCCTATAAATCACTTAAATTCACTAAGGTATAAATGTATTCCTTCATTACATGGTGATATAAATCCCACAATAAATAACTCTCCTCTTTACCATCTATTTACCCTACACATTTCTTTATAATAGTTTTCTCTATAATGATCACAATACTTACATATATCTTTCATATATATATATATATATATATATATATATATATATATATATATATATATAATGTAATTTGAACACACCAATGCTATCTATGAATAATACCATTAGCTGCAATTATACTTCATTATCTATTTACCGCCTATCAACATACTCATTCTTTCTTATTAATTACCGTTACATATATTTCACTTAATATTTTTACTTTTCTTATTTACTTTATATTTACCTTATCATACCCTTTTCCCTCTAATTATTTTCCAATTCTCACTCATCTAACATACTCCTTTGTTTCTGATTTAATCCATATTTAAATTAAAAGACTCTTTATTTCTATAAAAATAAATCAAATCCCTTGACTTACTCACTTACCTATAAAACCAAAATCAACAATTAATTCACTCTTTTAACTAAATTCTTCCAGCTACTAAATACAATAAAAAATAGATTTTCGTATTCCCATTTACCACTAGATTCTTACAACATTTATCTATATATTCCATTAATTCATATAGGTAGAGTTATTCATTTTCTTAAAGAGCCAAAATTATACTTCTTTTCCAATGTAGAAATATAAAAACAATTACTTATTAACTATATAATCTTCTAATCTCCATGTATTAGAATAACATATGTATATATAAAGATAATATTATGTTTATTCACAAATATTCTAATTAGACAACCACACATAAGGTAGAATCAAACACAAATCAAACATATCATCAAATAAAATTAATATATTTAATATACAAACACCTAGATGATTTTAGGCCACTGCAGTTATAAGGCTACTTCTATAATTACACTCCTCATTGAAATAAAAAGGATATTACACAAATGTAACACATTATATAAATATAATAATAAATGCACAAGGAGAGGTGGCAAATTAATTACTCTTTTTAATCAGATTTCAAACAAAACAAGTATTTTGCTACCTAGATCAACACACCCAAGCTTAAGCATGGACAAGACATGAGAACAGTTGGCAAAATGCCACAGGGCGATGTCTTCTCATGGGCTGCAGTGTATGAAGGATTTGCATAAAAGTTTAGATTAAAGGAGCGGAGAAACTTTCGAGCAATGGAACTATCCGGTGGATGCCGATAAAATTTCACTGATTATAATGGTTGCGGGATATGTACAAAACAGATTTGTTAAAAAGACTTGAGAAACTTTCGAGCGAATGCAATTAGCAGGGGTAAAGCAACAGGATGTTTAAACCTTTAAACTTCCTATTATACTCAGGTGTTGCGGCTAATACAGGCTGACAATGGTATCAACGAGATTATTTTAACCTCTACAACATTCTATTTTCAAGCACTGCAGATGTGACAGGTTGCCAATGGAATAAAAAAGGTTATTTAAATCTCTACAACATTCTATTCTTAAGTGCTGCTGCTGTGACAGATTGCGAATGGTATTAGGGAGATTATTTAAATTTATACACCCTCCACGGTCTGAACACGGCCGTAGCAAGGCACGTGAACTGTCTAACAAAATGCCTTGGAGAAATGTGAAGCGCAGACAAGGCACGTGAACTGTTTGACAGAATAGCTCATAGAAATGCGGTCTCCGGGGGATGCAATGATTGTAGGGTATGTACAAAATGGATTTTGCAAGGAAACTCTCAAAATCTTTGAACTAGTCGCCCTTATTGCATTACATCTAGGGTAGGAGGGTAGGTTTAGAGGATGTGGGTTACACATACTTCACACGAGTCGCCCTTATTGCATTACATCTATGGTTGATCATTAGGAGTGTAGAGTTCACCTATATGCCCGTAAGGGATATCTTGGAGACAGCCCAAATTTATTACCAAGAAGCCTGTTAAACCTGTGGCACCTGTGGATCATCTCCGACCCAGCTGCACTGGTGGATATGCATGCTAAATGTGAAACATAAACAAGACACGCGACTGTTTAACAGAATTGTCTCGAAGAAGTGTGATATCAAGGAATGCTATGATTGCATAATATGCACAAATGGAAATGAAGGAATAGTTCGAGACACTTTAGGAAAAAGCAATTTCCATAACCTTTACAAGCATCTTGCCTTCCTATGCTAGATTGGGAGCCGAGGAACAGGTTAAACACGCTATCAAAGTACAAAGAATAGAGGAATTACGTGGAATGTTGAATTTGCAACTGCCCTGGAAAACAATAGCTGCAAAGAAAACGTGGGACCAGAACAAGGCGTGAGAACTATTTTTACAGAATGCCTCACAACTTAGATGCCATCTCATTGATAGTATCCGATTGAAAGATATATACAAAACGGGTTTGTTAAAAGAGAAGCGTTAGTAACTTTCAAGTAAATGCAATTTGGCAGGTGTAAAACCCGATTACACCACCTTAGCCAACCTTTTTAACTGCCTCATTGACATACCTGATTAGAGTAGTGGAGGATCAATACGAGGGAAGAAGAGTTTCGAAGAGCGAATACCATCTGCCTTGTCACAGCTGATAGAAACTCCTAACATACCTCCTTCTGAGTGCGTGGACAAGGCACCTAATCTACCTGGCAGAGTGTGTGCTCTCCCCCGCCCCCCCGAGTGGGTGCGTGTTCTCCCCTTTTTTCAGAATCCTGCCCCCACAAAATGTTGACGCCTCCCCAAAAAGCATGCAGAAACCGAACACAAAGTCAAGACACGTGAACAAGAAGGAATACCTTGAAGGCAGGTGGAGGCACAAGCAAGACAGGTGTAAGGTCTATTTTGATGCATAAGACATGTGTGCAACAAGAAAAGGCATGAGGACATGAGAGAACAAGGAATTTTCTTTTAACCACTATCCTCACTCCAAAATAAATTATTAATTATTACTTACATATAGTTTAAAACTGCACTTTTACCTAAAAAAATTTAATCTATTTATTTATTACTAAAGCATTTATTTGTTTATTTACTTTAAACAAAGCAATTTAACTAAATCATTTGTTACAACCCATAACATTTCATAAGATTAATCTATTTGCTTATAATTATTTATTTATTTATTCCATATTTATTAATTTTTGACTTAACATTATTATTTCATTTCTCATAACTTATAATTATTTAAAAGCATTTATTTTAAAACTTAATCATATATATATACTTCAATTTTTCTAAAGGACCCTTATAACTTTGGCATATTAAATATTCGAGTTTCTCAAATTTAAAAAGACACCCTTTATAATTATTTTATATTAAAATAG